>VXBW01003949.1:114304-235245 GCA_013400375.1 Thinocorus orbignyianus | reverse complement strand
TCCCGCATCTCCTGCCCCTCCAGGACCCTCTGCACCCCAGGGGTCCGTCGTTCCCCCCCCTCCCCTTCCCGGTCCTCTTCGCACCCGGCGCCCTCTGGCCCCGCAGCTTTCCCTTCCCCTCGCATCACCCCGCCGAGTTTTGGTTCTCGGCCGCCGCCTTCCCTCCGGGGGGAACCGGATCTGTCTGCCGCCCCCTCTTACCCCCCTGAGGCAGGGGAGCGGGGTTTCGGGGCCGGGGGGGCGAGTCCGCCTACCCGGTTTGTGGGTTGGCAGCCTCCGGGGAGGCAACGCTTCTCCCCCGCCAGAGCCGGCGGGTTCGCAGGGTCCTGCCCCTGGCAGCCTCCATGTTGTCCCCTATTTCCAGTTGTAACTTCTCCCCCTATTCAGGGAATGATCATCCCTAAATGCCGTGACCCACTTTGCCTTAGACGTTTGGTGCCACGCCAAGACACAGGCAGATTCTTCTCCAGAAGATGCCCGTGAAGGGTTGGAGGCATCCCATGCCCCTCTCCCAAGTTTTTATCCCCAGGAGTTTGGTGTGTTGCGGGCTGAAAGGCATTCCTGTGGCTAGGCTATAAGTAGATAACTGTATACTTCTTGAGTAGCAGCATACGCCTGTTTTAACATTATAGAAGAGACTTCTTTTTCTTAGTGTTTTAAAAAGTAAACAAAACTTTTGTGTGGTGCACATGTCTAATTTCACTTAGAGATTCTTTTTCTATGTTCCCTTCTTTGTATTGAAGTAATACTGATTTTATTGCCTGTACATGATTTGAATTCACTGACTGGCATCTAATCATGCTTTAAAAGAAGCCCTACAAATAGCTATCAGAATTAATTTCGCAGTAACTGTGAGAAATGATCATAAATTTACAAATGCAGATGGAGTAATGATCCAGTGTGCATCTATCAAGAAATACCCCCAACCTCTGGTGTAGGTTTCTGTGGCAGTCAAAAGGACTTGGTCACACTGGTTACTGAGCTTTGAGGCTGGGAGTTGTCTGAGAAGGATGCATAGGAGTTAAAGCTCCCGGATTTGAGCTGGGGAGAGGCAAAGAAGAGAAGGAACTGGGCTGAGTGCAAGGGAGACACCTGTGTTTTAATCCTGTGACGCTTGAGGTTGCATGGGGGTGAATCCAAAAGATGTGACAGTGTCTTCATCTACCAAGAGACTGCCGGGACTTGGGGTTCCTGGCACTTCTGGACATCAAGCGATAACGGGCCCCTTTTGCATAGGGCTGCCAACAATTTGAGGGAATGCTGGAAATGATCCCACCTTGCAACACTTCTCTTGGGGGTGTGTTGATGAAGTTTACCTCTGCCACAGGGGTCTGATCTTGAAAAGCCTTAGGCACTGGGAGGGGTTTTGCACTGAAGTTACTGGGCCATGTATGATGTGAAATGCACTCCCCAGGTGTCACAGGAGGAAGGCTCATCTAGCTAAGAATAAACGAGACCTCACGTTTTTTCTGTATCAGAACGGGAAAGATCAAGACTTACAGTGGAGAAAACTGAGTAGGCAACTACATGAGGAACCCCTGAAGGTGGCTGCAGAGTGTTCCTGGATGCGCACAGCAGCCTGGGCTGGTTGGGCTGCCTCCCACCATCCCTGGCAGTCAGTATCGCTGACAGTGATTCTAACAGCTGCTAGTAAGGATGGGACAGAAAAGTGAGGTGTCTTAATTAAAAGTCCTGTAGGAAGGACTCCACTCTGGCAGATAAATATTTTTTTTTCCCTAGCATCATTGTTACTGAACTTGTCTTTTTTTCTCCTTTTTTTTTTTTATTTTTTTTTGTGTGTGTGTGTGTGTGTGGTGTTATTTAATTAGGGACCTATGTCTTCATGATGGGAGGAAACATCCCCCTGGCTGATAGGATCCAAGCTTCTCCCAGCGCGAGGATTTGTCAAGGCTGAGAGACTCTGGATTATCCATAAACCTCCTCTAAAATACACCGCTGCTTTTCTGTCTCCCCATCGCGAGGGGTCTTGGAGCAGATATAAAGATGGCCTCCAGCCTCACCTGTGCTGGCGTTGTCTGGGCCTTCATCTCCTTCCTCTGTGCTGCTGCCTCCTGCGTGGGCTTCTTCATGCCCTATTGGCTCTTGGGGTCTCAGCTGGAGAAGTCGGTTTCCTTCGGCACTTTCCGGAGGTGTTCCTACCCGGTGCGGGATGAGACCCGCCAGACGACCGTGATGGTGGAGCAGTGTGGCCGCTACGCCTCCTTCCAGGCCATCCCCAGTGCCGAGTGGAGGATCTGCACGGTGGTGACGGGCTTGGGCTGTGGGCTGCTCCTCTTGGTGGCCCTGACGGCGCTCATGGGCTGCTGCGTGTCTGAGCTCATCTCCAGGACTGTTGGCAGGGTGGCAGGAGGCATCCAGTTCCTGGGGGGTAAGTGCTTGTGTGGAGAGGGGTTGCCTGAAGGTTTACACACATGGAAACTCCCATGGGCATTTGGTAGGAGGAGGGGGCAAGTCAAACTTTTGGCTAGCAAGGGAGATCTCTCGGGTCCCTTGAGGGCTGGGTTGTCTTGGGTCCCTTGAGGGTTGTCTGGTTGACTGTGGCTCAGAGGCACAGTTCTCCTGTGGTCACTGTCTTGTGCTTAAGTCCCTGCTTGGTCATTGTGCAACCTTTGAGAGCTGCATGTCAAGTAGACTTCTGCGGACCAGCATCTTCCCAGTGGTTTTGTGGGATGTGGTTTCCTGCAGAGCTCAGCTGGAGAAGCGTGAGGGCTGCAGAGCCCCATGGAGATTGCTGTTCTGCAGAGCAGAGGCTGTGTTATGTGGAAACAAGCTCTCTTCTTTCTCCTTCCTACTCCTGTCACTGGCACAGCTCCCTCCACCTCTGCTCTCTGCAGCTGCATGAATCTGGCAACAAGTCCGTGGCCCAGGTTTGAAGTGGAGATTGTTTATCCCTGGTGGAGGTGACCCACCATCTCCCAGGAGGAGCTCTCTGACCCATGTTGCCCACTGATGGTGCCGCAGGCTTGCTGGGTCCCTGGGTTAGGCAGCGTGTGGGAAAACTACCTCCCCTCCTTTTTTTAGCTTGTAATTGAGCGGAGTATTTGTAACTGTGGAGTATTTGAAGGGTAGGAGACAATAAACAGGATCCTCAAGGCTGTTTTTTATAGGGCAGTTTTCCCAGTAAATCATCACTCTCTTGTCATCGGTGTCATGCGGCTCAGTGGCACTCACTTTCGCCTACTGCAAGCGCTCCACCCCGTGAGGGGGTGGCTTTTCCTGAGCTTTCACTGCTGCAGCAGTGCAGGCGCCAGTGTTTCTTGTGCCCTGCGGTGCCCGGTCCCAGCCAGACACCCTGACTTCATGCCCTGGAGGAGCAGGCTGCAGCGGGACACCCTACCTCTCTCCGCTTCAAATGGAAACTTGCCCTGCAAGGGCCATCCGGATACATCCCGAGTCTGCAGCCCTGAGGAAGGACAAGACAAAAGCTCCACTATCATCCAGTTCAGGGTGGACAGCTGAGGAAAGGAAAGGTCCCTGTGCCAAGCCTTCAGCCAGGCAATGCTGGCATAGCTTTCTCTCGGCCACGGGGAGCTCTGCCTCCAACTTTTTGAGTAGTTTTGGCACTTTAGAGCAGGCCGACCCCCATCACTTCACTCTTCCCTGTTTTGCGACCCACAGGCATTCCTGTGTTTAATCTGGCTGACAATTTGAAAGTGCAGCAGCTGCTGGAGAGTTAACTCTGCTGGGAACTGCAGCTTCTTAAAGCCTGCTCCCTTATACAATTCCAGCCGGGCAGGCAGGGCATGGAGGGGATTCTCGGTTTGGTCACACTCTGCGAGCCTGCCTGGTCTGGCTATTTTCACTTAGAGCCATCACAGGCTAGTGATTTAGCCACCCCCCTTTTTTTCTAATGGCTGGCATGTCTCATCTGGTTTTAATTTGCATTTGGCCCCTTTCTTGTGGCCATGCTCCTGGTGGAGTGTGGCGGGTCATGCCTCTGGCTGCTTACGGCCATCCCAGCAAATGCGACAGCCCCAGCGGTGGGCAGCCAGCTGGGGGACACAGGAGGAACCCTGCTTCCCCATGACACTGGTGTGGGCTGAAGGTGTGCACCCTTCTTCAAGGTGGGATGGTGGCTCCTGTGCAAGGAGATGAGAGGTCCCTTCTGATCACACCAAGACCACCCCTGGAGCTTGTCCCAGCTGACCAGGCAGCATCCCATCCTCCCTGGAAGGGCATGAGGTGCTTGCCCTCAGTAGGTGACAGTTCAAAGAAATGTGAACTTGTGTTATGAAATGAAAATTGCCATCAAACTTTGCTTACAGTTCAGAAATTAGTTACACAGCATGTCTAATTTTCCCCTCTACTGGCTTTTATGGTTGTGTCTCATTTCACTCAGCCCTCCTGGAAGTATGTAAGAAATGAACAAAGTGAGAACCCGTCATTTCCTAACCTGCTTAAAATCCAGCTGTGGGGGAAAGGCCACGTGGTGAAAGCCAGTAATTTGGGAGAACTGAAAGGACATATTAGGGTAAGGATCAGATCCTTAAATCCTTAACGTGATCCTTGGCTGCTATAAATCAGTTCAGCTCCATTGTTTAAATGATGTGACCACATTTAATCAGATGTCTGACTTAGGCAGTGTAATTATTAGGTTGTTTTATGTCAAGATAGCCACAAGCTGTTCACTTTATTTACTAACCAGGAATGCCAGGTCTTTGTTCCCTGTGCTACAGTCATGGGTTTAGTTATATACCATGAGGTGTGCTTTGAATATGGCTCAGCGGCAGTACAGTGATTGTCATTTTAATTGGCCTCACTTGGAAATCTAACCAAATAAAATGTATTTTTTTTTTCAACTGGGGAAAAGGCATCCCCACACTCGCCCCATCTTTGCATGAAGGAAAAAAGGTTGGGGAAATAAGCAGTCCACTAAATGATGCTATTAATTAATCCTCGGTGTTAGGGCGAGGAAATATCTGGGCGGTTTCACTTTCTGTTTCTTTTCATCTGAGTCACCTGCACCAACACCCAACACCCCTCTGGGGCTCCTGCTCCAGTGGTGGAGGATGAGTGTGGGATTAAACTGTATTTGTCTTGAAGCTAGAAACCAGCATAAAGACATACTCAGTGTAGGTAGTTCATGGTTTCAGTGGTGTTCTATTAGTCTAGGATCCAAGCAATTTTCTCAAAATTATTTCAAAACATGGATTTGATGGGGAACTAAGCCAGTTGACAAACGGAGTGTTATGGGAGGCCCAAGAGTGTGTGAGATGGACAGCCCTCTGAAGCTGTGGTGAGCAAAAGCACTATGGTTGCTAGAACTAACTTACTCCAACACTGGAAGCATTTTTTTACTGCTGTGAAGAGGGGGCAGAGAGGTTTGCTTACTAGAGGTGGTGAGCAAATAGCCCGATCCTCTTCTGCAAATGCGAAAGAGGAGTAACTCCAAGTAGGTCAGTGAAGTAACACCTGTATAAAAGTAGTGCAGCTTGCAGTAGCTAAATGGTGCCAAGGTTTTGCAGCTGGGATTTCCCCAAGTTGGATGTGGCAACTCATGGGCGTGAATTATTCATGAGTGCTTATACCATAAATCTGTTCCTCTCATAAAAATTGAATGACAGAACCTGCAAGAAACTGCAAATATACGCATAGTCAGAAGGGCTCCTCAGATATTGATTGATCTTACTTACTTAGTCTAATTTGCTATTCCAGATGATCCTGGCTACAGAGCACACACTTATTTTAAGATGTCTCTGGGATGGTACACGCTGAGTTTCTGTTGCTAGTAGGATGATTGCATCACGGACTTTTCCTCCCATTTGCAATTATGGGAACCACTTCCTTTCCCATGCGTGGCTGCTCTGCAGCCATTTCAGCATTTGCTTACATGAAAAACAATGCTATTTTTATCTTTTTCTGAGGCGTTTTGGTGACGGGTGACAAGAAGTAGCCAACACGCCAAGGCCAGCCGTTTCTGTGGGCCTGCAGTCCACGGCCAGCAAACTGCTGCTGCAGTGTCTCGGAACATGCTTCACGGACATTTCTGCTGGATTGCTTCAGAGAACTGACAACTGAGGTGAAAGTTATGCTGTCTGTAACCTCTTGAGGGCACAGTTATGTAGATAGATACAGTCTTCACTGATAACAGTAAGTGCAGTGTTTCCAGCTGGTTTCCTTTGAAAGTTTGGAAGATGGAGGCATATATAATGCAGCTAGAACAAACTGCAAAGAAGTATCTTTGACCATAACTATTGAGGGCATGACAGCAGGAAATGAAGTTTAACAAATCTATGGCAAATTGGGAGTCTGTAATTATTGATCTTCTTTTCATTGTGCCGTGGCAAGTCAATTCCACTTACATGGGGAGACTAGAAATTTGCAGGTAGGTAGCTCAGATATGACATACTAATTTGGTGAATAGCTTCACTCTCTGAATGCAGAGCAATGATTTTAAGAACACAGCGATAATTTTGAGAACATAATGAACTTAAAGGTTAGGCAGTTTTATGAGAGGCAGTGGATCAAAAGACACAAGTATTGCAAGGATGGTCAATTTAAAGAGTGTTATGCTGCCAAGGTGAAGCTTTTCATTAAAATGGTCAGCGTGCAGGAATTAAGAGATGAAATCCACACTAACTCACAACTCCCTTTGGCTACGTTGAACAGCTAAGCCAGGGTCAGAGGGGTTTGAATCCAGAGGAAGACTCACTGACTTAAACACCTCTCTGGACCTGACACTTTGGCTCTGATTCAGAGTGGCAAATGAGAAGCCACCCCTCTCCGTGATTGCAGAGTAGCCACGTGGTTTGTACTGTCACCTTTAGTCCTGATCATTCATTGACTGTACTCAATAAATGCACAAGTTTTGATGTTCCCTTCAGCAAAGGAGCAAAATTTTTAGCAGTGCCTTCTCTTTCTCTCCTTATTTCTCTGTCTTGTTTCCCTTGTGTCTCATGGGAGCACTGAAACTCCTGAAACTATGGTCCTTGAATTGCCAGTTAGAAAATCTGGAGAGCTCTTGAACTGGGGAGGAGTGATGAAAGGAACATTTGATTATTTGACAAAAAGGGGACACAGATTCTAACAACTTCTGATTTTGTCTCAGAAAAAAAAATATAATTTGCCTTCTGGAAAAAGCTCTCGGGACCACACAAAATTGCTCTAAAATCCTTTGCTACATGTCCCATGCCAGTAGTAACCACAATAGTTTCCATCTCCTATAGGCTGCTCATGACAAGTGCTTGCTGTGTGTGGAGGGCAGAAGAACGAGGAGTGCTCCGTCAAAGTGAGGAGAACAATGAGTGTAGAGTGATGGCTCTTTTGTCTATGAGGAACTCTTAGAGAAAGCCTTTGAGATTTTGGGTTGGAGATCCAAAAAGCAGACAGATCCAAAGGAAATCTGCAAGTTGTTTGGCTGAATCAGACTTTTTCAGATTAGACAATCAAAACCTAAAGTGTAGGTGTTAGGGAAGGGAAGAGCTCTAAAGACATAGCAGTGTGGGACCATGCAGAGAAGCTGTCCTTCAAAGAAAATGCTTGAGGAAACACTTAAAGTAAGAAGAGCTCTTGAAAGAAATGTAGTCATTGAACCAAGAAACATGGTTGGCAAAGGCAAACCATGAGTTGAGGAGAATGAAAGCAGTCTTGGTTCTGAGAACGGCCAAGGAGAAGTCATTAGGGGTAGTTCCGGTTGACTATAGGGACTAGAAACTCCTGGGAAAAGTGCATGTGGAACTGGAGGAAAAGAACTGTAGGCAGCAACCAGAAACTGTTATTTTGGTTGACAGCTGAAGTGAAACTCTCTGCTTTCTGCCTGGAAGACTAAGGCCAAGATCATTTTCTGCCTGTTGGGAAAAACTCAGAAGAGCCTTGCTGGGGACAGGGAAGATGTGAGATAGTCAAGACTTCCAGAAAGGAAATGGTTACCCCAGACTTTGCAGCTCTTCCAAGCCTATCTCGTCCATTTCCCCCACTGCACATATTCTTCCCACGTCCTCCTGAAATTGGTACCTCAAAAAACATCCAGGTATAAAACCGTGCAAAAATGGTGTTTAAGTTCTTTCATCCTCTTTAATCTGAAAGTGTTTTTCAAAAGGTGAACTTCTGGGGAGAGGCTAAGGAGAGGCGCCTGCTTTTGTCCCCTGTCTTCCTCTTCTTCAACTGCAAAGTAAGTCACTCAGGGCTGTTTTGCCACATCTTTCTCTCTCTTTCCTGTTGTCAGATGCTAAGCTTCAGTGACTTCGCTGTGCTCATGTACACATGTGACAGGGCAATCCTCATTGTAGACAAAGACAAGCTGCAGGCTAGGTATTAATCTGGTATGTGCATGCACTTATAAAGACACTGCAAGAGGGGCATATGAAAGGAACAGATGCCTCACCAGGAGGTAACAGAAGAAGAGCAAACAAGGAACACGGCACAGTTAAACGTTTCTAGTGAGTGATTGCATGTCATGTCACAGGCTCTTAGATTCAGCAGTAATAAGGTCAGCAGAGAACACTGTGACTATTTAGTTTGAGGTCTGCTGTAGCGCGGGTCATAGGACAGCCTTCACAAAATTTTGGTTTGAACAAGAGTTTCTCTATGAGAAAAAAAAAACAAAAACCACTTCTAGTCTAAATTTAATGAACTTTGAGAAAAGCAGGATCTTCGTAAGATGTTCTAGTGGTTAATTACCCTGACTGTTTTTCTTCCAGACCATGAATGCAAATATTAAAAGTGCAGCACCAAGAATGTATCATTGCACAGTTACATTTTCTTGAGAATCATTATTTTTTTGTGTGCTGTTTTTAAGATTCAACAGTCAGGTTGCTTTGAATCCATTTAAACTGTGCTTTGTTGTGGTTTCTATACTGGAACAACCTGTATAGAAGCTTCTTCATAGTTACTGTGTTTCACACACTGGTTCTCTCTCCAGTTTTCTATAGGCATCCACCAAAAGATTGAGTGCAGTGGATAGTTTTGCAGCTTCATCCCTTTTTATCTTGACTTTGACTTGTTAAACTGCATCCTGTGACTGCTGGTGCCTGGGCTCAGGATCTGCATCTCAGCACAACAGGGCACCTTCACATACTGTGGTAGAGCAGAGAGTCAAATTCTTGGATTTAAGTTTGGAATCCAGAGTAAGAGTAAGGCAGGGAAGTATTAGTGTTTGGGAAGATGTTTGGAACGTTAGGAAATTTAGACAGTGATGTTATGACAACAGATTTTGTAGCATATGTTTTATTGAAGATTAGCCAGCTCTCTCTCTGCTGTATTCAGACAATAGTTAAAATACAAAACAAATTCAGGACTGAAGCCGAACCAATGCAATATATGTCATCTGTCACGCTCAGTTTATAAACGACATTACTTAATTAGATGTAACCTGTATTGCTTGAATCTTTCCTCTGTGGGCCACTGAGTCTGACTGGAGGGGAATCAAAGATAGCAGGTACTTACCTGAAATATGTAGAAAAAAAAAAAAAAGGTGCATAATTAGATTCTGTATTTTCTTAAGAAGGGATCCTGTTTCTCATGGTTGCCTTCACCTTACTTGCAGGAGTTCCTGCTGCAGCTCCACTGAAAAGCATCTGCCCCGACAGATCTAACAGCACAGCTTTTTGTGCAATGGTTCCCTAAGGAGTCCCACTGAAGGAGACCTCTGAGTTAGCAAAGATTTGCCATTTAAGCTAACACCAACCATTTGAACGAAGCAGGTTAGCGGGGAGGAATCAGTAATAAATGTTTCTGGTCATAAAGTGCAGAATCAAAAGCTCTGAGGAGACCATCCCTGCCAGCAAGGTTGCGCATAGCAAGCAGGGAGTTATAGAGCTGTTGGAATGGTGGAGGTGCAACTTGAAGAAGACAAAGGATGCAGAGAGTAGCCTTCAAACTCACTTGTCTTGTTTTTTTAATTTCTGTTCCCAGCCACTTTGCATATCTTGACTCTTTCAGTGATTTAAAATCCTACTAAAAAAGCAGCAATGCCCTTATGGGCTGCAAATTTTTGTGTGTCCTTCAAAGTCAGCGACACTTCATACAAATGACATCAATATTTCTATCCTAGAGGTATGATTATATGATTGTGACATTAGCCTAAAATGGGTGTGGTTCTGAGGCTGAGTTTGTTCTTGAAGAGCTACCCTGGTGAATTACCTTGTTTATACTGAATTGTGCTTCGAAGTACACGTTCAGTTTTGGGTGTTTTTTTCAATTGTATTTACTCCTCATAGAAATTTTGGCTAAATAAAGGGTGAAAAAAACTCATGCAGAGTTTCAGCCTGGAGCAAATTTTGCAAGTTAGATTTTAAGTGCTTCAGAAGCACATTTAAAATGGAAATGCTGATGTATTAGAAAAAATAAAAGACGCTGCTAAAATATTGGGAAGAATCTTTTTGCTTCTCTTTGTTTTCTTATTGATGTTGAATATAAAAGTGATGTTTTGAATACTGCTGCATCTGCATTGGGTTTAAGTAGAATTTTGCATTAAGAACAGAATTTTTGATCTAAAGAAGTCCTGGAGTGCTGTTTTATTTATCTGAAGAATGAAGTTCAGGCTTCTTGCTTCCCCCCCCTTCTTTTATTAGACAGGAACAATGATGCTCAGCACTTCTGTGATGCTTTTCATTTCAAAAGGCTTTGCTTGCATAACCTAATGAAACTTCAGAAAACGTAAGGCAGGGGAGCAAATAATCTATTTTGCTGGTGTAGAGTCAAAGTAAATTCAGAGTTACTTCACTTCAGATCCTCTGTATTTGTGTTGATTAGAGTAGAATGTGGGTTGGAGTTAGAAATTTTGTTTCTGCATTGAAAGATCTGGCTTGTTTTGCCTCCTGAGCTTCATGAGATGTTTGAATATTGCTGGGAACTGCATTTAGGCATCAAAATGTTCCAATATTTTTCAGTGTGGATGAGGTCATATGCCCTACAGACAGGGCAGGATTGTTCCCAATGGTGTATTTTCTAGGATTTTTTCCAGTCTGGTGTTAAATGTCTATGTAATGTGTTGGTTTTTCCCCCTTTCTTTCAGGAAACTCAGCTTATTAGGCATTCCACTTGGAATTTTTTCACAATATTCAACCTGCATTTTCCTTTCCTTGCTCACATACCTTCTAAGCTCTTTAACTTGAACTTTATAAAGTACAATAAGACAGTTTTCAGTCTATCTGTCTCCTTCCTCCTTTCAATTAAGTCAGGCACAGAACTTGAGGGCAACCAGTATATTGTTTCCATGCAGTGAGCAGTTCGGAAGGAGTGTGGTGTAATTGAGAAACATGAGATGTGTTGTACAACCAAAATTCCACTCACAGACACATGCAGTGGGCATCATGTCAGCTGAGTCCCTGCTTGAGGTTTTCCTTTGACTCTGTGGAATACCTTTGTTGACTTCAGTGATGTTAAGCTGCTCAAGTGCAAGGTCCTAAGTGGCAATCAGACCACATGGAGATGGCCTTAAGTTACAGAAGGCCAAGAGGGACATCCTCTCCTTTTCTTAGGAAGACTCTGCCACCACAAGACATCACAGATCAGAGGGGCAATATTGCATTTGACGGTTCTCTTCTAGTAGCTGTCCTGTATCTTCTCAGGCACGAAAAATTTGGCATGGTCAATGCACCCTGACAATGCTGGTGATAAAGCTGATTCACTAGGCTTGATTAGATCTCATTTACATTGTTTATTCCACTGTCAGTCCCCAGATGTCACAGGTACATCTGAGAGCAGAGGAAGACTATTTTTTCCCCTTCATACTGGCTTTTCGTTAGAGCCTGACCTGCTGAAATCAACAGCAATATTCCCCCATGAGACCCAGGGGAGGGCAGGATCTGGAGCTCAGCACTGTTGCTACTCATTGAGCTACTGGGATCTGGAGGAGGTTGGTGCCATGTAGCAGAGATCTTAATGGGACAACAGGTCCTACCTCATTCCGTATACAGGTATGGAATATTAATTGCAGCATAACTAATGCTGTAGAACAAAACTCTTTCTTGAGAGGGTTGCTGTACCATGGGCCAAGTCCACTTCTTCCTGCTTAAGCCTGCTAAACCTGAGTCTTTCAAGAGCAATGACTATTTTTAATTGATGTGCAGGTAAAATTCTTTACTGGACTAAGAGACTTTTAAGTAAGCTTGACAGTATTTTGTGGAAGTGTAAAGAAAATGTTAATGAAAGAAAGCCTAGACAGTTACCTATTCCAAATCATTGTTACTTTTATCTTGTAACATGATCCAAAAGGCCCCAGAGAGAATGAAGCAAAAAATGCAGCGTTCTGATAAACACCGTATCATTTCTGCAGTAATGTAAAGAGTTGACCCTTTCCTTTGCAATCTGACAGTTCAGTTGTCTTGCATTATCTCACAATGAAGATGCCTTTGTAATATAAAGTGGTGTTGTTGATTTGAGATGAATGGTTTTCTAATAAATGCGAAAGGATAGAGAGTTTGTCCCTTGCATTGAGGAGAAAGGATTTGAGATAAAGCCATGAATGATCAATCTGGAATAACAAAAGCTGCTTCTGAAATACAGCTCCCTGTGAGAGGATATGAAACCTGCTAGCATAGTGGAGTCTCAGAAATAGCTTTACGACTTCTCAGGAGTGTGCTGCCTGACTTCTTCACAAGTTCTGGCTTTTGTCTGAGTCTGCAGCTAACTGAAAGCCTATTTATGAATACTTTTTTTTTTTTTTGAATCAAAATGAACTTGATATTCAGAGCATCACAAGCAATTCAGGTCAGTCACAATACAGCTGAATGCCAGTTACTGGGAAGGGTTACTGGGACATATTAAAAAGTGCTTAGTTTTGGGAATCTATAGAAACTGGAGCAGCGTGATGTTGAGGGATCTTTGTGAGTATATTTGTGAGAGGAAATTTCTTTGTACTTTGTTTCAGACTTTGCTCTGACTCAGCTCAGGTGCTGCTGCATGACTATGAGCTTTAAATGTCGTTTGGGGATTACTAGGTCTGCCTGTCAAGTTTATACAAACATCCTCAGTTGTATGGTGTTGCTTCTGTTACAGTTGTTGTTGTTATAGTATAGGAAATTCTAGACATCCATCCTGCAAATCTGTGGGGGAAGAGAGACAGAGACTGTTGCTTCTCCAATTAAGTCCTAACTGAAACAAAGTTAGACCGGGAAATAGGAGGTGCTTTAAATTTACTGCATTTTTAATACGACAAGTACTGACAGTTACTAATTTCTTGTGTGCTTTGTAGAGGGGTAGGTAAAAGGAGACCTCTAAATGTTGGGACAAGTGTATTACTTTCATGGGTGGAGTTTCCTCTAAACTCTTTTTCTTCAGCTGCATCCTCAGAAATGTATGAGCAAGAGGTGGGAGCAGAGCCCAGGGTTACTATAGGCAAAGCCAGCCAAGGCGAATGGGGTGCTGTGCGGGGAAGGAAGCAGGTAGAGTGGGACAGGAGGGGAATGTGAGAGGAAAGGAGCTTCACCCATTGTAAAGGTGCATTTGCCATACCTGCAGACATACATATCCTCTGCTGCTGCTGACTTGCAGAGGGTCTTTCAGATGTTGTATTGGTTACATCCTGGAAAATACAAAACTTAAGACTTTTGTGCTGTAGCATAGCTAAGCTTTCAAGGAATTCTGTTAGTTTTCAAGTCCTTTTTCTGCTACAGCAGTAAAAACATGATGAACGGCACTAAATACTGGGATAAAGCTCTTTACAGACAAGACAAAACCCCAAACCATCGCAGGTGCATTCTGCAAATCAAGAGATTGTTATAAAAGTCAGGACATTCTTACGAGAAGTCCTTTTACGAGAAACCCAGTGGCTGTCTTTGGACAGCTTTGTTCAGTACTGGAAATCTCTCTAATCAGGAAAGTATTCCAGGGTCACCAGCTAGACAGTGAGAGCAGAATCTGGCTGTTTGGGCCAGGCTGCAAGTTGGAACAGGTTGCAATGATGAAACCCATCAGCAGGGCAAAGACGCAGACCCCAATCCCCTCTGTGTGGCCTGGCGCTAAGGCAAAGACCAATGTGCCCTTCCCATCTGTCCCCCAAACAACTGGTAACTCCCCAGGCCACTGAAATAATGAACAAACCCCAAGCTATTTCCAGCAGAGAAGATGGACTGCACAGCTTTATTGTACCAGACTTTGAGCGACTGCTCCCATAAATGAATGTAAGCACAGTTCTCTCTTTGACTTCAGGCTTTTTTTAACGCTGTTTCAAAATAATGCTGTTATAATAATTAAGGATTAAAATGATTTTTTAACAGCCCTCAGTGGAGCAATGCTTTGGAAACTGTTCTTGTGAGCACCGAACTATCCATTGAGCAGAGTCCGTTCCGTCCTTTTTCTCCTACATTAGTGTTATCTTCTATTTTCTATTCTCTTCCATTGACTCCAGTTCATCCCCTGGGCTGTGAAAGGGGAAACCATGGCTGAAGATAGTTTACACTGAACCATTCACAGCTCTGTTTAGCTTGTTCCTCTTTTCCATAACAATTTGCAATAAAAACTGTGTCAGGAAAGAGCTTGGTGACCTGTGAGTGCTGGGACAAGCCTTACGCTGGAGATGGCAAATTCCATTTCAGGCCACTAAGCCACAGATCCGATGCTAAGAACACAGGAAGCTGGGAGGATAAGTACTGTAACTTTTCATCTCATGCATAAGAATTGCAGTCTGTTTTGATCTTGTGATAGAGAAATGTCATTCTGCTTATCTCATCTAACATAGTGGCTAGTCTGATTACAAGCTTCCCTGCTTGGCACCTTTTTAAATTCAATTTGGCTGCCTGTGCCCTTGGCACACAGTGGGTTTCATTAAATTTCACAGCAGTTAGTTTTCATTCCCTCTGTGACACCTTTTTATCAACATTTGACTCCAGTGTAATTTCAAGCAATTGTGCTTTTTTTGCGAAGCGCTTGTACCATAATAATTTGGCAGAGCAGGTGGGGGAAGACGATTCAGACACTGCTGCAAATCTGTGTAGAAAACTAATATATGGGAAGGCAGGTCAGCTTGCAAGTGTTTTTCATGCATGACGATAACAAAAAGGAGCTGCTTCCCTTCCTTCCCTGGCGATATCACTGAAGTCTGTCAAAAGTGCAGTTAAAAAGCTTGCTGTAAGAGGCAAATTTTATTTCCTTCAGGCTAATCATAGCTTTATTTTAAAAGCAGAGCTAGTGTTCTGCTCCTGGACTGACAGCCCAAGGTTGTGAGACAAGCCTTCTGCAACCTGGGCTGCTTAGCAAGTCTATGGGAGTTTTCTTTTCAAAGCAAGAATGCAGAAAGCAAACAGGGTTGTTTTCCTCTTAGTACCCCATACTCAGTCCCTGCTAGGAGAGGGAACGTGAGCACTCCAGCATGGACCTGGCATCTCTCGTTCACATCCCTGCTGCCTCTTCCCCAGTGCAGAGCAGAGTTTCTTCAAGTCTGTGTCCGAGGCAGATGCTCGGCAGATTTGTGCAAGTATAAGTGGTTTTGTATAAGTGGTTTTGAGGTGCCCACTAAAAGGCTTTTATTTGCAGAGTGCCAGTCATCCTGAAATGCCAGCTCTTTTTCAGTCTACCAAACTGAACATCCAAAAATAATATATTATGGTTTCTCAGTAAAATTTTAAAAAGTACCTAATTAAAAATTAAATCAAAGTGAAGCTCTTAAAAGTGAGCTCTGCGTTCGGGGCTAAACTCAGCAACTGAGAGACCTGTTTCCTCACTGCAAGTCAAGGGCAGCAAGGCTTGGGACACCACAAATCATTTTCAGAATGAAACTTCTGATTGATGAAACTTTTCCTTAAGTCCTTTAGAGGGTACTAGTTCAAGTCCTTTCAGTTTAACTAATGGAGCATTTTGCTTTCCTCTGCCCTAAGGTCTCCGTAACCCCTCCATAGACAAAATATTTCCAGATGCACACAGTCTTTAGCCTCCTTAAACACCTCAGATTTTCCTTAAACACCTAAGGAAAGCTGAAGGCTATGGGCAACCCCTCATCTCCCTCACAGGAAGGATTTTTTTTGCTCTGTAGCTCCTCATGGGAGAAGCCCCCTTTCTTGGAGGTTTCCTATGGGATGGGACAGGTCAGCCCTGCGCATATGCATATGTAACATCTTTTTGGTGGATAGGCTGAATGTTATTTACATCTCAGGCAGTGGCTTGAGTTTTATGGGACGGAGGAGGTGTCTTGCTAGCAGTGTCTACAAATGTCCCTGTGCCACTTCCAGACAGCAAACTGGGTATGCAGCCAGCGCTGGTCGGCACAGTGCTGCTGAAATCTGCCTGGAAAAGGTGGCTTCACCCTTTCTTCTGGGAATGGAAAACATCTTTCCAGAGCACAGTTTCAGCGCATAGACCCCTGGCTGTCAACTGAGACTTTGCTTGTTTTTTCCAGCTTGGCTGAGTACATTGGTTTATGGATGAAGGCATAACTAATAGTTGCTGTGAGCCTTTTTTTGCCTGCAAAGATGAATGTAGGAATACAGATTATTCTTTGTCATAGTATGAGGGCATGAAGTTCAGGATCTTTACTTGGTGTTTCCGTAACAAAATGCTGCAGTGTCAGTAGCAGACCTATTACAGCAGACTATTCAGCAATAAAGTTGCTCTGGGGAAAATTTCTTCCTCTTTCACATAATTAATAATTAGTTTATAACCCGAAGTCTAGAGATTTCTATAAATTTTACACCTAACATAATGGTAGAAGTTTAAACCACAACAATCGTCTAATGATTACAATCTAATTATGCAGATATCTGATACACAGGATTATTTTAGGCATCAATATTTACAGAAATGTTTTACAAATGTGGCCAGTGGCAGCTCTGCAAGAGTAAATAATCAAAAGATTATTTGAGAATGCAGGTAAGTGTAAATCCTAGAAGAGTTATATCTTCATATTTTATATCTTAGAAAACGTTAATACAAGACTATGTCCTTTTGTTTCAAGATGATGTATTATCAGTGCTGACAAACACCTGACTTGGCGGGCCTTCAGCTAGAAAGAAACAAGCTAATGCCGTGTGGATCCTGACAGCCATCTCTGAGTATTTACGGGCCTTGATATATATGCAATCTATGGATGCTTCAAAACTGATTAACATTTCTGAACCTGAGTTAAAGTTTACGCTTGGCATTTTGGTTGTGTCAAGGCAAAATTAATCAGACCTCAAAAGATATGCAGTCTTACTGACATGCTGATGACAGTGAAAATATAAACCACTGAGAAATAGCCTAATGAAAGACAGAATCTAACCTGGATTTTGGAAGAGGATATGCAAAAGTGGCTTACTGCCACGAGCAGACTCTGAAGTGGTGTGCAGTGGTGTAGCTGGTATTTACTGGATAAGGTACCAGCTTAAATGTCTCAGGACTCTGAGTCAGTTATGTCCTGTAAAAGTCACTTGGAAATCTTCTTACTTGTGAAACAGTATTGTATTAAATAGGCAAACCAATCTCTTGAAACTGTTCAGATAAGCAGCATCTTTAAACGATGTTTTTAAGTGAATGAAGCTCAGCAAGCAAATGCTTTCATTTCAATGGCCCTCATGTGAATAGTCAAAATTCATACTTGGTTATGATTTTAGGTTGTATGGCTCTCTTTCTTTTTAGTAAAAATAAGAAAGGGGAATGCATTTATCACAGACAGGGTTTGTGGTTGGTTGTGGTTTTTTGTTGATCTTTGTTTTAAATAGGTCAATGATAGTCTTTATGCATTTCAGAAGACTTAATTCAGCCTCAATTAAGGCTATTTGGATCCAGTTTGAAAAGCATCAAATAGTATGCCTTTTAAGAAACCATGCTTTTTATTTGTCCTTTAAAATGAAACCCTAAATGAGGGAGAAGTTTTGTTTCAATAACACCTGGTATCTACAGAATGATATGATGGCTTGTGTGTCTGTAGATGGGTCTCTGTGTTTCCCAGTGGAAGGGTGATGTAACCCTTCTGGGTGTGGTGGAGCTGGCCAGAATTTTTAGGTGGCAGCAGAGGCTAGTTGTTATATCAGTTTTGAAACTGTGACTATTTTGCCGTATTTTCAGTCTGGAAGACAGCACCCAGGAAACGGAGCACGAGTAAATAAAGAGGATCTGCATAGAATCAGCTGCTATTCCAAAACCTAAAGCCAAGGTAGTTAGAGCTAAGACCTAGGAGGAGGAGAAGTTTGTGGTGGAAGAGGGGTTGGACTGTGTTAGTTTCTTTCCCCTAAACATTTTTTATTTTTCTTCTTATTCATTGTGAAAGTTGTCTTGATTTAGACTTTGGCAGTAGTAACCCAATACAATAACAGCCCTCAGTACTTCCATTTTCCTGTGAATTCGGTACGTGGTGACCTATGTAATGATCTATTGACACAGTGACATGGATTTGATCCTAGGTCTGGAAACCATTCATGTCTCTCTCATGAAATCTCTTTGATTCCTTTTCCCTTTTCACATTTTTCCCCTTTCCTCCCAGGATGCTCTTTGAAGTACTTTATGCCATATCCAGCAAGCATTCCTTAGTCAACATGATAGGGGATGTTCCCATTTAAATCCAGACTGCTCCGATGCTCTTCAAAATATCCGAGATTGTTCTTAACCTCTAAAGATACAAGGACAATGGACAATCTTCTGTCTTGCAAACAGATGATGAGAGGTGCTGTTTCCAGATCTGGAACGCAACTTCACTTTGAAAATAGAGTGGGAATGCTGAAAACCAGAGGGAGAGGTGGCATGTTTTTCAGTGATCTTGAACAGTACACAAATAAGAATGGAAAGCAAATGTTGACACATGCCTACAGTCTCAACAGATTTAAATGCGAATTCACAAGTTGCAATCACATTTTTCATGGCAACCCAGCTCCAAATACTCACAAGTAAAACTGGGAAGGCAGGTACACCTTTAACAAAACTAATCAGTCTTTGAGATAGATAATAAGAGCAAAACAAGATGGCAAAAAAAAAAAAAAGGAAGATTCAAGGGAGTTTAAAACTGCATTATTTTTTTTTTTCTTTTTTTACCCTTCATTATTTGAGTACACAACTTGATGTCATCTCTGGCAAAGTTGATTGACAGAATTCAATATTCTAAGTTATAAAAGTACCTTTCCATAATTTTTTTATCTTCACAGTGTCTCTTAGCACAGATGCAAGGAATATTATTTCCATTTTTCAGATAGGAGGCTAGAAACTTATTGAAGATTACATGTAAAACTCATTTAAAGAAGTATTGAATAGAAGCCTTCCAAGAGGCTTGTGAGCAGCCACTGAACCACCTACTGTACGGAAACACTACCAGAATATATGGGTGTAATAATGTGCCTCTTCCTTACACTAAGTTATGACTAGAGGATCATCTGCCTGGCATTTCTGAGGCAGACAGAAATTTATACGGTGTGCAGCCTGAGCTGATGGGTGACTATGCAAACATAGGCAATTTACCCTGTTGAGCTCCTTGCTGCCATAATTAAATGGCTTTTTTTGGTCTCCTCGCACAGAAGGCATGTCCTGACTGAAAGACACAGCTAATTTTCTTTTCTTTGTGAAGCTCTTCTTGTAATAATAAATGGTATCCTATGGTTCAAAAGAGGTCATACCTTCTTTTATGTACAAAGATTATATACGCTTGTTTAGATGACTGGTTTTCAACCTTTCCTGACTGGGTGCCTCCCCAGACTGCTGAAAGGCATGGCTAAGCTTGCTGTGCTTAGGTGCCTTTTGTGGACCCCTCACAAAGGTTTATGACACCTCCTACGGTCTTAGGTCACAGGCTGAAACCCGCTGACAGACCATTGTGAAAAATGTAAAATTTTCCATGGATGGGTTTGTAGGTTGGAGCTGCTGTGTTGTGTTTGATGAGCTTTGTTAAGGACATTCTGTTCTCCCTGCGCAGAAAGAGCAATAATCCTGTATGCTTCTGGCCAGAGAAGCAGGCAAACAAACAAACAAACCAACCAGCAAGGAATAGCTCTACCACACAGTTCAGAAGGGGATTTTAGATCAAAGATCTCATGAAACCATTATGTGGTCACCTTTTGCATATATAAAACATATAATTCCCGCACTTTTATTCTGTTGTGCAAATACGCATTTAGAAGATTAATGAAATGTGGAATATATATGCTTTCAAAAGAGTTATTAGAGTTTTTTGCCACGCTTTCCCACTGGATCTTTCACAGGAGCAATTCATAGTTCTACATATTACATGACAGTGAACAAACAGTACTTTCCAGCAGGCTACAGAACATCATATTTATAAGGAATGAAACATTTAAGACCAGTGGTGGACTGAACATGATTTTTAGGCTGGCAGTGTACCATCTTCAGACACTACATATTCTTTTGAGATATACCTGTTAAGGGAACACAGGTACAAAACATTGCGCAAAAGCTCCCCGCACCGACACTGTCTTCCTGCATTGTAACCTTCAAGCTGCAGGAATCTGAGTTTTTCTTTCCTGCTTTCTTCTGAAAGAATCAGCATCTTCTGTTTTCAGAAGGGATGCTCAGCTGGGTGCCTCAGCTGAGGGTGAACAACTTCATTGAAATTTTCCCCCATATCCCTATCATTTTGAAGAGAAGCAAACTTTGTCCCTTACAGCATTTTGGGAGGCAGCAGGAAAGCACAGGTGCCCACAGCCAGGTGACAGCCCCTGCACCACTCTAGAGTTTCTTGTGTGAGGAGCATGGCAGCACGATCAATTGCCATGGCTTAGTGTCTGCACCTCACTCACCTGGTGGGGAACAGCAGTGCTTGGATGTTGGTGGAAATTTTACCCTTTGTAGGAGTGGGACATCAATACACTGTGTGGCATGGGGTCTATGTCTGATACCTGAAGAAAAATTGAAGAGACATTGATACACTTCAGTGCAAAAACTGCGGGAAATCCTGTCTAGCTGAGTGTCTCAGGCAAGATCTAGCACAGCTAAGGTGACCCTCTGGCATCTCCCAGTGATGGGGTCTGTATGGAGTTGTGCCTGTGAAGAACTGGGACAGCTCCTTTATGTGCTGTGAAATAAGAACAAGCAGTAAACAACTGAGTTTTGTGATAATGTGGTTTCAAGATTAATTGACATATGCAGTCAGCAGAGGTTACAGAGAATTTGCATTTACATGTGGGAAGAGTGAGTCAGAATGACTTTGTACCTGTTGCCTATTATATATGTGTCACGTTTACTTGATATTTTTAGTTCCATACTTCACTTCATTGTTTTCTTGATTGTTTTAATTTTCTGAACTACCTTGGTGTGAAAACACATCACAGAAGATGCTGATGCTTTTTATTTATGTAAGATGCTCAAATTATACTTCTGAAGTTACTTACCCAGCGTTTTCACATCTTGCAATCATAATTATTCAGTGCCTTCTCCATCTGCTTTTATTTAATTATGACTGTATAGACAGCAGCCACAAAGATAAGTTTCTTCAGGTTGATCGGTTGTAACAGAATGCCTTCCATGCGCTGCAACGAGTTTGCTTGACACCTGGCGATTAAATGGAATAGACTTTTTTCGTCGCTATTCACCACGGTTGGCATGATGTCAGGCATCCAGTGATGTAGCTTGGTTCTCACATGCGAGGCAGACTCTCCCTGGCAGTATGAAAAGGACAGGTGAAATAAATTATAGAGTTGCCAGCTGCTTTAAACAATCCTGTTCAGCTTCATAACCCAGTCTTGTCAAGTTTCAGGGATTTGACGCATTTTTTTGTGAATGTCTTCTTCAGCCTTTTCAACTGTTGCCAAAGAGAACCACCTACTGAAGTTACTGCCGCTTAAAATTCAAGAGTGTTTTCGACTTCCTCTCTAAGGCAGGGTTTTCTACAGAATAAAGGCATTCCTTATCACTCTACTGTATTTAATGCATCCTCTTTGAAGCCGTAAACAGTAGTGGAGTGACTGGAGTCTGTGTGCGCCTGTCAGCTTAAATTGTACTCTTACACACCTGTTTACCGCTGGGACAATTCCAGTGATTCCAGTGGGATTTCTCCAGGTTCACGCCTCATGTAACTGAAATCCAGATGCACACCTGCCTGCTTTCTGAGGTCCACAGGCACAACCCCAATTCCCTTTACAAGGAAAGGAATTTGATCTGTCTGGGTGTTTTTTTTCTCAGACTTATGTGTATCCTAACTCTTTATGGACATGACTGCAACCTACAGAGTTACTAAACTTAGTGGAAATAAATTAAGAGTTTACTGACAGTTTTGTCACTGAATATATTTGTACTATACGTCATCAAAGGTAACAGATTGCCTTTTTTTTTTTAATTATTATACCTTTTACTGTGTACAGTGTAGTTTAAATCAGTGCTATGACTATGAGCCACTAGTTTGTCGTTTAAAGAAGTAAACATTTTCATTAATTTAGTAGCAGGCTAAAATCTGTTCATTTTGCTCAAAACATTGGAAGAACTCCTTGAACTGACCATAAGACATGAACCAGCTTTATTTCTCATTGGTTTCTAATATTACTTGAATCTTCTCTGCCTTAATCTTCATCATACCACTCAGTTACTCACTGGGAAATAAAATGGCAGTTCCCAGAGGGAAAGTCAGAAAAAAAATTGCTTTCAAAACTAGTTTTTTTAATAATTTATAAGAAATTATAATTATTTAAAAAAAAAAAAAAAACAACAAAAAAACCCAACTCCTTTCTTCCTGTTCACATTCTTCTGGTGCTTTTATTAACAAACCAATGTGGCCTCACTCACTGCAGTATTAACATTATTTCAGCCCAGATTCACCATACACTCAGCCATACGCACTGTCTGCTGCCCAGGAGATTGTGCAAGCTGTTTGGGGAAGGGGTGCGCTCCTTTGGCAGGTTTTTTTTGCAGGTTGGCAGGTTTTTTACTGCACTTGTGGGTTGATTCTGAGGGAGATCTGTGCTGGCTCTTACATTTCCTGGGCCCACATGTCTTCGCTTGGTTCCTCTATGGCTCTTGGAGCTACCCTGTTGCTAAATGTTTACTGAGAAACCCACCTCTTTGACCGAGGACTTGGGGTGAGAAGACCATTGGGTCAGCAAAGCCATGATGTTATGGGTGGACGGGTGCTGCAGCAGGGTCATGTGCAAGGGAAGGATACACCTGCAGGACATGGGGTTTCATAGAATCATAGAATGGATAGAGTTGTAAGGGACCTTAAAGATCATCGAGTTCCAACCTCCCTGCCATGCGCAGGGACACCTCCCACTAGAGCAGGTCGCTCAAAGCCCCATCCAGACTGGCCTTGGACACTTCCAGGGATGGCACATCCCTGATGAACTCTTGACAGCCAAACAGTCAGCACCGTCCCCTTGTGTTCCTCCCACAGGTAGGGGAGTTGGCTGGCCAGGCTGTAACACCAACTATTTTCAAACCCCACTAAAATATGCTGGAATAACAAATCCGTGTCTATGAGTAATGCATGCAGAAGTATGGATTTGTGCTTCTTGTGTTTTCAGAGAAGCAGACACATAGACGGGGAGATGAAGGGAACCGTCGTAAGTAACTGAAACCTAGATATCCCTATGACCTCTCTACAGAATTGCCATGTTGGCCAACCAGCTCTTTGGGTCTGCACAGAAGAGATGACCAGGTGTCGGGTGCTTCAGTCCATGTTTTGAGAGAAAAGAACTTGGTTTCATTCTGGGTAATTTTATATTCCAAACTTGCTCAGGGGTTTAATTACCCATCTACCTGAATTAAAAGCTTAATTTTGGTCTTGAGGAGTAATAATGCCAGTAGGAGCAGCTTGAATAATTACGTGAAACTGAGGAAGTGTACAAGTAGTGAAAGGGTTCCTGAAATGACATTGTGATACTTGTTTCTGTGTGAGGTAAAGCATTGTTCTGTGAACAATCCTTATCCTGTTGAAGCACTTCTGCTGATGTTTTTCTCCTGCTTCTTTGGTTTGGAGTACTTCTGCTATCAAGTTTGTTTCACATTTCCACAGTACAGACAACTTTTTACCTTGACACCTACCTCTTCTTGAGCTGATGGACTACCTCATAGCATTGTAACATCCTTCTACTAAAGACAAAAAAGTAAGAACATGGTGATAGATTTGGCCATCTTTGAACATGACTTAGTAACTGGTGGTAATAATGAGCCTCAAGACTCACAATGCAGAAAGTATACTCTGTTAACAAAGTGTCTGTAATATCCTCAGCATGCTGCAGACCCGTTGGTGTCTGAGGAGCTCAGCTTTTTCTTTACTGTCCAAGACAGACTCCGAGGTACTTTCTTTAATCCTCACCTGTCTTTTTGGGTTTCTATTTCTGCACTGTTTGCACTTGGGATCATAGGGCAGGGCCAGAGACCAGTTGATACTTGAGCCCAGTCCCACCAATCTTGTGGGAGACATTTAGTCTGAAAGTTTTGACACCACCTCTACTCACCAAGCCTTCGTCTACCACTATTGCTAAAACATTTTCCAAAATCTACAGTGCCATTCACTGCTGGCTTGCTCATTTTCCACCTTCATTCTATTTCCTCTGCCCTCTGGCTATTTCTTCTGTTCCTCATCCACTGGCTGCTCTACTTCTGTAGTTTCTCCTCAAAGAGGTTAAAGGCAGCTTCTCTTTGATGTAATTTCTATGCCTTTCCTTGCACTGATCAACAATATCACCTGTATTTGGCTGGAGCAGGGCACAAAAGAGCCCCTGGAGATCAAGCTTCATAACAAGGCTAATATACTCACAACAGTGACGGTCCTGAAAACTCATACCTTATGTCCCAGTCAGATGTTGAGGCACCAGGAAGGCATCCCACTCTCCTAGTCCCACCTCCTGATCCTGCTGCCCATCAGCTTTCCATCACTCTGCCACAGCAAAAACTGCTCTGCCCCAAAATTGACCTGGGGGAAAAAAACAAAAAAAAGAAGTTATTTTTAGCTGGATCGATTCCTTTATCTGATTCCCAGCATGGTTGCACAAATGTTTGTGCTGGCGCAATGGAAAGGATGCTGTGGGAGTGGGAATGAGCAGTCACAGATACGAGGAGAAGGAAGCCAGGAACTGCATGCATCACCAAATAAAGGTCCATGTGCTTGTAGCCTCCAGGCCTCACACTGCCACTGAATTCAATGGGAATATCTGTAGAGTCCGAAAAGGACTAATATTTAAGAGTATCAGTAGATATAAGCGGAGGTGATGATTAATGTGGAAAATGAACGTTTTCATGTAAGTGAGGCAGCCAGAGCAGTCTGAGAGTTACAGAGCAAGAAGTTTTAACAACCTTGCTCAACCTGTAAGGGCTTTTTTCGGTGAGCGTAACGGTATCATCACAAACCCAGCAGGTTGTCTCTTGTAGCCAGATTTTTCTGAGCACACACTGCAAGTGAGAACTACATGTGATAAACAAGGTTGGGCGCTTAATTGCTTAGGGAGAAAATAATTTTTATTATAGTGCACTTTTGCAACAGCAACTTCTAGGTTTCCTGCCTTGCAGCATCTATGACCAAATCCTTAGTCACAGTTCGAGGCTGTAGAACATTGTCATTATTCAGTGGATAATGCAGAGATTTCAGTAATCTTGAAGGGGTGGGGGGAATAAAAAAAAAGAAGGAAGAAAAAAAGAAGCCTCCTGCCGATGAGATTTCCAAAGCCAGAGTTTATGCACTGTAGATTTAATGAGCGCAAGTGAAGCAACTGTATTGTTTCTCTCCAGGATGGCATGAAGCTTGTACTCTAGGAGTGCTTGTCAGTGGGATTCCTGTACCTAACATTTAAACAGTGCTTTCTGGAGGGAAGAAAATAGATTTGAAATTCAAAGTCATGGATATTTCTAATGCAGTTTTTCAGGTTTAATTTTGCATGTAATCACGATACAGTCTGTCTTCCTCAGCAAGACCTAATGCCATAATACATCACATCACTTTTCTCTGGGAGCTGATTGTTACTTAATGCCTGCAACCAGGTTGTGAAATTTGAGGCTTTTTCTCTGCAAAGTGTACGCTCGTAAAAAAGGCATTTTTCAGAGCCAAGTCAGCTGAAATGTTTTTGTTATTATGCTCGGTTGCTTTATGATGCTGTTAGCATCCTTCTTACATACTACACCAAACTGATCCATCATGTCATGTTAGTAGCTTCAATACTTAACCTGCCTTGAATTCGTTGTCTTGCATTTTTAACTTAAGACGTAGTTCTCCAAATGTAACTCTTCTCTTTGTGGCTGTAAAACTCATAAAGGACAAGTTTTCTGAGGATTACAATATTGAATATTTTTTATTTACAGAAGGGAGAATGGCAGAGGTGTCTGTGTTCCCAGGGACTTTGATCCTCTGGAAGCCTTTGGTTTGCAAATAATGGAGCAGAAGGAGTTAGAGGCTCCAGAAGTCTTACCAAGCTACAAAGAATTGCACTGGTATCCCAGAGAGAACTGAATCTACACACTGTATGTTACTAAGCACTGCCAATTAGAACCACCACTCTCTGAGTGTCTGCAAACAAGACCCCCTTCCAGACACCCAGTGGATTTCAAATCTCTCCTATAAAGCATGCTGCAATGTTATTTCTTTACACAGCTCTCCCTTTGGTCTGCTGTATTTGCTTGCTTAAAGTCCAGTCTGATGTCTGACAGTACCAAGTCACTATGTAATTTTAAGATGAGCATAAACGTCAAAGCCACAGTACCGAAATTATAGCTGGAGCTCAGCATGCTCTATTTTAGCTTTCCCTTCCCATGTCTAATTTGCAATGGGCTGCTGAAGTTAGCTTCTACCGCCTGGCTGCCCATTGTGAAACCGGTGCCCATGATCACTTGCTTTTTCTATGGAGCCAGTGGGGCACGAGGGGAAACTCGTGATCTCGGTGACAGTGATAACAATGCAGAATCGGATCCTGACGTGCAGGGAAGCTGCAGTTAAAACTTGGCAGCCAAACAGAGAGCCCAGTTTTAAACCTCCATGCTAAATTATCCTAACACTTAGGATTAAATGTGGAGTTGTTTTTGACACGTGCACAGTCACTCACATCGGCGTGGGTCATTTCTTGGTTCAGAATTGTTATCTGATATTTATGTATCCTGTACTCAACAAGGGTTACACAAGCAGTTTTAAATGCTTCATGATAATGTCTTCAAGCATGCCATCAACATAGCAGAGTGGCTTCTCCACAAGTAATGCTATTCCAAAAATAGGAGATCTCACTACCCTGAAAGGCTGTTCCAGACCCTCAGTCCTTTGATGGTTAGGAGTTGTCTCCTCATCTACAGGATGAATTTATGTATTGTTAGTATGTACTTATTTGCTCTTGGGCCAGTGTTGACCCTTCACTTAAATAGCTGTTTTCTCTCTCTGCTGTAAGATGCTCTGATGTATTTATATAGACAGCAATCTCACGTCAGACTTGACTTCCTTTGTATTTTTTTTAAATCTTGAATTATTTTATTTACTCTTAGGAGATAGTTTTCAGTTATATGTCTCACCTTGTTAGTCTTTGTCACAAACTTGCACTCGTTTGTTGCTCGTTGTTTTAGTTTTGGCAGCCATTGGTTTTTCAGGTATATAGTTTCACCCAGCTGTCGAGGTTCTTCATGTTCACTGAAGGGAGATGGGCGCCTCCAGGAGGACCCTGATCCCACCTGTGTTAGATCTCACCTATGTTAAAGAAAATAAGTAGTCTCGTGGAGGTTTCTCTAGTCAGTACAGAGAGAGCCTGGACAATTAGCTCAGATAAGATGCTTCACCCTTAGGTGGCTAAAGTTCATTGAGATGAATCCTGACCCCTCTGAGCAACCACATTTGGTAGCAGTCAGTCTCTTGTAAGACAAAGGGATGATCTATGAGTATGCCCATGCCACATATTGATGTGGTTCTCCTCCTTCAAGCTGGCTTTGTAGGGCATGAAACCACCTCACAATCGTTTTTAGAATCACTTCAATGACACCACAGCATAATCCTTTATCATCTGTTATGCTCTGCTGCACTGAGTTGTCCCATAGGACATCTCTGGAGGGAAGTGGTTGCCTGCTGTCCATGTGGAAGGCCCATTCCCCTGATTGATTATCTGGCTGCATTTCACATTTCAGATCATCCTTGCATAAGACAGCTCTGCCCTATGAATGCTAACATTGGCACTACGGGTTGTGCCTTACTTAACATCAGGGCTCACATTACTAATTTTCAATATCTTCACTGGGTGACTCCCTGACTGTATATTTAAGTGATGAGAGGCTGTGCATTTGCTTGCATGGATATTGACAGTCTCCTTTATTCACTAATTTAAGCTTGGCAATTAAATATGAAACTTGTGTCTTCACAGCAGACCACTGAGGACACCATGCAGCATATAAACCCTGTGTTCTGGATTAAGTAGGCCTTTTTTGGAACTCACTCCACAGGCATGAAATTGTGCCATGAATGAAAGGATGTGCCTGAAAAAAAGACTCAAGTGTGATGCCTTGCCAATGTAGCTTGTTAATGCCTTGAACAACTGTAGTTGAGAGTTTCAGTTATTTATGATAATATCTTCTAGCCTGCCAATAAACATACTGTAATAGTTTTTTTAAAAGTAATGAATTCCTAGAATTATGAGATCTTGCTACTAACATAAATTAAAGCTCTGAGAAGTGGGATGAGTCCCCTCAGGGGTGAAGGGGTTGGTGAGTTCTTTAAATATGTGTGGATTAGCAAAGTGAGAATTAATGAGCTGTTATTATTTATAGAAACAACATCTGATCAGCGTTTCCTCATAATTAATACTTCCCAAAACCTGGATTTACTTTGCTTTTCCTCAGTTAGAGGCTGTGGATTCAGTAATATTTCTTCTACAGAACCAAGATTCATCAGTATTTTAAATTGGGTTTCCATTTTGTGCTAGAATAATTATTCCTGATTTATGTCCTGTCTGTTTTGCATACAATGGGCTAAGTTCCTACTTAAAATTCATGTATCACCATTCATGTGAAAGAGGCTTGTAACAGCACAGAGGCAGAAGGTGGCTGCTGTAGAGATGCCCAAGACCACGACTCAGACTGGAGGTTTCCTTTGTGATCCTGACTAAGCCACTCAGGATGGAATTCATCCACCTGTAAGCAAGATCCACTTGGGCTCTCTCTACAGTCAGAGTAGTTCATTGATAAGAGGTTATTAATTCTAGCCTAAAATGGTTGTGCTAGGCGATGGAGGCTTGGTCATTTGTCTGTACTCCAGCATTTGGTGCTGCTGCTGGATGATGCTCCTGTGTGAACATCAGGGACTTGCCTGAAAGCCACCCTACTCTAGTGGGGATTCCGTACTGACAATTGGAGCTCTAGTCTTAGAGCCATTTTGAAGTGCATTATTTGTGTAAGACCATTGTATTTGTGTGGTGAGAAATCCTACCACAGCTACAGTTGCATCTTATCTGTGTTGTGTGTCTGTATTACTATTCCTATATAAAGGAACAAGGCGCAATGAGTGCCGGTGAGTTTGGCACCAGGAAGAAGTGGAAGGCAGTACGCTGTGACATGTGATTTCACATGTGATGTCTGTCTGTCTGCAGCATCAGTGCTATCCTAGCACCTCTGGTTGTGTCTGAGCCAGCAGAGCATCTGTATCACTACTATACACCACTTGAGAGTCCCCCTTTAATACTGATTGGTAAGCTTTAGCCTCTGTGATTATTTCTGGTCCATAATCTCATTACCTAAACACTCCTGCATTGAGCAATCTGCGTCACTTATCATCCTGTAAACTAATTTATTCCAGTCTCTTCTGAACATGTTTGCTTTTGTCTTCTGATGGATTGAAATACCTCAGTGCCTTGTGTCTCATGCTGCTGGCATCCCTTCTATTTTAGCCCCTTCCCCAGTTCCCCTGGTACTCTGGCAGGGAGCTG
Organism: Thinocorus orbignyianus; assembly: GCA_013400375.1. Lineage (NCBI taxonomy): Eukaryota > Metazoa > Chordata > Aves > Ciconiiformes > Thinocoridae > Thinocorus > Thinocorus orbignyianus. Next base: position 205,564 of record VXBW01003949.1, on the reverse strand, counting down.
CTGTTTCCTTGGGTGAAAACACCTCTGACTCCTCCACTGTCTTAGCTGGCTTGTTCCAAGTCCTGCTTTTCCTCTTCTCTTTATTTTCTCTTTAGTCTTGAATATACTTTTTTACTGTCTCCTAAAAATGCTATTTAGTGGTTTCTGTGATGGTTTTGTTCTCTGTATGTATGCCATATTACAATAACCCTAACTTAGATATGTAGGTGTCTTTTCCTGCTATTACCATTATTATGCCTACCACATTCATTACAAACTGGCAGCCACAAGCTTTACATATTAAATATTTTCCCCTTGAATACCCTTTGTTCCTCCTTTCTCAAGTTTGTTTTCCTCGCAGAGAATAGGACAAATTATAGACATGACTACCATTAATGGTATTGGGAACTGTGTGTGTAAGTCTCCCTTGTGTCGAAAGGAGAATGGGCTTCTGTGTTTCTTTTCATCTCAATGCCATCCTGATGGGCTTTCTCGGCACTTCTCCTTTGAGGTTTCCCCTTGCCTTCACCCCCTGGCAGAGAAAACACAACTTAGACGGAAAATGTGGCACAAGTCACAGTACATTAAACAGATATCAAAATCCATATTGAAGAATGGGCAAGCTACAGTGGGGAAGTGCAGAATACAGACAGTCACTAAAGAGGATGAATGCGAGCTGTGCCTTGAATAATTAGATGAAACATAAATAAAAGAGTGACATGATTTGTTTCCCCACTTACCTCATGAATAGGAGACACCAGCCCTGACTCTTCCATACCAGGGGGTAAGCATCAAGTTCAGTGGTGTTACTTGTGATTCGTGCTGATGAAAGTGAAGAAAAATTAGCTTCATTTTGAGACATACTGAGGGAGTTGTTGGAGAATAATGAAGATACTGGGCTGACTGTTTAAATTCTTCTGTTACAGCCTTATGTATGTCGAGGCAGAACTCACGCTTCCCCTGTATGATAAATTAGTATTTATCCTGCAGCAGATATATAATTTATGGTATCAATGTGTCTTATGAGTGAGATGAGATACTGAACCATGACAGAAAGGAAACCACAAGGGAATTAAGCCATTTGGCATGGTAAAAGAGGCTATATTGTGAGGAATAACAGATTTTAATATAAGAAATAGCAGTGCTACATGATGACTTCAGTAGGGTGCTTTGGCATATTAAACAAAGCTACTTAACTGAAACAAAAAAAACCCTGGGCCATATTAAGAATATCTTGAAGGGGTTTTCTGTGTGTTATTTCTCAAGAAACCACATACTGAATATTGCTTTTTGCATGTAATGGAAGGCTCTGAGTTGTTCCATTTGTTTCAGTAAAAGGAGATCAAGGACTGGCTTTTCATACAGGCACCAGTGTTATTATTCTTTATTAATTTGTACAGCATCCAAACAGGCACTTTGCAGACAGACACAGTAAGGCTTTTTTCCCTGAGGAGCATAAGAGTGTAATTAATCCTAGCAGTGATTTTAACAGGCCATTCCAAGCACTTGAAATTAAATACATGTTGTTTCTAGAATAACATCTAGAGGAGTAGAAGGGACCACTTCTACAAAGCTGTGACATCTCACCTGCAAAACCCAAACACCTTCCTTCCCCTGTCAGCATCTTGCATACTCTATCATATGTTGACCCTTTGTATTTGGGTTTTGACAGGTAGGAAGGAAGAAGTCCTGGAGCTGTACAGCCACAGTTGTGCACTCCAAGATGCCCTGCCAGGAAATACAGGAGTTACAAGATCATAGTGGAGATGTCCCCTCCTGGTGCTTGTCCTGACTGAGATGCAGTTGTTGTGTAGATCTTGTCTTCACAGGTGTTCTCCATCCTGGTAATCTGGTCTAATGGAAGGTGTCTCTGCCTATGGCTGGGGGACTGGAACTAGGTGATCTTTAAGGTCCCTTCCAGTCCAAAGTGTTCTATGATTCTGTGCTCCTCAGCAAAGGACAGGAGATATCCGCCTCATGCTGCATCTGGACAGCAGAACACCACAGTTTCATAAATATTTTTAATGTTTTCCAGTGAGACACTGTGGACTATTATCATGTATGAGTTATTTTTAATAGTGCCATAGTTTTGATTTGTATTTCTCCAGAACAAATTTAGTACTGGAATAAGCAAGAGCAGCTCCAAGGCAAACCTTAGGATCAAATATGAGATAAGGTGCTGGAGTTACACGTTTGGCAATGGGATGGGTGCAGGTATGTGAGAAGAGGGCATGACTCAGCTTTTGCACCTTTTTTGGCTTTTTGTAATTCTGTTGGTGTCTCTGCTTGGACAGAGTGTAAGGATTTACATTCTTCTAAATGAACAGAGTCTTGAGCCTAAAAGGTACCTTTTACAAGTCAGGATTTTTTCACAGCTGATGGACCATTTATATTTCACTTGAATGAAGGAATTCTGAACACAGAGTTAGAGAAATGAAGACTTGCTCAACCTGAAACTAGTTTAACTGACTTCTTTTTTGTGAGTCTTTAAATTCTTCTAATTGAAAAGGCAACATTACAATCTGCATTAATATTATAAGTAATAATCATAATTATCATATCCAGATTTTATGTAGCATTCATATTTCTTATTAGTGGTAGTTTCCAGCTATGATGATAATGTGTGAAATAATTTCCATGGGCTCATGTTCTTGCTATGAAAATATGAGTTCAACCCATAGTCTTTAGTGAACACTGTGTTATAAAGAATCTTTATCAAAAAAATGGTCACTTGGGAAGCAATTACTAATAATTACAGAATCCTTCATCACTGCTTTTGATCTTTCGCATGCATGGATCTAAACCCCTAATATTCACGTTGCTGACAGTACAGCACGGTTCAACAATAGCTTTGATGCCAATAAGAACAAAAGGGCTTTTTAAAAATATTCAATTCAGCAATTACTGTCACAGCTCTACTTCTTGAATGCAACTGTGTGTGTTCTTTGCAGTTAATGAATTCATACTACCTTTACAAACTTACATTATTTTTTTCCAGCCCTTAAAGTTTTTAGATGTGAGTTGTATCAACAGCGATATCCATCATCACTAGGTGTTTGCTCTGCGAGTGCGTGTTGCTCTGTGTGCAATGTGCACAATTACTTTTGAACTGTAGACAAGATAATAGTCAGGCCATTTCATGCCTTAGGCAGGGGACATCTGCCAAGCATATATTGTGGTCTACCAATAGGTCTTCAATCCTTTGCATCCCCATGAAATTAATTTTTCCTGGGGCTCTAGATAATTTGTCTTGTTTAATGAAACTACAGTCATTTCACAAATGACAGACAGAATGATTCTGGAAACCTGTATTATAGAAAATACATGCTTTCTTTCTACATGTGAAATGCTGATTTGTTCAGTAAGAATAGATTTGTATTTAATTTTCTTGAGAATTATGAAAAGAAAACATAGAATAGGACAAACAGATGATTATGCTAAGGAAAAAGTATTTAGAATAGATCTGGAATGCAAAATGTATTTGTGAAATGTATGAGGCATATCTATATGACTCGTGTCATAGATACATCTCATGTAAATCATGTAAAGTGAAATATAACCAACATTCTTCATTCAGTTGTAAGCTACAACACATCATTACTTGTCACTTTCGACTGTGGAGGTTTCGGGACAAGGGAGCATCCCACCATTCAGCATCTCAGCAGCATCTCAGAGTGCTCCTAGCTCTTTTAGAGCTGCCTTGTGCCCAATCTCTGAAAGGTCTTCAGCCACATGGACATGACGTGGATCATACTGCAGCCATACAACCTTTGCCTCTTCCATCACAGGGCAGGAGGTGCTGGGTTCTGTGTCCTGTGACCAGAGATGACCAAGAGCTGGGTTGTGGCTGCTGTGTGTACCATTTATGTTTCTGAGCATGGGGCTGGGTTTGATCACTTCTCCCATGCAGTAGCCCAATATTGAGCCCTTTTTTCATTTTTAAGCTCACTTGTGCCTCCTGTACCTATCTCATGGATCCCAGGGCAAAATACCTGACTCTGCCTGGCTCTGGGCAGAGGGAAGCTGTTAGACTAGGACTCTTCAGCCTGGAAAAGTCAACATAGGTGAGATATGCTAAAGAACTACAAAATCCTAAATGTGGAGAGGGTGGGTCAAAGCTAAACGTTCGCTGTTTCATCCTGGGCAAGGATGAACGTCCATCAGATGAAGCTACCTGGGAGACTGTTCAGAAGTAACAGGTGGCAATTCTTTGTGCAACAGGCAATCAACCCATGGGACTCCTAGCCAAAGGATGTTATGAATGCAAAAGTTCAAGGAGAGTCTGGGAGAGAACTTGGAAGATATCTATAAAGGTTTATTAAACAGGCAACACACATGGGGCTTAGAAGATCTGCTCAGCTGAAATAATCAGAGCTGAGACAGTATGTGAGGGAAATACTGTAAATATTAACCCGTTTCTTATTTTTTACTGTGTTTATGGCCACTGCTGGAGGCTGGAACTGGGCTAGGTAGACCCTTTGTTTGAACCAAAACATCCACTCATACATCCTCATCTAAACTGCAGCACTGGCAAACATGTTCCTCCCCTGCACAAAAGGCAGCAGTCTCTTAATGGCAGTCCTGGAAAAATGACATGGCTGGAAATCAGCTGAAGTTATGCATGTTTGGGGCCTTCAGGAATGAGCCCTGAGATCTGTCTGGCTTGGCTGTCCTCTCTTATCCTTTTAAAGCCTTGAAGTCATTTATTTCCAGAGGATTTTGAATGCTTGCTATGGCAAGCTGGAAGTTTGCCACTGTTGTTCTGCATCTGTATCTCTGGGGATTTGCTGAATGTTTTGGTTGAGTCAATTCCACTTTAAATACACTTCAAATTTTAAATGGTGATCCCAGCAGCAGATTCAATCAATAGCAATGTAAACAAATAGCTCTCCTTCCTCTCTGCCTGGACTCCTGTGCGACAATTCCCAATATGCTCCTGGAGCATGAAGTGGCTGTGGAGTTTCAATGACCTGGCTTATCTCCTTCTGTCAACTTAAACAAGAAAAAACTCCTTAATAAATCATGTAATTACAAGCTACACAGAGATAGGAGTCTGAAACCTGCTGGATTAGAGAATTCTACCTATCATTTGCTCCCCTTGAAGAAAAAAACATTGCCCCTGGCATCCCCTCTGCTGTCCCACCTTGTCTTTTGTCATTTCTATCCCTGGATGACTCTACAGTGGACTTGTGGGCTTTCTTCCATGTTAATTAGGACAGTTTTTCACTCTCAAATGAATTAACTTTTTATCACGTAGCTTTTCCACTGCTGGGCTAACCACTTTGCTTCTCTCTGGAAATGTTGTGAAGAAAAGCTGGGATATTCAAAAGCCTGCCTGTATCATCAACTGTATCAGTTAGTTCAAGAAAAAAATTTGGTTTATCCTGCATACTTTGCTTTTCTGATATCCTTGAATGGTCTCCACTATAGCAGAACTATGTTGAGAAATGGCCAGTGCAGCAGGAAGGCTATCAATCGCTTATTAAAAACCACTTCTTTAAACTATTTTGATCTTAAAATGAGTTCCTATTTTTATGAACTCTGCTTTATTTGAAAAATAATTTTCAGTGGCATTTACAGTAAAAGAGATGTTTCTACATTTTGCATTTTACTTCTTGTACAGAATGCTGATAGGTAGTCTTTTCTATGATTACAACCATTCTATGATTCTGGGAAAATAATTTGAGATCATAATATACCTCATACTTTCTGAGAAAACATGTCTAGGAGCAAAGATGGTTACAAATAAGCAATACCTACATGCTTCTTGCTTTTATTTAATTAAAATATTTTATATCTGACCCCCTGTGCTTTGCAGAAGGGAGCTCTAACTTTGCAGGGAGGCAGGACCACATCCTGAGGGTGGAGTGAGTGTGGAACCAATGTGACATGGAGTCAGTGCCATCCTGAGGAGACCTCTGGTACAGAACAGCCTGGTGAGAGGCTTCCTGGGCTGTGTAGATATAAAATCTCCTTTGCCTTCTTCATTCTGCCGATATGCTAGTATATAATATCCAACTGCTTTCGCTGCAGTCATCACCATACTGAATGCCTACAGGAATTATGCTTGTCTTTTTTTTTTTTTTCCCCACAAACTCAGCAAAGAGTAGATTAATGGCACTTTTTGTTCCTCCTACTTTTCCTCCTACTCATTCATTTGCTTCGGGCAGCAATAAACTCAGCAATTATAGCAGCAGCAGCAGCTACCAGCTTCCAAACAGCAAATTCGGCCAAGAAGAAAGGCATTCTTCAAACCTGTACCGTATTGCCCAGCCCACAGCCAGAACAAAGTCTGCACCTCCCAACAGCGGGGAAGGCAAATGTGCTAAAATAGAGATTTGTAAACACTCTTCCCTTGCCAAAGGTGAACACTGAACTGTTTTGAAAACCTGGCTGGGGACTAGGAACTGTTTTCTGCCGTGTGTTTAAAAAAAGAGCTTCCCCTTTCTTTCCCAGAGACAGCACCTCCAAAGGGGTAAAGCTCCGACGTACTCCATTTTGAAGCAGAAGTCCTGGAAAAAGCTGCCAAGCGTTGAGGATGTGGAGGCATAAATTGACTTGGGGGAAACCTAGTCTGTCTGTGCAGGGGACCCTATATTTTACATTGCCTTGATGGTATTTCGTCCCTGGTGTCAATTTTTAGAGCACCACTCTTGGTAACGTTCTGTTACCTACAATGAGGGGAGGGCTGCAAGAAGCAATGCATTATACTAAGCCAAAGCTTTTTTATTTGCCTATCTGGTAAATTCGGGTTTTCACTGGCTTATCTTTTATTACAATATACATACTCTTTGAAAGGTTATTACCCTTCTCAGGTGAATCGATGTCAGAAGACGTCAAAACGGAGGTCTGTAATAGGTATAGGCAATGATGAGCATGGGACGAAGTCTGATGGATCTCACCACTGGGACAAGTGGATATCCAATGGCGACCAACCCTTACTCCTCTTTCAAAGCTGAGGGGAAAATGGAGCTTTCCTTTCACAGTAAATGATGTTTAGCACCTGTCAAGATTTATAACACCAGATTCTGACCTCAGCTGGCTTCAGTGGCAGCACTTCACATGCATCTAAGGACAGACCTTAGTCCACCTGTCAATGAGTCTCCTTCACTGTTTGTTGACAGGCAGTGATTTGAATTTAAAGTGAAGTTGCAAAGCCAAGGTGAAGTCCTTAATGAACTTAATCAGGCCTTTAGCTAGGGACAAACCCAAGAAATATCACTCACACTACAAATTTATATATTTTTGCCTCCTGGGTGGGAACTTTTGAGACCCTTTGCTCCAATAGTTGCTCCTGCATTTGAGTCAGAGTTTGAGTTTATCAACCATCAGGTCTGTTCACTTACTATTGCTTTTTCTGAAGGACTGGTTTGGGGAATCCCTGTTGGAACTCATTAACAGAGCTTGCCCTGTGGACTGTAGTTCCTTTGTGTCTGCAAAAATGCCTCAGGACAGATGAGAGGTGTGTCTTCTTCAGTTAAAAATAATTAAATAAGATAGTATTGCCAGTTGAGAAAGACGGTGAGGCCTTTGACCTTTAGAATAAGCACTGCCAGAATTAAAATTAAGTGTCAGGGTGTTGTAAGAATTAAGCGTATTATTGAGTCTAGTGGGAAGAAAGCCAGCGTCTTAAGTGGAGGGCACTGGAGTCTCTTGTTGATTGCAAATAACACTGCAATGCAAATCACAAGCTGATGTTTCAGGCTATTCTGTCACCTCTCACCACTCCAGGGATCTCTCTGTGCTCACTTAATGAAGAGAAGAAATCAGGTCCCCCAGAGATGCACAGGGACCCAAACAGCCAAGCCAGGTGCCTACCCACAGACTTCTTAATAGCTGAAATCTCTTATTGAGCAACATGATCAGAAAAAAACTTGAGGAATCTAATACTTGATGAGTGTAGGGCATTGCTTCTTATGGCAACCCTCTGTATGTGAGTAGGGGGAGGAAGCAGAATAATAATTGCAAAGGGAGTCCATCAGGGCGTTTTTTCTGTCTTAACATTCCCCTCCTTCCATCTCCCAGAAGACTTTGCAGGTGGTGCAGTGCTTCTGCTCCATTCCTTCTATAGACAGGATGAAGAATTTGTTATTTTAAGACAATGGACAAAATTCAGCCCTTGTTTAACTCCACCTTCTCTCTGTGTTTATACCAGGCCATAAATGCAACATTATCTGATGTATGCTCCCTAGCCATCCTAAGGCTGATAGCTGACGCTCCAAGAGTACAAGAAGAACAAATCAGAATATAAACCCCCCCCTTCTTCATAAACAAGTGTACAAATTACTGTAAATCTTTTATAGGAAAGGAATTTTCATTTCACCCATGTGTGACAGAAGGTCTGTTAAACAGCCAACATGCTTAGGGCTTTAGAAAGAAGTGTAGCGTGATCTCTGTGGACAATTATATTACACTTCAAACAAATGAATTACTAGCAGAATAGGAAGGAGAATGTACCTGAGGCCAAATGTCTCCATAAACCATTGTAATAACAAGGAAACTGATCCTCCCTTTCTCCCAATTGGGCTCTCTGCAGCTGCCCATTATGCTTTGCAACGCTCATTATAAGCAGAAGATCGACCCTGAATTTTACTTTAAAGTCACCAGCAACCATTTTGCTATAACATCAAGCCATTTATATTTTCTAACCCTTTCCATGTAGATATGAGAACAGTCCTGGGAAGAATAAAAAGAGCAATTGTCATGACTCTTCTTTGAGGGGGGTGAACAATAGCAGCCCATTTGCCCCAGGGGCTCAATCCCAGTTGGAAGTAAGAGGCTCAGTTGCCTAGTCCTCTGATTTGCACAAGGCCATATGGCAAAGGCAGAGGCAGGAACTGAGATCAGGAATTCATGGCTTTCCAGGCAGACCTCCTTCCACCTTGACCTTGAAAACTTAGAATTCCAAACCCCTCTCTTCATATGCATTATTTAATAAAGAAGAATCTTTTCTTAAAGATTCTCAAGAAGTCAGACACCTTGCATTTCTTTTCTCTATTCTACTGTCTCTGTGAGTCTCGCTCAAGAGCTAAGCCTATTTAACTTTTCTATAATGATGCATATTGTAAAAGTTTATTACAACAGAATTTAATGGCTGGGAAGCAAAAGTCCGCAGGCTGAAGCATTATATCAAAGGTAACCTTTTAATAGAAAATTTTGCAGACATGGTAAATTTAATCCAACTCAACTATTTGTCTTCAAGGTGTCTTTCTCATATCTCTGTGAGGCGGGGAGAAAACAGGCCTGATTTCCCCCCTGCTTTGCATAATTATTTATGCTTCTAGAAGGTGAATATAAAGTTCTTCTTAATCCTGATGGCAGCATTTTCCATGCAATTGGCAGAGGACCTGCCAAGTGCGGAAGGGATCAAGCAACAGAGAAGTAGGGGCTACGGCCCAGCCTCATCCCTCCCGGATTTAAGTGCCTGTGAAATTGAACTTTTGCATTGGGTTGCCATAGGTGTCCTCTGTAGTTAGTGATGAGAAATAGGCCACCTGCAATGAGAAATTCTCATCTAAAATGTGCTGAATCAATATCTGCAGGTAACTGGCTAGCTCCAGCCTAAAGAGCTCCATTCAGTTGTTTTAACACAGGTGTTTAATATCATTTGAGATGCCCAAGGAAATCTTACCTGGCGTCCAGATCCCATTCTAGAATTGCATGGGTTTCCCATAGACCTTATGCTGTACATGCCAGGCCTCTGCAAACATCTGAGATACCCTTGGGAATCCCAGATGGCACCAGATGCTTAAGTTTAGGCAACTGATTGAAGCTCTAACTGAAGTCCTAGATTCTGGGTGGGTAAACCAAGATGAGGGAAATCTGAAGTTTGTTGTAGGCAGTCTGAATATAGCCTTTAGTTCTTAGATGGAGGAAGAATAACTGATTTCTGTTACCATATGCTAACCCACTTAGGTAATAAGGGTGCTTTAGGCATCTCTTGGATCCTTTAGCTGAATTAGATGTGACCTCACAGAAGGGCAAGAGCACAGGCTCAAGTGACATATTCGAAAACACACTTTGAGCTTCCCTTCCCTTCCCTTCCCTTCCCTTCCCTTCCCTTCCCTTCCCTTCCCTTCCCTTCCCTCTCTCCTATATTGCCACCCTTCCCTTCCCTTCCCTTCCCTTCCCTTCCCTCTCTCCTATATTGCCAAGTGCTTTGGATACAAGCCCAAGCATTGGGAAAAGGATTGGCTGGAGAACAGGATTTCTTGCTTTTCTTATCAGTTCCTGGATGTCCCCTATCAAATCTTATTACAACTCTGTACCTCAGCTTCTTTTTCGATAACTGGAGGTCATGATACTGACATCCATTCTCAGGAGTTTTGACAGGTTATGGAAAAGACTGTGTGATCATTTGATTTTGGGGAGGACTTGTCATTTCTCATACCCTGAAGTGGCAGTGTGTTAACTGTACTGGGATATTTCATGAAAGAAGTAGATCCTATATGTACTTTCCCAGCTTCAGAGTAGTGCTGTGGATGCATAATCTTCTCCCCTAGAAAGAAAACGCTGCATTCTGTTATTCTGAGAAATAGATCACAGCATCTGACTTAAGTAAAACCAGAAGAGAAACACTGAAATTCTCCGAGATATGATCTTTACCGATCCCCATCACAGTTGTCATAAAGCTTGATCTAACATATATAATAATCTGACATTGATCTAGTGAGGTCCTTGCCCATCTTGAGTAGGAATTTAATTTTGTCTTTGCTTCTACTGTGCTTCCATCCTTTAGTACTTCTGTCTCCTCCTGATTACCTAGGAAACCTATTGTGTTCCTTCCATTACTTAGAAATTCTTCCAACAAGAGCTGTCATGATCTGTAGTGCACATCCTGAGCTCCAGGTGACAAATCACCTAGAGAGCAGGCCCAAGATTTCCCATGGCCAAGTGAATGCAAATTATCTAGTCCCAGAGCAATCAGTTCTTCTTTCAAAAAGGACATTGACCCCCACCACTGTCAGGAATAGTCACTATATTAATGTAGAGCCAAGCTCAATTTCCACACAGCATTTGGCCTTGCTGCCTTATGGAGATGTATATAACTTTCTGTAGGGATGAAGCTAACACTCTCACAGGCTGTCTAATAGAGTTCTACAAAAGTGATTCTAAAATTGGCAGGCTATTTTAGGGAATGGAAATAACCTTTTTAAAATCAATTTGAACCATTTTGCATCATGCCATGAGACTTGCATCAATCTCAGTGCAGGGAGATTATTCAAAAAAATAACCTAGGAAAATGTTGTTTTCCATTACATTTTGTAGATATTTCTGGTAATACGTTTAGGAGGTGAGTCGGGTTAGGTGTGTAGGTTTCATTAGTCCAGGTCCCAGTGGATTTTTTTTCTAAGTGGAAATTTCCTATTTAATCTTTTAAAACCTTTCTAAGTGTAATGTTCTCTGGACTCTTGGTTTCCTTAGTGTGTTGGTGGTAGGTAGCCTTTAAGATGAATTCTCCTTTAAATGGGAAGAAGGCCATTTCCAACTTAAAAGGCAGCTCCTACACATATATTTAATTTAGTTTAACAACTTCAGTTTCAGTGATCAGTTTCTGATACTTGTATTAATGTTCTTAATTGCTTCCTGTGAGTAGAAATTTTGCCCTCATACGGAGGGACTCTTTATCGGGGAGTGGAGCGATGGAACAAGGGGTAATAGGTTTAAACTGAAAGGGACTAGATTTAGAGAGTGAATTTAGGTTAGATATTAGGAAGAAATTCTTTGCTCTGAAGGCGTTGGAACAGATTGCCCAGAGAAGCTGTAGATGCCCCTTCCCTGGAAGTGTTCAAGGCCAGGCTGGTTGGGGCTTTAAGCAACCTGGTCTAGTGGTAGGTGTCCCTGCCCATTGCAGGGGGGTTGGACTAGACGATCTCTAATATCCTTTCAAACCTAAACCCTTCTATGATTCTACTTGCCTACATTTGATTCCAGAAAAAGTCTGCACAAAGCCTTGTTCAAATTTAGCAGCATGCCTCTGCACAGCGTGAAGGTAAAAGAAGGACTGGATCAGGTTAAATAGCTGGAGAGGAAGGAACTAGTAGGAGGCATACGCCAGTGAAATATACAGCAGCATCTGCATAGTGTGTACACATGCATGTTGTGGGTTTGCACAGCACCCTACCTCAAATTCCTAGGTGCTACTAGCATAAATAATTGATCTCAGCATTGTGCTGAGAGGCTATGAAGGACATCTAATGAAGCTTTCCTAGGGGATAACTCATTTGTCAAAAAAGATATAAAAAGTATCACTTTGTTATAGGGAACTCATTACACAGGATGATAGGCAATGGATTGATAACCACCTCCTATGGTGCAGTAGTCTTTTGTCTTTATGATATATAGGCATGCCATTATCATAGGCTCTTGTAACAGGAGTGATAATCAGCAAGTGAATGGGGCTCAAGTGAGCTACTGGAAAGCTCCATTTGATGTGCTAATAAAGGTCCTGTTCAATAGGGTACACATGTCCCAAATGTGTATGCATGAAACTCTACTTAATTTCTGCCAGAGCCTGTGCAGAACACAGTATATCAGATAAGAACTGGGCCCCCTTGAGGGACTGCTTGTCTTAATGTCACTAGCAGGGGTAAATTGAGTTTTCAGTCTGGAAAAGCTTTTCATTCAAAGTGAACATCTTGACATGTGCTGTAGCCCTGATTAGGGAATAAATTAATGAACGAAAGGTTGAAAATTATCATACCTAACAAGAGTGAGCTGGAAGAAACTTTCAGACATAGCCTAAATGCCTGTATCCTTGAAAACAAAGCTTTCAGTGAAAAATACAAACAAAATATTCCTTCATAATCTTTTCTTCCCAAGTGTGCTTTAAAAATCTCATTGCACTTGCCCAGCTTTGTCAAGGAAAGGGAAAGAAAAGAGATCACATCCCACTAAAAGAAAGACAAATATCCAACCTATGCCTGTTTCTTGCCAAACTGTGAAACTCAGAGAAGCTGCTGCTGTTTTCAAAAAGGCTTCGTACCTGCCAGAGATCCACTCAGAACATCCTAAACCTAAGTCAGGGTAACAGATCTTGTATCCTGCAAAAAGTATAACACTTGAGATGATAAATCTTGAACTTCGATATAACATAAAAGGATCTAAGTAAAGTGGTTTAGTACAATGGGAAGAACTAGATTGTGCCATTAGATGGAACAGCTGCATGTGAAACTAAAATAATTCAGCTTATGCAACGTGTTTCTGTTTAAGACAGAGCTAAGACAAACAACCTTTGTTTGATTTTAACTGAGCTACTTGGAAAATAAAGGACTACTTAGTCTGAATAGAAGTGAGGAAATCTGGCCCTACAACATGAAACCAAACAAACCCGATCTTTCTCCCCTGAATACAGGAACTAGAAGAATCTGTTCTTGAAAACATCTATTTTTCTGTACTCAGAGGCTACATTAAATAATTTCCTAGTGGTAAGCAGATCAAATTCCAGCTATGTTAAAGGGTACTTGAAACAACAGAAATATTTGAAGTGAAATATTTAAAGTTGGATCCAGGAGGATCAGGACTAATTGGCAAATCATCAAATGGCCCGAAGACAACCTGTGTATAAATGCTCAGTTTTGAGCTTTGGTTTGTCATCATCATAAAAATTTATTCTTCTTTGCTGTGTGACTAATATTCATAAGCAAGACTTACCTGTGGAATGGAGATTATAATAAAAGTTTTTGTCTGCCCAGGTAAGATAAGGCTCAAACACAAATTTGCAGTGCTCTCACTTCTCTGTACTAACTGTCCACAGAGGCTCTTTACTGGTGGGAAGTATTGCATGTATAATAGTACATATCGTGCTTGAGCTGGCTAGTCTCGACTCCCTTGACAGAAATAGGTACCTTCAAAATAGGAGAGAGGAGATAATTGCCCTGTGGTGCTACGCACCTTCTTTCCTACACAGTGGGGAGGCTACAATAGCAAAACTTTTTGCTAGCTAGGTGTAGGAGAAATGAACTTCTTGTCCAGAACTGCTGGACAAAGTAGTTACTTCTACACTGCATCTAAGAATAGTGTTTCACACTGAAGTGTTTTCAGACATGCTTAGTCTAGGGGCTGTATTTGGTTTACTGGTGGATTATTTTGGATTTGCGTAGGAGTAACTGAAAAGACATTTTTGGCCTATAATGGCTAAAGGTTACTTATTATAAAGGTAAAATTTTGGCATCCACAGAGATATAGGAGATGCAGCCTGAAAATTAGAGAGTTAGATTTATATAAAAACTTACCATAAAATTAAAGGCAAAATACAGATTAATTTACGAGGGTAGTGACAGAGAAAAATATATAAGTAATGAGAGGGAATAAAAGTATGACATGCAGGAATCCTGGCAAAAGATGGGTTATATTTTATGGATGCAGTCATCTAACATGAATAAATCTGGCTTCCTAGGCAGGGGTCAATCTTCATTCATCCCACCATCTCATAGGTGATGAAATGATTTCCCTGGGGAAGGCACTGCGAATTACAGCAGAAAAACATGAAAAAATAATTATAATGTGCAACCACTGCACTATCTTACAGTATGATTTAACCCATTCCCATACACAAAACTGCAAACCTTGCCACTTGGAAGTGCTCTTCTTCTCTGTTTTCTTCTTAAGGATACAGAACAAGCCAAAAGTCGGTAGGTGCAGTGGGCCAAATGGCTTTTCCTTGAGCCACATCTCATGGTTTTGTTATAAGATGTGAGGATTATACCGAATCTTGTCAGTGCAGGGCTGACAGACTTTTATTTAAGTGATATTTTCTTCCTTTTATTTTTTTTTCTCCTCCACTACTGCTGTGGGCACTAGTGGACCAAGGCAAACAGCAGCGCTGGGCAGAAAGGCCCCATTGTGCTGCTTCTTCTGGAGGCATGTGTTAGTTCTCCAGTGAGTATTAGATCTTGCTGTTTCAAAGCCAGTCTTCTCCGTGGTATGATGAGTGCTCTTACCTACTACCCAGGATGTGTCTTGAGTCAGCTGGAATGCAAAATATGCTTTTTGGGGGTTGCAACAAGACTGTGTCAACACTGTGGGGTTTATGATTTAGCTCTCCAGTTAATGTTCCTTGGTTGCAATTTTCCGGTTCTCTTCACCAATGATTTGGTGGTGATTGCTGGGAAAATAATTGTTTTCCATGTCGAGTGTTGCTGCTCCGTGTTAAGGTGATAGCACGTATCACAAGAGGTAGATTCAAAGCCTCTTGGATGTGGCTGCTTTTTTACTGGACTGCCTGTGCCTCTGAAGGATGAAGGTGCTGTGGTTTCATGTTCAGTTTTCAAGAGATTTGCCTTCCTGTCTTATTACTCCTGTCTATTTATTACCTGTCCTCATAATTATAACCGGCACTTGATAAAGATGGAAGATGAATAGCCGGATGTTGTAGTCTTCCTTATGACTTGCTGGCTTATTTACAACCTCACTCGCATTTTAATCCCCTTCGGCACTCATTTTACCCACCAAAAATTGACCACACCACAGATAGCGTGGTAGGAATCTGGCCCCTTAGGTCTGTATGCTCATGGTGTAATGCAGGAAACAACAAAGCCCCTGCGGAAACTGAGACCTTTGGGTACTCATTTCCTCTCTCAGAGGGTGAGGTTGCCCACGCCAGAGGCCATGCCCACCACAGAGGTCTCTTGGATAAGCATTTCCTTGCCTTCTCTGTCCCTCCAGTTCAGGGACATGACCTTCAAGTCCGATGTGGGACTTAGTGAGAAGATGGAGTTGCAGTTTTCAGGGGCACGGTTGAGGGGCATGTCTGCTGAGCTGCCCCTTTAGGGTTGGAGGGTGGTTGGACAGCTGAAAGCTTCATCTTGAAGGCTCCTACCTTCACAGTGCTGCCATTAATACCTTGCATTAAGGTTATGCCTATAACCTCATGAGCGTTATGGCCCCTGTACCTCAGTTTCCAAAGGTGCTGAGTGCTCTCAGGTTACCAATTCATTCTCACAAGTTGGTAGGTCATGGGACACATTTTTTCCCACCTTTCCAGCCTGAATTTACACCTGTAAGAATATCTGAATTGTGATATGGCATTTGGGAAAATTCTATTTGCAAAGCAGAAGTTATTTACCCAGCAGTGGAATATTTTGCTTGACTGAGGTAGTCTTTGATCTTTTGTTCTGGGGTTTTAAGAGTTGCACAGCCAGTCTCCGGCAGATTGGTAGCCAGAGCCTTTTGTAAGTAATCTCCTTTAAAAGCCCAGTCACTTTGGCTACCTCAAAGTCTGAAGATTCCTCGTTTATAAATTAGATGATTTTCTGGGAAGTGGATTCACATTTTAATCTGCATTTGAGCATCCACCTTGCAAATCCATTTAAGCAGCTTGAATTATTTGGCATGGCAGCAGAACCCCAAAGTGTGAGTTAGCTTTCCTGAGCAAGATTTTCCTCTCATGTAAATTTGGGTTTTGAATGCTGCCAGCAAAAAAGCAGAACAAAGAAGAAATGCAACCACCTAAACAGGGATTCCTCATTACACCTGGTTCGCTTTGTTTTTCAAATTGTGAATGAACAGCTGAATGAATGCCGACAAACACTCCCGAACTTGTAGCCATCTATTGTATAATGAATACTCTGTAATTCATTTAGAAAAATGAAAATAACTGGAGGGCCCTAGGCAGCCAATTAAACATTTTTCCCAAGTTCAGATAATGCCTCAAGAAGATCTATCTTTATACCTGCTGACAAATTATGCCTATACTTTTTTCAACCTGAATATAATTCTTGGACAGTTAAGCAAAGAGTAACTTTCCATTGCTTTGCTCTGATGTTTTACTGTTTCACAAGTTAAAATACTGTAACTCACAAAGAAATAGACCAACAAGACAGGTAGCTGGGTAGGTGCATTATTCTGTAGTCAGAAGCCTCATGAATCACTACTCTTATAAAAATTTTTAATAAACGTAATATATTACCTATCAGCAGTTCAAAACAAACAAATGTTTCAGAGGCAGTTACTGGCTTTGTAGACCCCTCACAAACAGCAATATGCGTACGGAAGAAGAAAAAGTTTAGATAAATGACTTTAAGAAGTGTTGTGTTGCTAGAGCTGCCTCTTTTCATGGTTCCCTTTCTACCTCCAGCCTCTGCTTATGCAGCATTACTAATTTACCTTGACAATTGACACTTGTCGTGTTTCCAGCAACAAAATCTGTAGTGACACAGCGACTTAGCGTTTCTGTGTTTGCAGGGAGAGCAAAGGGAATTGCGCTGTGCTTTGTTGTCTGACCCTCATTATGTGTTGCATCTGTTCTGGCTGGGTGCTGCAAGAAGTGCTAATTCCTGTCTTGCCATCTGCCTGAAATTGTCACACTCTTTCAAAGCCACAGATTAATTTTGCGTTGTTCCATACAATTTCTGCCTTTAATTTGGACTCTGGCAATCTTTTGGGTCCTGTGTCCTGACTGTAAGGTAGCAGGTAATGCTAGAGGGTATACAGTCTTGCCTACCACGTGGGTAGCTGGGTGGTAAGTCCTTCTGAAGTCTCTTGGGTGGGAGAGATGCTTTGGGTCTCAGATGTGGTCCTGCTTGTGGAGGAGCCCGGATGGACATCACATACTGGAGCCCTTCACCCAGCCCGTGTGAGCTGGCAGCTCAGCAACGCCACCAGTCCTGTCCTACCACCTTTGTGCTTTGTTTAATAAACTCAGGGAAGGGAAGCTGCCTTTTTATCTCTATTCTGGGAACACAGTCCTGGGGCTTAGGCTGGAGGGGAGGGTGAGAGAAGGAGGAGAAGGAATCCCTCTTCAAAATCCAGCCTTAATTACTGCCTGTCTCCTGCATGGCTTCCACCCCCGCGGCTGGCACAGGCTTCAAACAAGGGCCATGGGTGAAGCCTCTGAAACTAAATGTGCATTCATTCACACCCTTGTGAACGAGAAGCCCTGCCGAGAGCAGCTCCTGTGCCGGTAGCAGCAGTGAGGGGTGCAGATGCTCGACATAGGATGGGAGCTGACACCACCAACTGCTGCCTTTGGGAACTCACTGCTCCCAGGCCACCTCTCCAGTGGGGGCACCATGGAGAAATAGCCACTGGCAGACAGAGTGTTTTTATTTTAGATCACCCCAGGAGAATGTCCTTTGGTAGGGATGCAGGGAGCCCTGATCTGCCTTAGTTTGTCCTGGGAAAAATCCCATTTATCTTCTCTCGAGCCTGCTCTTTCACAAAAGGTCTGACCTTACCTGTTCCTCTGAGCAGGTACCAGCAGCACAGGGTTGCCCAGAGGCTACAATGCCTGGGCAAGGGGTGGGAGAAAATCAGTGCTGCAAAAAGTAATCATAAACCTTCAAGTTAACAATCCCCTTGACTCAGGAAGTCCCTGAGCTGCAAACTCTCATTGCAGGATATGGAGATATTTTCTTCCCAAATATCTCTATGTGTCTCCTCTTAAGTCATACTAGTCTGTCAGCATCCTCCTTTGGCCCATCTGGCAGAGTCCTGGGCTAGACACACCTCTACTTTCTATCCTGTCTTGGTGAGGAATAACAATCTTCTCTTCACCTAGTATTTCCCAGCAGAGCAAATAGTAGCTAATGACCTCACTTCTGACATTAAGTATTTTAAATGATGTTTTTAAAAAATGAAATAATTATATTTGTATGTAACTGGATATCAAAAAAATCATAATTGTATTTTCTTACAAGGGAAACAAAACCGCAAAAGCAACTGCATGCAGGTTACATAGGAAACAGAGAATTAATTTGTCGGCTGAAAATTTGTGGACGGGTTTTTATTACTTTTATCAGTTAGGTTACAAGTAAGAGCTTTGACACAGGCAAACACAGGCATGCACGTGTGAAATTAGTGAGAAAATTTTCCAGACTCCAATAATTAACAAATGTGCTAGGTCACACTTGCATAGCTGAAACATTACAACATATGTTATAAATTATATTAAACATATTGTATTACTGAATTTGGAAAAGAACAAAGGATACATGCAGTTGTCCAACTTTTGTTCTGTTGAGGAAGGGGTGGGAGGCATCAACCCTTGCTTCTCTGAAGGATGCAGGCCTGAGGGGTGCTGCAATGGAGGTGCCTGGTGCCGGGATGTCCTCGTTTGCTGTTGCAGGGACCACTGGGCATGGAGAGACACACTCGTGGCCCTCAGTGGGACATGCTGACGTGGGCACCACCCTGCACAGCACAACACTGCTGCCTTTGCTTCTGCTCAGCTGAACGCCAGGAACCCTTTCCCCTTCCCTCCAAGAATAATGAAGGTTTTTCCTAAAGCAGGCCCGGTGAGGAGGTGGGATTGCCACAGGTCATTTGGAAACATTTGATAATGACCTCCTTGGTCTCGGTGCCGAATGCCAATTTATTTTACGAATTTCACTTGATGGTAGTGCTTGCTGCCAGAAGTGCTGACTCAAGATGCCATGAGGTGAAGATGTTGGAGCTAGCAGAAATATTTAGTAAATCTGTGCAGGCTGCACTAATCAGGAAAGAAAGGGATGAAAATTCTGATTAGATGTGAAATCATTTAGCTTAATGTAATTTTTTTAATGCTTTTCAGGATGCCATCACACTGAATGTTCACCTACTATCTGCATCTTAAACCTAAGTTGTTAAAAAAACCTTGCATATAATATCCAGATCTAATCTCTGCCAACCAGCAAGTTTCCAGGAAAAGCAGTGAGGATCTGTAATTTAATAGCATTTAGTATAACGTGCAATTGATGCCAAAAGAAGAAAATGTAGAATTAGCTGTACTAACTTTGAAGGGCCTGAAACAAAGCGAGAATATGCATGAATAGCTGGAGATTCCTCAGATAATAGTAATGTCATAAATTTAGAATATTATAGCATACTTTGTAAAGCGAAGTAATTTTATATTCTAAGTAGAGAACAAATATAAAGAGCTTTCCTGGAGCGTGCTGTAGATTAATGAATTTTAAACAGACACATCAAAGTAAATATAACAATAACACTGCCACAAATAAAAAATATGACGGGAAGAAGTTAAAATACGAAGACAACGAGCCAATTTTTTGCTCTCATTATCCTGGTGTAAATCCAGCACAACTTTGTTGATCTGTTCTGTGACTCCAAGTCTAGAGATGCCATGACAAAGAAGAGAATTTGTCTCACTTTAATGTTAAAAGTGGGGAGAGTAGAGAGCTAAGAGCAAAAAAAGCCCCCAGGGTTTTTAGGAGATGAGAGATCTTGAAAGAAGAGAGAGGAAAGCCTTGGAGGAGATGATCAGAAGGGCAGAGCTGTCTTCTGCTCTTTGGTGTTATCCTAGCTGTAGGATCCCTGTCCCAGCAAATGTTGATCCCAAAGCACAAGAGGAGTCACTCCAGAAACCCAGGCGATCAAAGGGAACCTTAGGAGAGGGACGACTTGTGAGGGGGTTGGAAATATATGGAGGCAGGGGAGAATTTAAAGCTGACGTGCTTTACTCTCTGACATAAAGAAAGGGGAGAAAGTCTAGGGACACCCTAAGCAACTGGCCCCCTGGATCGTCCACACACGTGCTGCCCATCCCAGGGTGCAGAGCTGAATGTGGAGGGGGTTCCGGCTGGCAGTGTGGCAGTCGTGCTGGGCAGCCTGTCTGTCCGGGGCAGCCCCAGTGAGGGGATAAATCTGCAGCCACATGGTGGGTGAGAGCAATAACCTCCAAACCAGGAATTGCACAGCAATGGAAGCAGAGCAGGGAGGTTACTGGGCTTGTGAGAATCAAGGTTCCTGCACAGTATCACAGAATGATATGGGATTGGAAGGGACCTCTGGAGATCATCTAGTCCAACCCCCCTGCCAAAGGATGTCCTCCTAGAGCAGGTTGCACGGGAACTTGTCTAGGAGGGTTTTGAATGTCTCCAGAGACGGAGACTCCAGCAGCTCTTTGGGAAGCCTGTTCCAGTTTTCTGCCACCCTCAAAGGGAAGAAGTTCCTCCTCATGTTTAGATGGAACTTCTTATGAAGAAGTTTGTGCCCATTTCCTCTTGTCCTCTCTCTGGGCACCACTGAAAAAAGACTGGCCCCTTCTTCTTGACACCCACCCTTTAAGTATTTATAGGTGTTGATCAGATTCCCCCTCAACTTTCTTATCTCCAGACTAAAAAGACCAAACTTCCTCAACCTTTCCTCGCAGGAAAGACGCTCCAAGCCCCTAATCATCTTTGTGGTCCTCTGCTGTACCCTCTCCGGTAGTTCCCTGTCTTTCCTGAAATAGGGGATCCAGAACTGGACACAGTGTCTTCTGTTTCCAGCATTGGTCACCTTGGACCAGCTGCAGCTTTGCCCTGAGATGGCTGAGCCTCTAGTCTTCCCCTGCCACAGGGCAGGTTTGAGGAGTGTTGGGTGACACTGCTGCTGCCTCTGAGGCTTCTACCTCTCCCCAGGCAGTGGAAAGGAAAGGAAAGAGGTAGCCTTTTGCATCCTCTGGTTCATCTGTAATGCTTGAGAGTCCTGAATGTTTCAGCTGACATGAGTAAATCTGCAGATGCATCCACTTACTGGGGTGCCTTTAGCAAAAGTGTGGAGGCTGCAAGGCGCTGAAACCTGCACACAGTGAACGTAACTAACTGTTTTTGCTGGAAGCTGTTCAATTGTTACAGTCAGGGAAAGCGTGGTTAAGGCTGACACGTCCTCTCCCTTCTGTTAGCTTTATTCTCCTTTCTAGTGCCTCTGTCATAACAAGCACATATACACATACATAAAAAAGAAGGCTGGGTAATGATGGGACTTGGCATGACGTGCTATTTGGGTTCTGCAGCAACCTACTGAAGTGCCACTTGCCAGGTTCCTATTCAACCTGAAGGGATCAGGCAGTCAGCATATCACATTGCAAAGAATTGCTTAAAAATAGAGAGGACTTGTGTCAAACTCAGAGGAAGTATTGATTGAAGCCAGAAAAGGAGTTAGTGCTTCTTTCAGTGTTTCTAATCTGTCTAAATGACCCACACAAAGAAACCAGCTGCAGACTTCTTGCTTTTGCTCTTACCTGTAAGTGCAGAGCAGGCAGCAAAAAGAAATCAAAGGGATGTCAGATGTACTGTGAAACTGGGTCACTGCACAGCAAATGGAATTTAATGTGAAAATATAAAGAAAATGGTAGGTGAAAACATGAAATAAATGAAGCTAATGAGAACAGCTCACAAAGCAAGCCTTTGGAATAGCAGTTGCCTGGTTTACTAAAAGGACTGAACATTTGAGAAATCAGTTTCCAGGAAATAAATCAAAACTTGAGAAACTGCTACGATGCCTCCCCACAGCAATGGGTTCTTCAGCTCATGAGCATTGTTTCCATCAGATGGGCTATGGTCAGGCAGCGGAGAAGCAGGATGTGGCGCCTACTCTGATTTCCTCGTTTTCAGCTGTTGCAGCCAGTCTTCTGAAGGCGTGAGGACAACTGAATTTAGTCCTCCTTCTGGGGGGAACTGCAGAAGCTTGTGTCCGTTAGGACAAGGGGAAAGGACCCTGGGAGGCCTTGGGAGAAACTCTCTTACACAAAGTCCGTGGGGAATTTTAAAACATCCGTTTTAAAAGTTCTGGTAATATGCAGCGTAGTGATTGACTGAACAAAGAGCTCCTTGTTAAAAGCTGTTGGCTGCTCCAGGGGACCGGGAGGAGGAAACAGGCAGATTTTAAGCAAGCGGATTTCCCAGATCCACCCTGGAAGGCTTGGAGATGCTGCATGCACACCCTAATATGAATAGGCAGTTGCAGGTCAAGAAGCATTGTGGGATATGACAGAGGAAAGTAGGAATGGAAAACCAGGGATATCAATTTAATTGGAAAATTATGAAAGCTTTTTTTCTCCTCCTCATTTCCAGATCATGGCATTTAAGTTCAGGAGTAACCTCAGGACACTTCTTCCAAGTGGGTGGGACACTGTATGCCAAGTTTCAGCAGAAACGAAGAGGCTGAGTGGGGAACGCACCTGCGCATTCCTCTCCTGTACTCTGGTGCCAAAGGATTTCTGGAGTGGGATGTAGCATTGGGACAGAGGGGTGGCAAGGGGGATAAAAAGTAAGAATCTCTATTACCTAAATGGGCGGTAGCCCCCAGCAGGGACAGGGACAGAATGGCAAGGGAGGTAGTTTGTACTAGGCATCTTCACCAAAAAACTAGTTATCTGTGCATGTACAAATTAAGTAAAATATATTTTCAGTTGGCTTTCCAAGCTAAAGCCATCGAGGTAGAAAGACACTGGTGTTATTCGGTAAATCATAAGCTGCCTTCTTGGAGGAAATAGAGCGTTAAATAGAAAAGCTAAGTGAACTTTGATGAACCAAATGGCCTATGCTTGTTCCATCATTTTTTATTAATTGCACCAGGTGTCTCACTCTGGGTCTTTGAGTCTATATCTGAATGCTCTGCTATGTCTCTGAATTGTCACCTGGACTCTGACTGCCAGAAGCCTAAGGTGATGGTGACAAACTATCCTCCCCAGGTGTTCACCGTTAGAGAAATTTAGAGGAAGGACCACACGGATACAGAAGCAGAAGCCCCCAAAGTGATGTATAGATAGGAGCTATAGGGGCATGGGGCTTTCTGCCCCCCAGGAAGTGAGAGAGGCTATTGGGATGGAAACAAGCCCCTCTGATAAACCACAGTGCCAAAAATTACTCTCCACTCATGGCTTTTTTTCTGCATTGCTTCCTCCTGAGTGTAATATGGCTTTTGTGCAGATTCTTACCTGGCCATGGAGGTAAGCGGGATGGAGAGCATATAGCAAATTATAGCAAATGCCCTTCTACAGCAAGCCCAACCCCAGCACTCCCCTGCCTGGAATTAAGAAGAGACTTTTTGGCAGCTCTTCTGGATGAATGAGTTTTTCTTTCTGCCTTCAGCTTCTTTGTTGCTGTCACCTCAGATGCCACTGAGCCACCATGGCGACGACAGTTTGTCCTCTAGATAGAGGATGTCAGTTGCCAATGCAGAGTATTGATTCCTGCTGATTGCTAATGAGTAGGCTGAACTGTAGCTTTGCGTGGAGAAATTGAGCTGATTCAGGCTATTGGAAGTGTCACTCGGGCTGGTGGAAATTTCCTAGCTAGTGATTATCTGTGTGCTTCTCTAACAAAGGTAGTTCCCTAGGGAAAACTTCTCACCCTTGCCTTCCCTTGGTCTCCAAAGCAGGTTTCCATGAGACTGCGGCCTCACCCTAGCCTCAGGTGGGGGATCAGCCCTCACATCAGGAAATGAAACTACATGGCATATTCATACTTCTAAAGCAACTACTTCTGGATTGCTGAAGTTCATCTGCCTTCAGAGTAACATTTACCATGGATAATGTAGTGCACCTCCAAGAATAGGCAATCAGCCACCTCCCATCCCTACTGGATATGCAACTCCCTAACCTTGTTTTCATGGATATTTTATCTGCACCAACTGTTAGCTTCACGTCTCAGCTCCTAGTCTGTACAGAGTAATTCCTGATGGGTCTTGAAAAAAAATAAAAAAAAAAATAAAAATTGACTGCTTAATGCAAGCAGGGTGAGAAATCCTTCTAGATGAGTTCTAAGCAATGGATGGATCTTCTATCATCCCTTGAGATTTATTCAGCTGAATTTTGATGTTTTGATGTATCTCCTCTGTGCTTTGATATATTTTTCTCGCTGTCAGCAAGTCACATCTTAAGCAGTAGCAGATTCTTTGCAATTAACCAGCATTTTGGAAAGTCACAGTTCCCTTTCCCCCCTCCTTCTCTCCCTCCAGTCTTCATCTGGTATTATTCTTGCAGAGTCAGTGGCAAGTGGAAAACTAATCCCGTTAACCTCACTGTAGGATTTCTGAAATTAACTTTCTAGAAAGGAAACTTCCTTCTCACTGCACATTGAGACTTCAGAATTACTCACTCCCCTTGAGCTATGCTGCTTTGATATTCCCATGATGGATGCTGTGTAAAACTCAAGACAGGTATTCATGTTAACAACATTAGTCAAAAATCGTATTAGGATCTAGTTATGGTCATATGGGATAAAACTAATGCTCCAGATGTCAGAATTCACCTTCAGCTGTTACAAAGGAACTTTTGAACTGATTATCTCTGTAGCCATCACGTTTTTCTCCTATTCAACTTCGTAACAAAAATGAAGTGTGGCAATGCACCATATTGATCTTTTGGGTCTCTTCTGAAGGGGTGGACAGCTCAAAAAGGTGTCCTCTGTTTAGTCTAGGTGGTTTTCCACTCAGCTATGTTATTCTGTGCTCTGTGTGGAAATATGTATTAAGTTACAGGAGGAGGCTTGTTTGGATTAATTTAGAAATCATGTCTATTTTTTATAAAGGACCTTCTTTCAGCTCATTTTGTGGCTTGGTTTACTAAGCTTTGAGGATGGCAGATGACTTTGCCAAAGAGCACATGGGGACTTTATGTGTCAGCTTTGATGAGATCTCTGGTCCCAGTGGGTGTAGGGGCTTTATGGATGTTCCACTCTGTGAAAGAGCACCTGAGCTGCCCTCTCTGTGCTGAGAAGGCAGGGTCGCCTATCGAAAAACTCTGTCTCTACATGTTGCGGCTTTGTGCTTTGTTTTATCCAAAGTTGAGAAACATTTACAAGTCATGTGGCTCATAACATGACAGATGTATAGCCAAGGGACTTGTAACCTTGTGCTGGTGAGGTGGAGTCCTTGCATGAAGCACGTTGCTGGGCTGATACCTCCTTGTCTGCAGCCTGGTATCTGTGGCAGGAGCCAAGGAATGCAAGGTGGCTTGTAAATAAATTACATCATTTGGATGGTATGAAAGCTGGCTGGAAATGTTTTGTATTCCTTTCCTGGAGGCTCCTCGATGTGCGGAATAGCTCTTCAGAGTCCTTGTTGTTGTTGTTATTGTTGTTGTTGTTGC
Organism: Thinocorus orbignyianus; assembly: GCA_013400375.1. Taxonomy (NCBI): domain Eukaryota; kingdom Metazoa; phylum Chordata; class Aves; order Ciconiiformes; family Thinocoridae; genus Thinocorus; species Thinocorus orbignyianus. The sequence continues at coordinate 179,793 of VXBW01003949.1, read as the reverse complement.
TGTAGGGCCTTAAGTTTGCTGATAACATATGTTCAGAGCGACTTACAAGAAGATGAACCAAAGGGATTTGGCAGCGTGAAGCTGTAATTAAGCCTCTACAGAATTTGGGCTTTTGGGGCACGTAAGTTAACACAGGGAAAACTTGGAGAGACTTTAATGGAAAAATACCTATGGTGAACAAAGAACTCATAATTAATTCCTCAGGAACCCCTGCATTGTAGAACTTCTTAGATTTATTTATGTATTTTGAAACCCAGGGTTTAACCAGGGGAAATGGGCTTCTCAGTCAGTGACAGCATTCAACAGTCATTGAAGAGAAGGCTTACCTCTTGAACCTCTTCCACACCTAAATGCCATTGCTCTCTTATATGAGAACAAAAGGGGACCCGGATCATCAAATCCAGCCCACAGATATCATGAGCAGTCATATGGTGTGATGACACCAGCATCAAGAGAACCTGTTCTCTTAACATCCCCGTGGCATTCATTGGCAGTACTGGCTCCTCAGCATGGTGCAGGATGGAAAAGAACCTGGGATGCAGAGGGCTTGCTGGAGGCAGGAGAGCTGCTCACCTGGAAACCAGATGCATCCCTACTGCCCCCTCCCACCCACTTACCCTGCCAGGTAGGGAAGGAGGCTGGGGCAAAGGCCTTCAGTGTAGTAATTTCTCACAGCTGCAAGAGGAAAAAGGTTTAAACTGCTGAATCACACCAACTGCTGCAATTCATGTGCAAGGGAGGTGTGGGGAGTGTGCCTTTGCCATCAGATATGCAATCCATCTGTTATTGAATTTTGCCCTTAATAACCTATGATCCACTCATTTTTTTCTCTGCTTCTGTACGTAGCATGGCAATGGGAAACTATCGCTGATCTGATGTTAATACACAGATAATCAGCAAACTAGTTAATCACAGCATTCAGATCACTCTGAGCTTGCCTTGCTGCCTGGCAGAGATAAATTAGGGAATGATAAGTATATAAACTAATATTTTTAAAACTATTAAAACCTATGCTCACATTTCAAAAGTTATTCTACCAATTACTGTGCTGATAGAAGGGTTTTCTCTTCTTTGTATAGAATATGCATACGTATGTGTATGAATAATTTACACTGCTGGCAGTTTTTCTGTTAATAAAAATACTGTTTATCAATAAAAGTGATTAATAACTCCTTTGTCCCCAAATTACATTAGACCATTCAGTGCAGAACATATAGCTCTTTCCTCTTTATCTCTGGGGAAGCAGAAACCTCCTGGTGTCTTCCAAAACAGATGCAGCAGTTCAGGAGGATGCAGTTTGCAGAGCATCTCCTCCAAGGTACCTGCACAACCCTTTGCAAACTGTATTGCACAGAGGGTTTTGTGACAAAGATCACAAAATAAAACCCTTTTAATGACCCTATTATACACTGAAGATGTCAGCATTAGTAAAGAAATCATCCAGGAGACCTTCAGTTTCTTTCAAAACCTAAATGTTGATATTTAGACATTCAAAAATTGTTCCTCACTGGGAGTAATTCAGCATTGAAGCCAGCACAAAACCTGTGCATCCTCAAATTCCTGTGACTTGCACCTGGCATGTAATTCCAAACACATGGCCAAAACCTCAATAGACATCAGGTAAGAACTAGTCAAGGTCTTAAGTGCCTTTAGGCTTCAAGCTGGCTTCTATGTGACATGAGTTGCCTTTGGAGTGTATGGGAATTCAAAGGATGTAACTGCGTATCTATATTAAATCATTTTCTTATCAGGGTGCTTGTACAAAAGCTGCCATATCTCAGCATACTGAATTCTTCACTGTCCTGATTTTCAAAGTATTTGCTCTGGAAAGAGGTGTTTTTTGTTCCAGTAGAGTGGGTAGAAGACACTGTGATCTAATCCCACTGGATGAAGGGACTTGCTTCTTCCTCAGCTACGACGCAAAAGGCACATACTGTTGAAAGAGCTTTGATGAGCTTTTGGATGATGCTTGGGTGAATTAGCTTTTGTCTTTCACAGCATATATCTTGTTACTCAGTTGTGAAGAGAATTGCATATCAGAAAAGGCTGCTAGCTTTGAAAGATCAAGCTCTTTGGAGCAGAAGGCAGGGGCGATGGCAGAGTCACTTTTGCAACACTACACTACCCTCCTGTCTTCTTGTCTCCATGGCTGGTCAGCCAGAAAGAAAAGCTGGTCCCAGTCCCAGACTTGCGCTGGCAGACTTGTGTTTACTTCTGTATCTGACCGTGACATTGAGGTACCTTGTTCTGTTCCCTGAGGACCAAGATACTCTTTTGCACCTCAGGGCATTGTCCATGGAGAGGAGCTACAACAGGAGAGGTGGCTTGGGACCTACAGTAGCTTGCTCTTTAATACACACTCCAGCTAACCATTATAAACCCTTAGCTACGTTCACAGTTTGGCAACCATCAGACCTGTTTTACTGCAGCACTGAATAATAAAAGCGTTTAAAAATACCTAGGCATAAACTCATGACCTCTGAGAGTTTTTCAAAGTGGTGTGCTTACTATGTTGCAGTTTTGGGAGATGGCCCAAAAATCTCCCTGAGGAGAGACCAGAATAGCATCCTTAGAAATGCCTGTGAGTTGGAAGGGATTATAAGGATTAAAGAATGCTCATAGCACTCCTTAGGTAGAGGCCAAGTTGCAAACCTGAACCAAACCCTGGTTTTTAAAGTGAGTAATTTTGAAAGCTTAACATTGCCTTCCAAACAGCATCCTTCCAGTGCTGTAGTTAATTAGCTGATAATCTTCTACAAGGCTTTGTGCTTGGGAACACCTCTCCAGGAGAGCCCAAACCACAGTTCTCGGTAGTTATAATAGCGGTTGTGCCATTGATGTAGTTTGGCTTTGGATCAGGCCCTAAATGCATATAATATCAAATTATGTGAAAACTTTGCAATTTCCACCAAACTCAGCAACAACAAAGCAGTCCTCCCACTGTGCATTATCGAGAGAAGTGGGCTCCACGGAAAAGTAACTGAGGAAAAGCCTCCCAACAGCATTCACGCTATTGTTGGCTGCTGCTGCTGCTGCTTTCATTATAGGAAATGTTTCCTTAAAATTGCTATGCCGCTGGTGTTGCCTGTTCTTTGGTCACTGCCTGCCAATATTAATAAACCAGTGACAAAGTTGTGTCAGAAAGTTCCAGCTCTGACTTTATTTACCCTTGAGGGCAGATACAATCTCAATAGGAGCTTTGAATCCTATTATGGCAAACCGTGGCTGCAGTGGCAGGCTGATGAGATAGAGAAACCCACACTTCCTCCTCTGAAAGCGTTATTAATAATGTTCCCAAGGGTTGTTCAGTTATTTCCTAGTTTTTCTAAAATGTAAGGCCACCTGCCATATGTCCTATTTAATACAAATGCTCTGCTTCGGATGTCCTTCATGGTGCGTAAGAGAGATTACTGCGAATGATTCAAAGAGATTACTTACTGCTGTCTCTAGACCCAAACAAACCCTGTGTCTCCCAGGTTCATAGGCCAGAAATGTGGCATATTTGCCACCAAGAGGCAGCAGGGACTCCTGATTGTGCTCTTCTTTGACGTAAGTGGAGGCTGCTTAGGTCAGACAGCAACGATGGACACCGGGACCTCGGCAGGACCACAGTGGACCACACTGGACAATGGTGCTTTTGACAAACAGGCATCAATGCCGTTGTTTCCAACAAGAGCAGCCCACACATAACTGCATAATGAGATTTTTCCATGCAGTCCCCACCAGAGATTTGTTTGCTCAGGAAACAGGCGCATAACAGGACTTTTAAGTCTATAAAGGAGACCATATCTCTCCCCCTCATATTTATAACATGGCTAGCTCTGTCATCTTTGATAACAACACTGAAAGGCCTGTTTTCTTGAAAACAAGCCCTCATTGTTCAGGAAATTACCATTTAAATTTATTTTATTTTATTTTATTAAATTTCTACTCTTTGGCTACCCACGGTGTGGGAGAACTGGAACGTACACAAAGCAGCAAGACTGCTGAAGTCTAAATCAGACTTTAATAAGGGAATGTCATGTTTCATTTAGAAGCTTCTCCTCACCTTCCTTTTTTGTGCCGTCAAGTGAAAATAAAACTAGAGTTATAATTACATCGCTGCCTCCGCTCCACATTATCTGTGAGATCTCTCACATTTCTTTCCACACCTTTTCCATCCCTCCCTAGCTTTGCTGCTTGTTTAACAGGCTGTCAGGATCCTGGCGCTCCCTTGAATAAGCAGATGACTAGCTGTGGTCCTTGTTCATTATGGGGTGACAAGCTCAAAGAATAAATGCCTACAACATGGAAACTTCATGCCGCAGCCTGACTTGGTTGGGTGGAAAATGAGGTGGCCTGAGCTTCCCCACTCTCTCTGGAGCGTGAAATTGGACAGAGACTGACTCTGACAGATGCTTACCCTCTTTGGGATCTCATTGCTGCTCTCAGATCTACCCTGCGATGTTGCTGCATTATGCTCTTACAAACTACTGTCAAGTCTTACTTCTCCTCAGAGTGCTTGACAAACGTTTTGGCCCAAAGCCTTCTTTTTATTCACCCTAAGTCTTTTCTTTTTTTCATTTCTGTATCTTACACCTTACCTCCCTGCCTCTTCACTTTTTGCTTCTTGGTACTTTCCCCCCTTCCTTTCTCTCCCATACTTCTGAATTCCTTTTCCCTTCAAGTCTTCCCTGTGAACAAGCTTGTTGATCCCCAAAGGCCATTTGTTTACTGGCCTGCTCTGAGTTCCTAGTTCCCAGTTTTGGTCCATACCCCACACCTCATGGTACCCCCACAGGGCTCCTAGGACTTCAGAGATGCTCCGTGTATCCGCTGACATGGCTCTCAGGCAATGGAGACCCCAGACCCTAGTTTCTTCAGGCAGGGATTCTCTGGCTCTGCATCAGCTAAGTCCCTGGCCCTCAGCCTAAACAGTGTTGAGTGGTTGCATCTGTGGTACTTAGGACTTCTAGGGTAGGTTTATTTTGGAGAAAGCTTGTTGGAGCTGGCAAAAATGGAGCTGTGAGGTATATTAACTTTAACATTTGAGGGTCAAACAGTGGCCCAGAGCTTCAGCTCAATCCCCACTCCTCTTTTGTTTAGTGGTTTGCAATTGTAATTGGTCTTTGTGTGACTTTACAGTCCTTGCTAGAATGTGAAGCACCGATCCTGAAGTCACTCATGGTGTGTTATTAATTGGCAATGATAAGATTGCAAAACTGAAAGGAAACTCCCTTGTCACTCAGTTTAGTCTCCTCTTACTGTAGGTGATCACACCATACAACATCCTTACCTAAAAGGTAGATATTTTATTTTGCGGTAGTTGATTGCCTTCTTAATTTAGGAAAGTACATCACTGGGAATGGTACCTTCATTACGGGATTTTGCCTTTTGAACACTAAGCTGTGGTTATACAGGCTGCCTCATCCCAGAGACATCAGTGCTGTCTGAGAGTGGTGGGTCCACCTTCTCCGTCTTGGGTGACTTGCTCTTTCACCTCTCTTGAGCAGCATAAGATCTCATAGACTCGCATTGCTAGACATCATACTAGGTAGGTGATGCAGCTGGAAGCTCACCTGGCCAGGAAAAAAAAAAAAAAGAAAGAAAAAAAAGAAAAAAAATTAAAAAAAAGTTATCTGACTTGATGAGGTGAACCTTACCATGCAGCTATACAAACACTAGAGCTAGAACCTTGACACAACTGGAAAGAAGAGCTGCAGGAGTGCCAGAAGACCTTTTCTGAGCGGCCTGGATTTAGGACAGGTTAAAGTGACTTTGTTAGTGAAGCCTAGAAATTGCTTCTTTTGGTAGCTTTCCTTCACAGGAGACAAGAACGAACCAGCTGCACTTTCACTGTGCTTTATCTGATGAAGCCTCTTTCAAGCTTTTCATAAAAGTAGGCAGCATTGTTCTGAGTAAAAGAGAAATGAAGTTTAATGGAAAAAGTAGTGGCTGAGCACTTGATAGTTAAAGCGCCAGCCATTGGCACTGGCAGGCGCACACTGAATGCTGTGCATTTGTCTTTAGCCCAGGCTCAGACAGGAGCGCAGAGGTTAAGTGACACAACTGGTTGTTCTCTGATTCTGAAGCTCCCTGATTATACAGGTCTCTTCATCTGGAATAGCTGCTTGCATAGATCACTGTGACAAGAAGCCATACTCTGCTTAAATTGCTTTAAGCTAGTACACTTAGCAATTTACCATGCTCCGGCTTTTATAAACACTTACCAGAAATATTTCATGGTGATTTTTGATCAGATACGTGCAAACATTCAGTAGCAGCATTTAATAGAAATTTCTGGAGCTTTACCACTAAAGCTTCTCAGTGGGTCTGAATTCATTTGTAGGCAGACTGATCAAAAGGAAACCACTATTGGCCTCTAAATATAAAAGATTCAGTTTCTAAATGATCACAGTCCTTTGTAAATCCCAATGAATGAGAATTATTTTAAAGGCTTTAATAATCTTTTTATTTCTTATCTTGTTTATTAGTATTATCTGTGGAAAGATGTTCAAGCAAAGCACAGTCTGACTGATTTATCATTTTACTGCTATGATGGTTTTCTGTTGTATGTGGAAGTCCATGGATATACTAAACAACATATTATTTACTGAATATAAACCCCATTATTAGTCTACTGGTGTGTACAGCCAATGAGCTGATCTTCAGGAAACAGTATAAGCCAACAAAGCCCACTGTTTGACCCAGCATGAAGTATACAGCAGCTAATGCAGCTCCGTAATAGTAGACCCTAATAACAATCCTTGAAGTGGAATGATCCCAATAAGGACTGACATCCATTATGATTCTTTGTATTTAAACAAACAAGCACATATTGGATCTGCCATACATAAAAGGATGGAATCAAAGTTCAGTCCAGAATTTACTTGCCAATTCAAAGTTTCCTGGAATTAGAACAAACTATAAAATATCTTTGATCCTGCCTCAGAACTGGGGCTGGATCGTGTCTTTGGTCCCTTCCAACCCAATGCTTTATGATTCTGTGGAGTCAGTGGAAAAGCATCACAGGGCATATGAGAATTTCACCTTGCAAAAAGGGCAGAAAGATTAAGTGACACCAGGAAATGGTATCAACAGAAGAACATGAGATAGAGGCAAAAGAGGTTTCTGTTTTATTGTCCTTTATCTCCTAGTGGGAATTTTTTCTTCTCTGTAATTCCCTCTTCTCCTGTGTTTCCCATACATTATACTGGTTTGCTGATTTGTGATTGTGGCACTTTTATTACCCTTGGCATCACCAGATGTCACTTTTCAGACAAACACAATTGTGGAAATGGAATAATGAGGTGGGAAAGAGCTTGTTTCTTACTATTCTCGTCTTTGAAGAATTATGTCCATTGCACGTTGCTTTCGTGGTTTTGAGTTACTCTGTCTTGTTTGTAAGTCACATTCTATGCAATGCCTTCTACTTTGTTTTCCAGATCATTTTTGAGGTTTTTTGCTTCTTAATTTCAAAGCACCCTGTATTTGTTGGTTTCCCATAGGCAAACAAATGGAAGGTTGAAACACATTCAACCTGGTGGTGCCAAGCACAAAACTCATCACTCTTGAATTTAAACGCTCTTTGCAGAAACAAAATCCTGCTACCAATACTGCTGAGGCATGCAAATTAAGAAAATGAGCTTGAAAACATGAAGTCCAAAGAACCGTGACGCATTTTCTTTTTCTCCCTTCTCTCTGTGAATATGTAAGTTTTGTATTTAATATCTTTGCCTGTAGAATGAGCACCTCACGTTGTGTTCTCCCCCACCACGTTCTCGAATAATAAATACAAGTTGTACTAGCATCAACTCTACTTGGTAGCTTTGTTTGTAAAACAGCAGCTTTTCTAATCCACTGCCCATATGTTGACAGACCTCACTGTATTAAAATTCTGTTCTTTCATTTCAAAGTTTTTTCTGGGTGCTTTGTGTTAGTGTTACAGCCTCATGCCTTGTGGCTGCAAGAGGTGCTTTTGTTCCTGCTCTGGAGTTGCTAGTGCTGGTGCTTACTCTGCTGTCTCCTGTTTCTGGTGAAATCAATGGTTTCAGGCCCTCTTTGATCTGCTTTAATTACAGAAGGGCATGAAAGCAATGTTAATTGCTTAACTTCTGCCTCCAGTTCTTGTCCTCAGAAATACATTTCTCCTCCCATATTGACTTTGTGAATGCAAACACATGGGTTTTATTCACCGATGGGCCATGCCCTTGCCAGTTCTCTGTGACCAGACTTTCAGCAGCAACTCCTTCTGCTCAGTCATGTGCTGAGCAGTGCAAAAGTAGGGTCCTTACTTCGGAATTGCTTCCTGTTGGGTGTGAAACCTGAGCAAATAATTGTCTTTCCAAAGAGAAAGCATGTATTGTTTCCTGGATGTTTATCCCCCACTGTGTAGGTATTAATCTCTCTATTATGGGCAATATTAATAATTGACAGAGGGCAGGAAATACAAACAGTTTTAATCCAAGCTTCATACATTTATTTAACAACAACGTATTCATTTTTAATGGCATTATGGATTTTTAAGTACGTGGTAAAAAAAGTGCATTCTCTCACTGGGTTGTGATTGAGGTCTTACATTCCTGCATGGGAGAAAAAGTTCAGACCTGACCTTGAGGCATTCAAACACAATCTTAAATAGTCGTGATAATATTGAAACCTACTAATTCTTGTAAAAGTATCTTCAAAGGGAACTGTGATAGGGTGCAATCACTGGAATGTGTTTATTATAGGCCTCTAAACCCGTAACAAGTAAGATAGCACCTCAGACGTTTATTAAGTAGCCATTCTTTGAGGAGCAGATCACAGACTCTACCACCATTACTAGATTTAATGGCTTTTGAGGGGTTGTACTAGCAAAAAGCTCCAAGTTCACTCTCAAAGCCAAACATGATGCCAGAGTCTATTGCATAGTAGGTTCTACCCTGCTATTAAAAAAAAAAAAAAAAAAAAAAAAAAAAGATTTTTTTTTTAATTTAATAAAAANAGTGTCTCAAACACCTACGAAAATCGAAGCCATAGAAAGTTTTTTCCCCATGGGGCTTGAACATCCCCTTCTTGTGCTAAGTGCTCTTCTGCCCAAACTGTTTCAAATAGGCCTTTGTCACTGACATTGAGCAGTCCCCATCCACCATTCTTGGTGGCCTCAGGCGGTGCTGATGCTGGTGTTTGTGACACCGTGTAGCAAACTGAGCCAGGGAACTTGTCTGGATGAAAAAAATAACAGGGAAGGAGGGAAAAAGATAAAGGTAATTGGATTCCCTGCATTTGCTCTTTGTTTGGCAGACATGGACACTAGAAGTGGAGAGAAATCTGCCCATTGGCTTAAATGACATTGCTACATGTTGTCTAACCCCAGCCTCAGGCTGAAGCCCTTCAGTCATGGCACAGTTTTCATTGTCCATGTCAGAACATAAATTCCCAGGTCTGGGCTTATTAAAACGGCCTTCATCAGAGCTTTTGCAGTCATGGAGACCTAGCCAAACTGTGCTTGATGGCAGGTCATCCAAAGGTCACTGTCACACAATGCTCATCAACAGCAATTTTCTCTAAAAGGGTCACAAAGTCATGTTTAGCATCTTTCTAGCTGAGAAGTCTCCTTACCATTATCTTCCAAGAGGACTCTAGAGAAGTTAAACCTTGAGTCTTGATCTTGGCTGATTCACTCATAAAGTGTATGTAAAACTGCTTGCCTCCATCATGACATGAGAAGCGTAGTAAATGGAGATGGCTGGGGGCTTTCTGAGGAAATGGTCAAGGGACTCTAGGGAAAGAGTGTTTAGGGGTTTGGTGTTGGCATTTAATGATTTTTCAGGAAACAATATTGAGATAATTCTAAAGAACAAGAAGTATTTTTGAAATTCCAGGAATTTTTGAGAATGGGAAAACATGGTTCCTGATCAACCTAATCCTGAATAGCAAAAAACCTGGGGAGGGATAGGAATTTTAGGTGCCGTGAGGGATGTAAGTGATCATAAATGATAACATACGCACATTGATTTTGTTTTCCTTCTCTTTGATTATATTTGGNCTACTGCATACTTTGGCATGGAAATATTTCCATAAATGTGGGCAGAAGCTGAAGTTGCCTGCAGCTGACTATGGGCGGTAGCTTGTGTTTATTTTGTTCTAGTTGTCTTAGAAAAAGTCCTTTGGGGATCAGGGGCTTTCCCAGATGGAGGTAGACAGTCAGGGCCAAGGTAGGAATTAATTCACACTGGCATGCGATAGAGATGCTGCCATCTCAGCTTCACAATGTCTATTTCTCCCAAGCTTTACTCCTGAGAGTAAGTCTTTCTTGGGCTAATTGTCTCTAATCGAGTTTCGGTGGATAGGAAGAACATTGTCATGTAAGTGAGAGCAGGGTGAGGCAAGGTTTTGTGCCTTCACTCTGGTTTGGATGCCCTCAGGATCTGTAAAGCTGCTCGAGTGCCAGGTTCCGTTTGAGTTTGACATGCCTTGTTTCATATCATATTAACTCAAAGGCCTGCAAGAAGATTGAGCTTAAGCACATTACCTCAGTCATATGGCAGTAAAGGCTTGCAGATAAGAGCAGATAGGAGGCTCCTCAGCTCATAACACAAGTAGTGGAGCTCAGGGGTATGCCTGCCTGTCTGTTAGATATGTACTAAACATCTCTGTTGCAAGGTTGGACAAGCTTGCAACAACATCACTGCCTTGGAAGATGTGTGCTCCTACAGTGTCAAAATACCCTTACTCAGCTAGGTGAGATCCCACAGAGAATCTCTCAGAGCCCAAAAGCAGAAATCCTATCCCACCTAAAACTCTACCACTCACTGCCACAACTGTATCTACCTAAGCAGCATCATCAGTAGAATTTACAAACTAAGATAAAGAACAAACTGAGGCACCTTCTGAATTAGTGGAGAGCTGGCTAACAATAGAGAACTATCTCTAAAGTCCTGTCATTGTTCCCAGAAGAATGATTTTGTTCAGTCCCGTTTTTCCTTAAGGAGAGATCAAAGGAAGGATTGAAAGAAAGGAGAACTATTATAAGCATGAACACCTTCATTTCCCTTCATCCTGAACACTGAAACCTGTTGGAGTCTTGTGCGTGCATCTGACAGCAGAACTGCGTCTCATTGTTTGTGGCTTCTCTGTCATTTTTTTCTTTTTATTTTGAACTCCTCCAGTCATTTCAAGCTTTTGAATAGATGTGATGACACAATGGCTTTCCCCACCCCCTGCCACTGTTATGATCCCTCTGATAATTCTATCTCCTGAACCCCATCTGTACCCCCAGTCTAAAGTTTAAATAGGGCATTGGCTGGAGCCCTTTCAGTGGCATTTAGTGGGACTTTACTGCTTTGGAGTCATGTTAAAGCTGATATATAGCTCAATCTACACTACCCACAAAAGGTAATTGTTCAATTTTATTTTTATAGTGCTTCAATTTACAGCAGGTAGTTAGATTTTGTATAGGCTTATGCATTTCAGGTGGCAAAGCCCTATCATTTTAGTGCAAAGGTTTCATGTAGCCACCTGCAGACTGTATTTTAAAAAGCCTGGAATTTTTTTGTTCTGGGTTCTGGGACAACTTTGTTACACCTGTGGTTTAATATGATGTAGGATTAATTATACCCTATGGGCAACTCTGCAGCTTTTGTTTTTGCCTCTGAAAGGAATGCTTTAGAGATGTCCAACCATATGGAGTGGGGAAAAACATTCTCTACGTTATTACTTTGCCATTTTTCAGCAATGCATTGGTCATTGCTATCTAGTGATGGTTCTGCAGCTTCAGGAATTGCATGTGGATTTTTCCTTGTGATGGGCTATTTCATCTGTAAAAATTGCATTCCTGGGGTCCCAGGTGCATTATGAGCTATAGAGACTAGCTCAGTCTATGAATATCACCACATGCCACACTTAATTATTTCTCCCAGAGCAGATAAACCTTATGAGACACCAGAAGGAAAAGAAGATGCTGACTGCAGTGAATGATTTGGGTGACAGTCACCTGGATTACGTAGCAAACCAGCAGAAGGCAGAACCGCTTGGAGACTTTTCAATGTTACTTAGTTTAATGGTGCTCCATAAAATAATAAATACTAGAATGAGAGCCTATGAGGTGTTTCTTGGTACCTTCACCATGACAAACTCTTATGTCTTTATCTACTGGCCCATTTCAACATTACACAGGAGCAAACAACAGTCTGTGATGATGCTGTCAGTGAATTTAATCTATTAGCCTCTCACCACTAATGGTCAGCACAACTGAAAACAGTTCTGGATGCTTCATATTGGTGCTAATGGAAGATTGCTTTCAAAACTTTGTCGGTTGGGAACATGTAGGTGACACAAAACCCCTTATGCTTTTCCTTCCTGTAGCCTGGTTGCTGCTGAAATACTAAGCATAAATAATTTTGCCAATGCTAACTGTTGCTCTTGCCTCTGTCTCATTAATAAATGCAATAACCAACAGATCTAGTGTGGAATTTGTGGGCATCCTGCTGTTAATCTTTTGCCACAGTAAAAGCAAGCTGACTATTTTTGTTCTTTGATCTCAGTCTCTTAGCCACTTTCCAATGCACGACGAAATGTTACCTCTCATCCCATGACTACTCATTTTTCATAACAGTCTCTAGTGAGGGACTTACTTGGTCAAAAGCTTTTGCAAGTTTAAATAAATGGCCTCTGGTGGTTGCTAAGGGACCGGGTATTTCAACTCTCCACGTGAAATGTGTGAAATGCAAGAGTATTTGAAGGCCAAGCCTTCTTACCAGCAAGATACGACCACAGGAGGGGGATTCATCTCAGCTGCCTGTGGCTGTCTACAAGCCAGCTGCCTAATCTAAGTTAGTTATCTAGGCTATGTCTTTAGTCACTGTAAAGGGAAAGAAATGCCTCCAAAGGACAATGAATTTCATTCTAAGGAGGTATGTTTAAGGGTTTAATTTGCTGAGATGCCGACTTCGATGGCAAAGCTGGCTTAAATAGTTTCTGCTCCTGAATTTGCAGTTCTCTTCTCTTTGGATGTGCTGGTACAGCTGTTGCTGGGACCGTGCTAGAAGAAGGAAATTGAATGGATTTGGCTTATTTTTAACCTCACAAGAGACTTGTATGGATATTAAGGATATTGTTTCTCAGGCAGCTAAGCTGATTTAATGGCTAATTACCACCAAAAGGTGAAGGTCTGGGTCATCTTTCCATCTCCTTTCTTACAGGGTGGTCTGGTCCGCCCTTATATGCCCAGCCATGTGTTTCCATCCTCTCTCTGTGTCACTGTGGTACTCCTGGACTTGCATGATGAACTTGTCAGGGAAATCACCAAACAGAAAATTAGCACTACCAAGCATAATAATTTTTTAAGCTACGTTATATCCCTGCTCTTGGTGTTGTTGCACCTACCAGAATGGTAGCACTGGTGATGAGGGAAAAGAGTGGAGGAAGTTGGGCCAGACCACTTGGTAGTAGCGTATATTTCCATGGATGCAAAATGACTCACAAAAACAGACACTACATAGTCACTGGTTGAGCAGTAAGCTTATGTTGTGCTTTAAAGCAGGTTGCGCAAGACTGTGTCCAGATATTCAATACATGACTGGACACAGTTCTGGGCAACTTGGTATAGCTGACCCTGATTGCTCAGGGTGTTTGAATTAAATGATCTCAAGAGGTGCCTTCTACCATCAAAAGTATTGTGATTCCATGATTAGAGACTGTCCTCTGCAAACTCTTTTTAAGCTGATCAGATCAGTGGTAGGCTTCAGGGCCTGGTCCCATAAGTAGCTGTAATGACACAATTTAGAAGGTGGCAAACTGGTCCATGAGAACGTGAACACTTGACTTAGGGTGGTAGGGAATGGAAATATTGTAAATTATTTTTCCTGCTGCAGTCAGTATCTTCTTGAACAATTTTTACATAGTTTGGAGTAATTTTGTTCACTCCAGGCACCTATTTAATTTCACTGATTGTAGGGGGAACCTTGATGAGCAGCTGAGATTAAATGGCTAACTTTCAGCTGACTAAAGTTTGGTGAGAGGAATGTTGCTGTAAACTGCTACACATCATTGCTACTTGAGGCCCAGAATGCAACCATAGTGAAGGGTTGGCTAGTGTAGACTCAGAGGGCTCAGGGAAAGCCTTTCACAATACGGTAAAATCATTTCACTCCTGGGCCTGTTTTTTTGATATTAATGTTATGGTTGGATACCTCAGCCAATCACTGCACTTACCTGATCTCCTGTCTCTAACTGATTTAAGTAAGGACTCCATTAGGACATCACAAATGATGTGGTAATTTTGTACGCTCAGAGCCTCTTCACTTATTTAAAAAGAATGAAGGCAATGTGTGAGTCATCCATTATTTATTGATAGCACTTAAGAAAGCACTGTGGTAGATGTTACTGCAAACAGACATATCATGTGATCGAGAAATTAACATCAGTGGAAGATAGTTTCTAAAGATTTTTTTGAAGGATCTTTCAAAAGGAAATTTTCCAAACTTTGACAGCTTTAAAAGGCTTGCTTTGGAAGGTCTGTTTAAGTTGCTTGAATGGCCATTTTCAGATGGCACCAAAAACCTGCACAAGTCTCTCTCCATCCTCAGGTGCCCAGATGTTGTACCTGATTCTTGAGTGAGGGAGGCCAGAAGGTAGCTACCCTACCTCCTACCTTTTATTACGCCTTTAGGAGTGAACTGTATCCCTAGATCAGTGTATGGGAGAGAGCAGGACCTAGAGCCTAGCTTCTCCACCTTCATGACTTGCTTGTCTTCAGGGTATTTCCACAAAGCAGGACCTCCTTAGAGAGAATGGCAAATGCAGTGAGTCGCGGTAAATGAAGATCCAAGAAGAGGTACCCTTCCCTTCTCTCTTTCAATTACAATCTCTCTTGCCAAACCAGATACGTATTAGAATTTGGCCCATGCATTGCTGTCTAATGACAGAAACCTGCTCACAGGTTTCCTTTCTTATGCTCAGTGTGTCTAATATGAGGGAGAGGTGGAATGTATCATATATTTATGAAGTGGAGTCAAACTGATACCCAATGGACCTAGAATCAGTGTAAGCTAGAAGAATACAGTGCTAAAATGTTAGGATTGGGTCTCATCATCACTGCTAACAGCATAATGTTTATGTTTGAAATAGTTGTCTAGTTGCCCTTTATACTCAAGGGGAAGAAGGGGACACTTCTAGGCTGTGTTTCATCTGATCAATTCTAATCATCTTGCTTTGGTGCAGAAGATGGGGCTTTGAATGAAACCTGGTCTAGTGGGAGGTGTCCCTGCCCGTGGCAGGGGGGTTGGAACTGGCTGGTCTTTAAGGTCCCTTCCAACTAACCATTCTATGATTCTATGATTCTAAGATTCTCTTTCTCTCAATTGACTAGATGAGAAGAAGATCAGATGAGGATATCCACATGGAGGTGAGATGAGTCCTCTCTTAGTGTATGCCAACCACAGCACACATGTGTATGTAGTCTACCTTTCTGCATATGGGGGAAAAGTTAGTCTCTTCCATAGAAATCGGACTGTTGCAAGCCAGCAAATGTAATAAAAACTTGAATTCAGCTGGCTTTCAGGAAATGAGAAAATCAGTGTGTGGCTGGAGGAAGAACATAAAGGAGGAGACTTTACTGGTTTGAAAGCACCAAGACAAATATTAAACTCCTGGCGTGTTCTTTAGACTCCTGGAAATTAGGTCTAGTCTGTTGTTCCTATGAGCATTTCACTGAAAAATGCAAACTCCTTGCCAGGTGAGATATTTGCTTTTAAGCTTCTGCACAATGTGGAGCCATTCAAACTCATATTTCTCTCTGCTATTTGTATATGTTGCGACATTTTCCACCATTTCTAAATATCTTACCAATGTGCAGAAAGGTTAGTAGGCACAGCCCTGAGCCAACTAAAGATTCTCCATCTGTACTTGGAAAAAAATTGCCATGTCTCTGCTCAGAATTAGTTCAAGCACTGTGCCAGACTAATAGAACTACATAGCTTCCAGATTATATCTACCTGGCTTTGAGAGATGGATACATCAAAAATGTAGGCATCTACACTGTTGGGCTGAGAAATGTGTTTGTGATACAATTTTTTGGTTTGTTAGTTCGTTTTTGAGTTTTCTGTGAAAGAACTAAATCAAAACCTCCATTAGTGTGTTGAGGTCTGCTTTCTCTGTAAAACTGGTCGTAGTCCACTGCTAAAGACCTATGCTTAATCTTTAGAGGAGATTTGAACTTTGCTTCTGGATTCTTTTCTGCTGTAAATCTCACTGTATTTATTTTGTGCACAGTCTTTGCTGTTATGCTGCATGGGTATCTGAGTAAATCTGAAAATTTTTAATAAACAGGAAATCACAGGAGATAAACTCAATGTAGCTTCTTCGTTTCTGTGGGATTTTGAAGGACCAGTTGTTCTGCACCAGTACTGGAAATGTTGCAGCTTGTCTTAATACATAGTGATATTAAAAACCATCAACCTCAGAAAGTGTCTGGTTTCCATTGGCAGAAAAAAAAAAAATCATAACTGTCGTGGGTTTTTTAATAATGGTCTTCTGTGCTTCCACAAACTTATGGAAAGCTTTCTGCCTTCAGCCATCCATAACAAACAAAAGAATATACTGACTACTTTCCGTGTATTTTTAGTGCTGATGCTGGAAACACAGAGGGTCCTTATCTCCTGACTTTTCCCATGGCAGACCACAGAGGAGCTGGTAACCAAAAACCACCCCCAATCTCAGACTCCTGTGCAAGGTTCTGTGGATATTTCTGAAGCTTTGTGTATATGAAACTTTTTTTAAAATGATGAATCAGCAAATCTGCGGTAGCTTAGTGTAATTTTCCTATCATCTTTTTTTTCTACTGAAGTCACTGGCAGTGCTCCCATTTATATAAATGGAATCAAGGTTTCTTCTTCACCTGCAATGGTCATACTGTGCGTAGACCATTGTGTGTGTGGAAACTTTCTGTGAAAAATGTTATTGTGAGAAATCTAGTTTTCTTCTCCAATCATTAACCTATGTAGGAAAACGACCCATAACCACTGTGGACTGTGGTATTGCAGGTTAACAAAATAATTTGCATTTTATGAAAGACTAGTGAAGTGTTCTCAGAAAGGTTCCAAGTTGTAATTTTGTTAATTTACAATAAAACATTGTGTCCTGGATGCCCTGCTTATGTACATTTTCAGTGACCTCTTATGGAGTGGGAGGTGTATATGTTAGGAAGCAAAGTAGGTAGACTACAAGATGACATGGTCTGGCTGATTTAGCCTCTTTTGAGCTGAAGGATTTGGTATTTCTGAGGAATCACTGGGGAAAAGCTCATGTTTTCATTGATAAATAGCAATATAGCCCAAGTGCTGCAGCCAGTGCACAGATGACAAATAACACTAGAAACCCACCTGTCCAGAACAACCATCCAAATGGATTGTAGAGCTTCAGGTCCCATTGCTTCCACAGGAAAAACTGTGCTTTGTACATGTACTTAGTTTTAATGGGAAAACCCTCACTGTGAGTGGCAAAGCAAAGGTGACATCCCCATCCCTGGAAGTGTTGAATGGGGCCAGGTTGGATGGGGCTTTGAGCAACCTCCTCTACTGAGAGGTGTCCCTGCCCATGGCAGGGGGGTTGGAACTTGATGATATTCATAGAATCATAGAATCATAGAATGGTTAGAGTTGGAAGGGACCTTAAAGATCATCTTTAAGATGCCTTCCAACTCTAACCATTCTATGATTCTATGACATGGTCCAAAGTGTCCAGATGAGCTAGGCTGCCTGACAAGAGGGATCTGGAGGAAAAGGAAAGCTGTCAGAAGTAGCCAACATGATTCACCAAGAGAAAATCATGTCTGATGAACCTGATAGCCTTCTAGAACGGCATGAATGGATGGATAGATGAGGGGAGGATGGTGGGCATTGTCTACCTTGACTTCAGCAAGGCTTTTGACACAGTCTCCCACAGCATATTCATAGGTAAGCTTAAGAAATGTGGATTAGATGAATGGACAGTGAGGTGGATTGAATACTGGCTGAAAGACAAAGCTCAGAGGGTCATGATCAGTGGCACAGAATGTAGTTGGAGGTCCGTAACAAGTGGTGTCTCCCAAGGGTCAGTACTGGTCTCCAAAAGCTGGGCCAACATCTCTGAGAAGCTGTGAAGTCTGGGGAGAAAAGACTGGGAATAGGAGTATGTGTGCTGCCAGTGCCAAAACTGTAAACTGATGTTTAAATCTCCCAGCTTGGGATGAATCACCTTCCAGAGGTGCCTGTCTCTTTCTGTTGACCATACTTACAGGGCAACCAGCAAACATAAACGAAGGAAGCCATTCAGGTACCAAAACACAGATGCCTAGCATTCATTGTGTGCTTTAGGGTATTTTTGGCCTCTGACTGACACTCTGAAGGATAAGTCCTGTGCCGTAACTGCCAGGCCTGTGCAGGTACTTGGTCTCTGCAAAGATGTCTAAAATGGCACCAAATACATGTGTCAGGGCACTTGAATTGCTAAAAAGGTTAAGTTTTAGACAGTCACCGTTAACTTAAGTTAACTAAGTGTGTGAAGATCTGATCAGTGTGTACATGCAAATACCACACACGTGGACCTCCTCTCTCAGGCCTTACCACCTAGTCTGGAGCAGAGCACAAGAGAACTTATCACACGTGTCTCCTAGTGAGTGGTAGGGAGCTGAATTGAAGAAACAAATATGAAGCTGGTGCAGCCAAGAGTGACTGATAACCCATCCCTATTTTTTTTGTTCTAGTGCCTATGAAAAAGGGAAAATAGCTTAAATTATCCTTGAATAAAGTTACTTTTTTAGTGCCTGTGCAAGGGAAAAAGGGAATGACTTCCAAGGGTGGTATGGACTCCAAAAGACAGTGCTGAGGATGACTCATGGGTTTGCACCTCTCTTCACTACCCTTGGTACAGATGTAATCTGTGAGGTTTTGAGCATGTGTCCGTGGCTTCCAGCAGCATCCCCTAGAAAGAGCAATTATTCCATTTGTGCACCTGGGAAGCAATTTGCTGCTGCCCAGAACTAGCAGTAAAGCGTCTCATGTTACTGACTTGAAGGCTTCACCTGTTCCCATTCTTGGCTGTCTACCAGCCCTGTAAAAGGAGGGGGTATGTTTTATTCTGTGCCTACATAAGCCACAGGAGGGAAATAAGGAGTGGAGGAGTTTCTTATTCCCTTGCAAGAGCGTGTGGTCCAAGCTGTAGTCTCAGCCTGTGCACATGCATTTTAATTCATTTGTAAAAAGTCATTTTTACTAATGAACTTTCTCAGATATTTCCCTCTTGTTTTACAGTGTATCGGTGGAAGGCCCATGTGATTAAAATCCTTGGGCATGCCGTGGAAGATGGGACCTGCTTTAATTATAATGTGTTGTTCGCTGACCATTAAATAAAGATGAAATAAAGTGTCCCATTCCCTGTCTCCGAGGCTGGTTGTTTGAGTGTATTACTCATCTGGGGAGAGTGCATTGTATTGCCAAGGCTGAGAGCACACACATTTATCATTAGTAACAGCACAGGGATGAGTTGCTTTCCTGTAGCCTTGTCTTTTGTTCGTGAGATTAACTTGTTTTTAACATTGCAAATTCAATGTTACGGAACAATTCCATACTCAGTCATTTGAGAGCTGAATATGGTTTTCCCTCCTTTAAAAGTGTGGGGTTTTCCTATCGTGAGCAGTATGCTTTTGTGATTTTACAGTTACTATTTACTACTGGAATGTTGTATCAGGCATGGAATACAGAAGAAGGCAAGGTCTTTTCACTATGTAAATAGGTGCACGCTCTCTTTGCTCTCTTCCATTGGATCTATTTTGTTTACCAGAGAGAATATTTCATCTGCAGAGTTTATGGACCTTTAATCCAAAATCTAACATTGCCTCAAACCCCTGTGATATTTAGAGCTGTGGAGTCTGCTTAACACCCTCTGATTCTTGCCCTTACTGCAAAGTCAAGTCTGTTCATTTGGGTGTCAAATATGGATTCCAGTGCATGAGGCTGTTAACCCTTTGGCTTTTAACGGTGATAGGCTTGCTGACTTGGCAGGATGGAGAGATGAGATGAAGGACTGATGAAGGTGATTGCTTATTCTGCCCTGTCTGGTATGGTGCCGTGATGGAGGCCTTGCTTTGTTTGGTGCTTAAAGAGATTTCACTGAGAATTCTTCAAAGGGAGCCATAGGCAGGCACACGTAAAAAGGAGAACTTCACTACTATCTTCAGGCATTTGAGTTAGAACTTGCCACCGAAATTCCATGCACCACTCTTCCAGATCTCAGGCTCCAAAGACATCAGTGGGTTTGATCCGTGTTCCCTTGCCAGCCACAGCGCTGTGAATCCATGGCAGCAGGAGGTCACTTTTAGGCTCAGATCTCCAAAGAGGCCTCTGGGGAGCGTGCTGCCTTTCCCTCACCTGCTGCATAGAAGAGGGCTTCCATCTTCTAGATGCCTGTGACCATCCTCTATGGGTTCCCTGTTCCTGCAAATGAATTAATAAAAGGAGAGTAAGTTATTAGTGCTCCCGGGGCACTTCCCAGCACCTCCTTGTTCCCCAGTGAAAGAGAAGAGAGCAGTCCCTTTGAGGAAGGGATGATTTTATTCCTACAGTGCAAACTGCCAGTGACACAGGTGAGGAAATTCATCTTCAAAGTGAGGAGGGAAGGCAGCAGCTTCTCACCACTTAGCATGCCACTGGACAATGAATATTGCATTTATTCCTCTGGAACAAAGGATACGAATTTTTAGAGCTTATGGGGAAAAGGTTGGAGGCGGCTTCAGGGCACTATGTGAAAGGAAATAAAAAAGCAGTTGTAAATCATTACAACCCAGGGGAAAGAAAAAAACCACCACCCAGCCCATTGTCTTTTATTACAGTGCTAAATCAACGAGAAAGGAGGTGGATGATTTATCAAGGTAGAACCAACATCACTTACAAGAGTTGAATTTGCTTTCATTAGAATGTCAGTTTTCTGATAAAATCATTTTGCTTTTATTAATTAGCCTCTATGCAAATGCAGCCCCCAAAAGGGCTAGTTCCTGCGCACAAGAAAGAAATCCTGTCTGCATGGAAGTGGAGTGGTTGTATAACTCTCTTCCTCAAGGTGAACACAATTAAATGTAAAAACCCTGACAAATCCAGGACCCCCAAATCTCTTTATATAGCCACAGCAATAACTAATAATACTTAATGCTCTGACCGGCTTTTATCCCTGTTCTTGAAAACCAGCACTAAGGCAAACACAAGCATAAATAGCTGATCACAGGCAGCAAAAAGAAAGTTGAAGTGACATATTCAACAAAAGCTTTTTTTTCAAAATTAAGTGATGGGCAATTCCTAGCACAGGAAGAATGAAATTTTAAAATATTTTGACCTCGGCTGCATATTCAATATTCCCTTTCATATGCTGTTTTATTGCACTTTCTATTTTCATTAATCCCCGATCCTCCGTAATACTGTGGAACAGCTTCAGCAGACACATTCATAAGGCAGATTGCCTCAGTGATTCTACCTAAATGGATTGGAGGCAAGAGAGGGACGATGTGTGTGCAGCAATGGGAATCTCCTTACAGCTTAGTAGATTTTTTGGGCAGAGAGAGAAAAGATTTAATGGAGGCTTTCATGTTGCTTGGTTGTGAAACATCCTGAAATGTAATACTGATATAATTGAACATACCATACCATACCATACCATAACATAACATATATTCTATTCTATTCTATTCTATATAATAATATATATAGTTTAATTATTTTTTAAGTGTTTGCAAAATGAGGTGACACAGGTCCTTCGGATCAGCTCATGGACATTCTGCAGTGCCAGGTGTGTTTGCCTCCGCTCAGAGGGTCTGGGCTCCTGTGCTGTGCACATCCTAGGTGATGTTTCTAGGAAGTGATGTGCTCATGACAGCTGTGGTGTTATGTTGTGGTGCAGAGATATGGGAAACAGTCTTTCAGGGCAATCTTCCCCTTTTAATTTTAATTCTATGTACATGAGGAGCTCTGACTTCCTCTTCACGATCACTGATAACTTTACCTGGAAGTCAAAAGTCATGGCTCCTTCTTTCTGTTTCATGCCGCTCACCCCTTAAGCACTGCAAATGTGCCTGGATTGTAGACACATATGGAGGGGACATGAGCTGGGTAGTTGGTGTCTGGAGGAGAGAGAGTTTGACTACACAGAGGTAACCCAGACTGGAGAACTATGGAGGCTTCCTGTGGGGCCATTCAGAGCTTTGCTGGGAGGGAGACCACAACCAGTGGAAGAACCAAAGGCCTGTGGGGAAAGGGTACCGGAAAGTTGTTTGGAGCCAACAGGGAGATGTATAAAACCTCTGCAAGAGCTGGGTATATTCTTTTTCATTAAGAGCCATTGACTCTTGAGGTTCTGGAAGCATAGTTACAATGCAGGAGCTGGGTTGGCCCTGTCCAGATTTTGTCTAGGGATGAGACTCCAGCACATACCAGGTCCTCGCTTACACTGGGATTTCCACAGGCTGTGGATATTGTGTCTAATCCTCATTCTCTTTCCCCTCCTTCCCTAAAAAAGATATAATAGGAGGAGAATGAAAATAGAGTGTAATAAAAATTGTAACCTTTGCTAAAAGTTACCGAATAGCTTCTACAAAAGGGCTAAGTAGGTAAGACTATTCAGCCTGGAAAAGAGGTTACTGTAAAGGTTATGTGAAAGACTTATAAAATAGTGAGTTATAAGTAAAAGCGAATAGCAGACTTTCCTATTCACTACAAAAACTAAAGGGCATCAAAGAATACTAGCAGGCAGTGAGTTCAAAACAAACAAAAGGAGGTGTTTCTTCACACAGGTAGTGAGCAACATCCATACCAATTGCTGAAGCTGCTGAACTGCCTCTCTTATAAGAGTAATTCATGGCAGAAAAATTCCGTAAGGGCTGTTTGGTATAAGGACATTGCCTCTGGCTGGGAAAGTCCTCGAGCTGCAAAGTCCAGAAGTCTGGAGGAGTGAATTTGAGAAATGTCTGTACATGCTTGCTCTGTTCTTCAGATGGCCGGACAGGGAACTAGATGGATCTTTGATCTGACCCAGTAAATCCATAATTGTGGTCTTCAAGTTCAGGAAGAGTTTCTGTCCCTCTGCATCTGTTCCGAAGACCCATCTGTGGGAGGGTCAGCTAGAAACATTTTTAAACATATTCTTGCTCTTCCACGTGCATACTGCCTGAAGCTTGCTGGCTTAACCATATGGGTACATTTTGCTGTTGGTATGGCCTGGAAGACAGCAGCGCAGAGGGGAACACAATCCTGTGCCTATTCTTTTAAAGTATGTTTGGAGAGCATTTTAAAGCATTTCTTTATTCTCTTTTTTGTACCAATCATAAAAACACAGCTGTACACTGATGAGCTAAGTGCACTGGCCTTAATTGTCTGTTTCTGTGCTAGTGAAAGACATGGAAAGGTAAAGATAACATAAGCTACCATGGGGAATTCTTGAGTCCTGTGTTTTCCAGGGTGTATTGCAAGGCCTGCCAGCTCCTGATACGAAGATAGCTACTTCAGAGCTGCTCTAATTTATGCTTATCTTTCTCTAGGCTTTGGGAAACAAGTAACAGGAGAACAGCACACTCCAATTATGCCCTTGATACATTCCTTATCCTGAGGACCATAAGCATGACAGCCTTTATTCTGTCTGCTCCTTGAGGAGGCACAGCAAAAAGGAGAGAGGGAGGAAGGGAGGGGACTCCTGCCTAGGTAGCAGAGTGGTGTTTCTTCTGGTTTTAAATACCTTTGGGATTTTTCTTTTTATGAAAATGTATAGCATCTTGCTGGTGAGCTGAGCTCACTTTAGTTTGTCATAGCAGGATGAAATTCCTAGCATAATGGAGAATCAAGCCTGCTAGACTGCTGCAGGCAAATTAAACATCAGTCCAGAGATTTCTAGAGCTCTTTTGTCTCTGTCACTTGGAATTCCTCCATCCTCCTCTTCAGCTCACCCTCTGCATCCCGCATCTGCTTCCCTACTTCATGTCGGGAAAATGGACAACACAGTGCATCCTTCCAAAAATAAGAAATATCAACTGGGAAGCCACTGATATGTGATCTCCCTCCTTCCCATCTTTCCTCTCACTCTGAGACATGTTTATGCTTTCATTCTTCCTCAACTTGCCAGGAACAACCACTAAGGCTTTTGACTTTAAATGATGAGTCTGTAGCTGGGGAGGGCAAGAGGATGGTCTCCTAAGCATGGCTGGGAGTTGTTACTCCAGGTTAATTACTAGGGGGATTTATGTGGCGAGCATCAGTCAAGGCTTAGGCACATCAGATTCTGCTGTATAAACTGGCCTGTGCCCAAGCTGCATAAGATGATTTTTGTCTTAATATTATTACGGTATTTGTCAGCTGAATATATAGCCCAAACATATTCTGAAAATGGGAAGCTCAGGCAAAACCCATTAAATATCCCAGGACTGTGAATGTCAGTCTGCATATCAGATGGAATAAACTTGAATTGCCTGGGGTGAGTGATAAATTAGAAGAATTTGGCATTGATGGAAAAGAGCTAGTAATGGATTATAACATGTTGCCCTTGCTTAGGGTTACTGAATCATGTCAGGGAATTATGGAGTGAAGGATAATATGCATGAGCCAATTTTGCTAGTGGGACTGAGGAAAGACGTTTGAGAAAAGCAGGCTTGTGGCATTGGTATTTCCTTCATCAAACCAGAGACTCTTTTAAACACTTGGTAACAACGTGATATTATTTCTTCTTGGGACTGACTCCTTGAGAAAGCAGTGTTTGCCAAGTGAAAATGATCAGGTGACCCTTGATAATAAATAGTATTTTTAACAAGAACCAGAGGGGAATAAAACTGCCTGAAAGGAAATATAAATTTTAATAAATAAATAATTTTTATATTTATTTTTTTAGTTTAAAAATCAGTTGTCCCCTAAAGTTGGAGCCCAGGCCAAAGATATAACCTGCCGTCATTCTCCCCTGTCATAACATTTTCCTTCTCTCCCAGTTTACCATAAGATGTGGTTCTTGGTTGTTCCTCAGTGTTTCCACTTGGGCCATGGAAAGCATCTCATTTGGCCCAAGCTTAGGAGAAGGGTAAGGTGACGGCGAGATGGCTCTCAACCCATCCTGGCTTCATAGGTGTGAGTCGGTGGGGCTTGGACTAGATGATCTACAGAGATCCCTTCCAACCCCTTATCATTCTGTGATTCTATGTGATTCTGTGAAAGCTGCATGAGAGGTCAGGCTGGACTCTGAGCAACCCGATCTAGTTGAAGATACTCCTGCTCATTGCAGGAGGGTTGGACTAGATGACGTCTAAAGGTGCCTTCCAACCTAAACTACTCTATGATTCTATGTGAGATGGACTTTATTCCCTGTTTCTATAAGCACCTGCTCATATGTGGTGGCTTTGAATGCCCATCCACTCTCAGGCCACCACAAAAGAGACACTGGGCCCAGATGGGATTTGTCAGGATTGCAGGTGGGATTCAGCTGTCAGGTGATGTACTCAGTTAACAGCATCCAAACTTTGGCTGAAGGAAGGCCTCTTGAATCTAAATTAAGTAAAATGAATTAAATGACAACCCAAGGCTCTTTATGAAACTGAGTCATCCGCAGGTTAACAGTTATAACAACCAAATGTATTTTAAGAAAAAGATTGAAGATCTCTCAGGCTACAAAAGAAGACACAAAACTTTGTAAAACTCTGTTGTTTAAACTTGTTACATCACTTTTATGGCCACAGGATGCAGATTGTTGAAAGCCCCTGGAGCACACATACAGCACCTGAGAGCTGTGGCTGGGTGGCAGTGAGGGCTTACTGCCACGCTGTGTTGGTACAAGAAGGTAAAACACATTTTGTGTGAGCTGCCTGGCAATTGATGAGCCCTGATCAACAGCCCACGCTCTGGCAGCTCCACATTTAGCCCTGCCAGCAGCGCAGGGTGGAAAATCTGCTCAATGTCTGCCTGGTTCAGTCAGGTTTTCTTATTACTATTCCTCCATCGTAAACCTTGGGCAAGTGCCACGCAGATGCGGAGGTGGGAAGAGGGGCTGGGGAAACCCAGAAGCGTTATTTTGTCACGTACCGTGCCTGGGACATCATCAGCTGCTGGTAAGGGAGGAAAGCAAAGGCAAGAGGAGGAAATAGTATGGACTGGGAAAAGCAGGGGAGAGGGAATGCTAAAGAGAGACAGTTCACTGCTTACTTGTATATGTTTTCTATCATTTTATCTCCCTGGTTGAGGATGCAGTTGCTCATGAGGATTATACACCGCATCACATCCCAATGCTGCAGCATGAGGAGGGCTTCAACTAGGAGGGCTGAAGCCATTTAAACAGCCCCATGTAGGGCAGGCACCATGAGGCAGTTGGGGAGACAGGTGGGGTGGCACTTGCACAGGAACAGCAGTGGTTCCCTCCCCCAGAAGCCAATTTCCCTGTCCCTACTCCATCTTCCCATTGATTGGGAAAAAAAGCCAAGATTCAGAAATGTTGTAAAAAAGAACCAGAGGCTATTCTTTGTTTAAGCTTGGGATTGTGAAGAGTTATAGGAAAGAGGAACCACGGCTGGAAGGTTGGAAGAGGACGGGGAATTTAGGGACCCAGCTCCCTGACACTCCCATTTGTCACTTTTCCTTGTGAGAATTTCAGCTTTCTTAGTGCAAAGCTTAGTTATCACCACAGTGAAGCGAGACTGAGTTCAGTGGATGTACCATACAGAGGTGAACCAAGGCAATGTCTGCCTCTCCTCAGAAACCTTCTTCTCCAGGAAGGAAAAAATATGGATATCTGGGTGACAGCAGCTCTCCTGGGGATGGAGGTAGAAGTTTATAATCTATTAGCACTCTACAGTCAATTTGAAGGTTGTAGATAAGCTGATAGCTGTAAAGTTTACAGGTGAAACCCTTTCCAGCACCATCTAGTTGTATAATGGAAGGCTGAGTCTCTCTGTTCTTGCTGGAGCAATGCAGAATTTGTTCTGCACATCAAGACTGACATTCCCAAGTGGGCCATAATCTGCTCTCACATAAATAAACAGCATGCAGCTGTCACAAAAGCTTTCATGGATTCAGGGCAGAAAAAAGGGAGGATAAAGATATGTGGCAATTAGAATATTTAATATTCAAATAAGCCTGATGTCCTATAGAGCTGACCCAGAGTGTTTTCTTGTTAGGGAAAGTAAAGCCAGCTGGATGCTTTCCCTTTTGGAAAGTAAGGGGCCACTGTAACTGAACTGATGCTCTCTGGTACCATATACCTGACATGCTGAAGATGAATCAGGCACTGTCTAAATTGTGTCATTTTGACACAAAACTTCAAGCATTGGCCTCAATCTGTACATTTCATCACATTCCTTGAGCCAACGAACAGACTGATTCTTTCTCATCTTGCTTTCCTCTGTGATGCCCTGGCAAACCTGACTTTTTCTATGTTCTTCATGAAGCCTGTAAAATCCCCTGGTGGGTAAGAGGCATGCGCCTTCCATTTATTGATCAGCTCTTAAAATATTTTAATGTTTTAAATAGACATAAATAGACAAATAAGCCTAAATGGTTAATCAAAATTACAAATGAAGTGCTCACGAATGCATTTATTTCAGGGGTTTTGCCAGTTTGCAGGTAATTTTGGTGTCTGTGGTTTTCGGCAGAACAAGTGTGGATGCTGCCCTGGTTAATGTAGAACACAATACTAATGTAATGCCAATTATAGATAAACATCTTAATTAAAAACTGAGGAAAGCATGCTTAGATATTTTCTAGAAAGTAGGATTGGATTGTAATCTGAATCTTTATGAATGCAACAGGGAATAACAGATAATCTTCATGGTCTGAGGCTTTTCGCTTGGAAACAGCATTTATTTTGAATCAGCGAAGCCCTTCTGCATGGAAGTAGCCCTGTTTTCAGAAAAAAAAATGCCTACCATGTTGACAAAAGAAATCGGTGTTTGTACTCAAACATAAGACATATGACTGTTTTTGCATGTCTCAAAATGGAGAGCATGTTTTCCCCAAAAGGCTAATAGGCTCGCCTATTTTTGAAACTTTCACTAATTATTGAAATTTGAGGCATTTTTGGCAAATGCTTTACACAATTAGGCTGTTGTGGTGACACAGTCATCTTATTTTTGCTTGCCTGTCACAGATGCCTGTTAATAAAACACAACAACTGAATTCAGACCGGATATAGGCTGAGTTTCTAAAGTTTCCTGCTGCACTCAGGGTTGGGTGGGTAAAAGCAGGAGCATCCTAATGATGTTCTGCTGAAGATTGTTGAGATAAGCAGCAGTCGGGTGTAACATTTAGCCAGGTATTTCAGAAGTATCACTGGCCACATACTCAGATGGTGCAAACTGGCAGAGCTCCACTGAGCTCCCTGGGTTCTCTTGGTTTCTCCTAGGACGTTCAGGCACTGCTTTTCTGCCACTTTCTAAAATAGCTTTTTGTGCAGCAAAAGGCTCTGAATCAAACCTCTAAGGAGTACGTAGCATGAAAAATGCAATGAATTTAGGAGCAGATAGCCAGGAAGTTAACTCAGCAATACGAACTTGCTAATAAAGTGCTCGATGAGAAAGAGAACTGATATTTGAGAGTAACAGGCCAACAATGGAGCTCAAAGGAAGTGTTTGAGGCTCTCAGATGTCCCAGATGATTTTTGATGCTGAAAAGATATCAGATAGTCAGAGCTGGCTACACACTGGAGACTAGTGCGAAACATGCTGCGAAGTCTGTCTTCCAGCTGACAAAACAGCCAAGCCATTACAAGGCAATCTGGCTAGCATTATATCTTTTAATATATTTCCAGACTTTAGTTTCTGAAATCTCCAGAGGATCATGAGCCTCCAAGGTCATCAGGGTTTCGACCTTTCTTTTTATTACCATAGCAACCAAAGCTGTCTTTAGTGTTTAAATTAGTTAATCAATTGCAGTCCTTGATTTATGCTGGTTGGCAGCAGCCATCCTTGAAAGCTATTTCTTGACTAATACGTGCTTTTATCACAAGAGGGTATTCCCACACCTCAGTTGAATAAGACCCTTTGATAGAGGAATTCACTTCATCATCTCAATTCAGTACCTCATCTGGGGCCAACTAACATGAATTACTATTATAGATCTCTTTCCCCCCTAGAATCGTCTTAATTCTGGTTTACAGCTCCTTAGAAGAAGACGGGGGGTCACTTAATTGGAAAAAAGCACAGGCTCTAATTGCTTCCATTAAAAAGGAGAATGCTCCACCTTTGAACTGTGTGTAAATGAAATTACAATCCACAAACAAATTAATCACTTCAAAGAACTCTCTTGAATGAGGTCAAAATATGAACCACACTCTGTTTAACTGGCATATTTTGATAATCCCTGATTTTTTCTGAGAAATAGCAGGGAATAAAGGATTATGGGCAAGGTCACTGACCAGAATGCCCCAAGAGCCACGACTGTGCATTGATTTACTGTGTAGGCTTGGGTACATTAGTCCAGACAGCTGCAACTCAGTTCCCTGAGCAGGTAGTACCTACCTTGGTCTTGTGGAACCAGAAAGCTTAAGTTGTGAATGTTTTCCTGTTTGAAATGGTACCACCTTCTCAGTTCTACCTGTGCTCTAAGTGGGCTTAAGAGTCACAGGTTCATGTGAATGGGAAGGCACCTCTGAGGTCTCTAGTTCAAGCCCCTTCTCAAAGAAGGTCCACCAACTTGTTCAGATAATGTCTAGGTGAGCTTTGGATACCTCCAAGAATGGAGATCTCACAATCTCTCTGGGCAGCCCTCAGCTTGAGTTGACACTGCTTCATCTCTGCAGAGATGTATTTATGAGGATAGCACTATTCCAGCAATGCTTCTTTGTACAGTTACATATTTTAATAGTTTTGCACTTAAATCTGCTTTGCCTCCTTGGATAATTAGTGAAGTCAGGCTTTGGCTGTCTAGTATCTGTATAGACACAACCTAAGGAATTACTATCCCATACCCTCTACAACAGCTCTGAATTAAAAATAGTTTCCAAATGTTGGTCAACTTCTGATCTGTGAGTAGGATTTTCTTTCTCTTCCAGTCATTGGTAGGAACTTTAAGAATGATAAGCATGGAGAAAGTTGGGAATTCCTGGCTGAAATACTAGGAAACAAATATAACTCCTTCTCTGGTTTGGGATGTGTTCTCAGCTATGGTCCTCGGTCTCAAAAGCGAGCATGTTTGATTGCAACAGTGTACGTGAACTTCTTGTAATGCCTATCAATACCTATTATCCATTGGACTTTAGAAATGGGTATGGACTCTGCAATACCAAAGCCCACATGCTGCTGAATTGTGAAAAAGCACCCTGTACCTTCATTTCCACTAATGCAGAGTGAAGCGTGCTGTTTGCAGAGTTACAAATAATCCCTGCAGTCCAGTATGGTGATTCTTTCTGTTGCCTTAAACTGGTGGCCCCTGGGGACGCATTCGCCTGGGCTGGCTTCTGACAACATGACCTCATCATTATGCTAAACCGATGTTCTTCCTGTCTTTACACAAATAGTCTTGCAATCCAAATGAGCACACTCTTTGTTATTTTAAAGAGTGGCTGGTACCAAAGCGAATCATTTTTCTTTTGATTAGCATTTTCAAAGGATAACCTTCGTGAATTTTCCACAGAGGCTGCTGCTGCCGCTGCACGGTGCATCTGGTTGAGTTTTAATCATTTAGCAATTCTTGGCCTCAAAATGATGTTGTTCCCGGGTCTTCTTGAAAGTTGTGACGCGACATCCTTTGTCCTGGTGTGCATTCACTGGGTGATAGGATTCATGTTTTACATCCTCTGTTTACTGCCAAGGAGGCTGTTTTTGAGGGGAAGGTGAAACCAAAGAAGAGGCGTCTTTGTGATGCGCAATGGCAGGGTATATGTGAAAGGCACGGGACTGAGTGCCAGCTCAGAGAATCAATAAAATCTGAGCAATTTTCATATTCTTGATTATAGCCTTGGAAGTATTTCCTCTGTAGCTCTTAGAAAGCTTTCATTTGGGTAAGTGTCGATGCAACTTTGATCATGAAGCTGAGGCTTTGCCACGTGTATCGAGCGCTATCAAATGAACTGGCAAGCACTGTATTTGCAGTTCCTCTGGAACAACACTCCCCATTTGCAGAGGGATTAATTAGTTATGGTGCTCAGAGAAAGGATTTCAGTAGTAACTTAAGGAACTTATTGCTAAATGAAAAATAAATGAAGTGGGAGAGGGGATGGAGATTAGGATGCAGCTTGCTGTTTTATAATATTTAAGCTGATTGCAGGTTATTCAGAATAGTTTGAATATTACTTTGGCACCAGCCCTGAGCTTTTTAATTTGATCTTGCTTTCTGATGTGCCTCTGAGGCTGAGAGGCACCCTGGCCCTTTGTGAAGTTAACAAAACGAGACAAATGGTGCTGGTGCTGTGCCAGATACTGCACGGTTGGTGGTCATCAGTGATCCCTGCTGCTGCGATCTGCCCTGGGAGCAGTGGCAACGCAGCTTTGGTTGGAGTCAGAATTTCTTGGAGCTGCTGGACACCGTTAAAAAATATAAAAACAAGAGGCTGTCTCTCTCTAAAGAGGAGGTAGAGCAGCAAGATTTAAGAAGACAAGGTCACAGCACCTCAGAGGAAATTTGTACATGACTTTTGAACTTCTTCTTGGCTTTTTGGTCCGACATGGACTCCATCTCTTTCTGGGGCAACAACATAGCACTGCTAGTGTGGGTGGGATAATATATTCAGGCCTTGGTGGTATAGGAAACCCTTTAAATCATTCGGTAGCAGCACCCCTTGTGGGAGTGAAACTTACGTGTGAAAACTGCCTAACAAGGAAAGCAAGGTGACAGGAACCTTACAAGTAAAAAAGCAAGATTTAGTGATTTCTCATTTCAGATATCTGGTACTAAAGCTATAGGATGTCATCTGAAGAGTGAAACTGAGGAAAAGTCACTGAAGGAAGAACCCTGTGCTAACAAACACATCTAAACTTCAAAAAGCAGAGTATGCCTCTTGATGTTCATGGTATTGGTAGGGAATGTTTTCATTGTGTGCACATCAGGAGCAGTTGTCTTGCGTTGATTTCAAGTTGCATACCCTTTCATTCTCCAGCAGGCTTTGCTCTCATTTTCCTTTATTTTTTTCCTCTGTGCTTTGCCTTTTCCTAGCTTCCTCTGCAGTTCCCCTAGTTGCTCTTTATTTTTAAAAAAACTGCAGAAACTTCCTATTTCTGTCTTACCATCTGGTCTCACTCCACAGTGGCTTTCCTGCTAGATCACTGCCGCTGGAACTGCGTAGCAGGTATATGCCATTCCAGAAGCATAAATTTTCCAGAAGCAGCTGTTACAACAGTGGGTTTTGCTTGGAAAACGCAATTTCAAAGTCAATTAGGATAATAGTGGTTTGGACCCAGGGTATTTAAAAGCCAGGCACAATTAAATGAAAATCCTTTTTTAAATGGAGAGGAATCTCATCTTTATAGCTATTATTCCCTCTTCATTTTAAGTACCAGAATTTTATCATATCATTTTCTCCTTTCCTTTTTTACATAGAAGCTCTTCTTTCCCTTATAGACCATCTTCCCTTCCTGACACAGTATTCATCACTGTAGTATCCAAGTGCCTTCCTCTTAATCACTGTCATGTGTTTTCATTTCCACCCTCTCCCTAAGAGCAATGGGATGTTCCGTGACATAATTTTGCAAGTAGTAGGAAGAGGTTCTGTTTGATTTGTGGTTCTATTTTTTCCTTAATTCTGGTTTTCAGTTGTTTCTTTCCCCTCCCCCCCCTCCAGGTAATGCACAAGGGCTTTCATTTTTCTCTTTCTTTTTCAATTTGCTCTAATAGCCTTCAATGTCTTCAGGCATTCTCAGCACATCTTCACCTCACAAATATATCTGGATCCTAGATGATTAGTCTTAGCATAGTAGTTTATTTTCTCTAAGGTATCCATAGCCAAGTAAGATTTAATGTGCTTCAAAGGACAAACTCTCAGACAAACAGCAGGACATTTAAATACTCTTTTTGGATAGCTAAAGGAATTGCCAGGAAAACAGTAATACAGGAAGATATTACGGTGAGGGCAGTGTGAGGAGAAGAGAGGATTGACTTGTGAAATGCATTAGCAGGGGACTCCTCTGCTGTCTGACACCTGACAATGCAGGTTACTGATGAAAGCCTATTTTTTAAACTCACTCTACCCACGTGAATCTCTTCATCCAGGAGCACTTCTACCAAGTGAAAGCTCATAACAGATTGCCTTTTCCAGATTAGCTAAGGATGATGTTTTTTGTTGGTTAACTAAACCCCAGCAGCCAGTAAACCAGACGACGACAAAACCAGGCTCATAAAGCACTCGCTCCAGTTCGTGCAAGCCTCTGCACCCAGCAGTGTTCCTCCTACCCCTTACCCTCCGCCGAGTAGTTGCTGTGTTGAAAAGCATGGCTTTTAGTCATCCTGAAAGTATTTGGGAGCTTGCCCTGAAATTGCTGAAGATGTTTTCAGGATGAGGGTCACCAGGGGGGGTGGTGAGGAGCTGGAGGCCTCTGAGAGGACTTGAGAACTCGAGCCAGGTACTGCTGCTGCCCTCATTGTCCCCTGGGGGGGGAGCTGAATTGCTCTCTGCAGGGGCTGATTTCAATCCTACTTGTGGGGTCTATTTTATTAAGTGTGAAGTACTAAAATAGTCATTACACTAAGAAGAATAGGAGTTCCCCTTCTCAAGGATGCTGCAGGCTCTTTCACTCTTTGTCTCACTGAATAGTTATTTCTTCAAAACGGAGAGCAAGTCCAAGCCCTGGGATTTGGCTAGGATAACCCTGATGCGGGGCAGGGGAGGCCGGGAGGGGAGAAAATCTGCTGCTGAAATGCCCTGTGTGGATACATGAACTGATGGACTGCTGGCACTGCCTTGGTGCAAATGTGCCAAAAATGTGCTTTTCATGGCCTTTGCTGTTGTTTTAAAGTGCTGACACAGAAATGAATCTGTTTAGGATTTTTTTTTCATTGACAAATACTGAAAAAATAGATACATATTTTTGACTTGTATCTGATTTATTTTTTTCCCCCTAAGCCAATGCTGTTTTCATTTCAGATGTCGGAGCCAATTATGACATAGCCCTGCCAGAAATAATATAGAGGATTACTCGATAATTATTTCTCTCTGTCTTTTCATTGTTGAGTTGCTTCAATTTCAACTCTGGTGTTTTACTCACTTGACGAGCAGCCTTCATTTTATAGCTTAATGCTGTTAAACAATGCTATCATCTGCTTTCTTATTTTGTAACAGTTTAGCACTAGTGATTCATGCAGATAATGTATACACTGTGCAACAGAAAATAAATACCATGGGGTTTGCTAGGAGAAAGGTAATACAATATTTGAGAGCCTTGTTCCCCAGAGAAAGGAAGCTGTAATTGTTTCCATAATGCATCTGCCTGATGACTTTTGAGCTTCTCAGTCTGTGGGACAGAGCTCCTTTTCCCAGCTGCCTTCCAACAGCAGCCTGAGTTCAGCCCCGAGGAAGGTCTGGAGGACAACCCCATGTTGGAGCATAAGCTTGGTCCTGGAGCTGCTGAGCATCTGCACCCATCAGGATGGGCTGTGAGTTTACAGGTGGGTGGTGGCAGCTCCCTGGGTCTCTCCTAGGGAGACCTCAAATCCCTGCGGCAGTTCACGCAAAGCAGTGAATGTCAGGGGGTTGGGATGTCACCTTCCTAAGGAAAGTCTCACCCCATCTCTGATGTCCTTGCTCCGCAACTCCAAGTATATGTAGCTGCTGGGGTTTGGTGGATGTGACTCAACACTATGCTGCAGTCACGAGAATACACTCTATAGAGCAAATAACTCAAGAGTCAATTGCTGAATTTCTGAGGCAAACTGTTTTAATCTTCCTGACCTGCAGTGATTTTGGTGAAGGAAGCTCACCAGAAATCACAGTCACAGGTGTTTCCTTCAGAAATCCAGAGGGCATAGCCCATGGTCAACAACTTCAAAAGTAACCAGTGATTATGTTGCCTCGCTGCTGGTGGAGATCTTCTTATAGAGGGCTGAATTTCAGAGGCTGAGCTCTAAATGCCAGACATAGTCTCAGCTGAAGCATGTTAAGCCCCCCTCATTTCATTAGCGATGCCTACTGCAGTGTGTGTTTCCGGACGCGCTCTGGGGGAACAGCTCAGCTCGTCACCAATTAATTATCAGAAGAGAAATCAGGTCATCATTCCACATTCATTAATTCTGGATCTTTACACTGCAAAATCACCTGGCTGTACTGGAGGGATGCAGGACAGGTATTAATCCGCAGTCATATTCCTCTTGAATTTGCCAAGGTGCACACTGAGTTTTGTGCTGGCTGTTGGGTGACAGATTATGTGTGGTCCAGCCTGAAGTGGGAGTGCTTTAGGTCCTTTGAAACAAAGTTATCAAGGAAAAAACAATGCTTGCAAAATTTTTATCAAATTTTAATAATTTGGGTGAATTTTTACCTATTAGACTTTATGTCGTGTGGCTCTTGCAATTTTTGCTCTGACATAAGGCGATACAGAGTCTTGTGGATCTGTGCCCGCATTGAATCCCACAGAACACTTCAAATTCTGAAGATACAAATTTCCTCTATAACCACAATTCACAGTCTTTGTTGAAAATTCCCTCCTGCTCTCCTCTCTCCCAACTTAGTGTTTTTGTCGTTTGCAAAACAGATTGTAGCTTCAGACAAATAGCTTTCCAATAATAACTAGAGGTGGTAGCAGACGTGTCAAGGATATTATAAAATCCTGCTGTCTGTGCTGTTTTGCTTAATCCTGACAACACAGCCAAGACAACCAAGCACCGAACAGAAGGGACGTAAAATCTCCTAATTCAGTATAATGACAGACAGCATACTTTGCCCTTTTGCGGATCTTTATGAACGGCTAAAGTTATGGCTAGGCTTGGATTAAGCAGCCTTTCAACCAAAATATAGCATTTGGGTCCTTCAGACATTGAGTCATTTGAAAGATGGGGGAACATTTAATCTTACGCCCACACGGACATCTTCATTTCCAAAACAGGATCTCTCCTGACGTTTAATGACTCTCCAGCCTGTGTTGAGACTGAACGCTGAAAGGAAAACACATCAGTCAGCAAGGGAGTGCTAAAACTCTCTCTGTACGCATTCAAACATAATTGTCAGCATCTTTGGCTTTTGGGGGGGTTTATACATGCTGAGTATTCTGGATGATACTCTTTATAGCCTGGAAAATCTTTACTATCTGTGTTTCCTGTAGCAACTCCTCTTTCTCAGGAATCCCACATCAATATTTCGCTAGCTAGATTCACCAGGAGCCTTGCCTGGCTTCCTGATTTCCGTCATGTCTGATCCCTTTTGATGAGTCATTTGTGCCTCTTGAACTTGACTCGGACCAGCTGGAAAGTGGAATCAGAAATGGAAATACTGGAAACTGCTTACTGTGCCTCATTTGAGCTCTCCTTCATAGGTGCAATTAATTTTTAAAAACATCTGTGTCGTAGATGGAGTATCAGGTGATTCTAACCTCTTTCCTGTTTTAGTGCAAAACTTTCCTCTATTAGATTTTTCATGAATGATGGGGATTTTGAGTGAATGCTGTAATCTCAATCACTACTGTGGCAGAAAGTTGTCAGCAAAGCAAAGGGAAGGTTTTAGATGAACTCTAATTATAGATTTTGAGCCTGGTTAATTATGTCACTACTTTAATGGACTCAGCAGTGTCTGAAGGTGTTAGAAGCCTTTGTGAGGATCAGAATATCCTCACTGGCACTTGGCATCCTGCTGGGACCAGACTCTCCTGAAACTGCCTCCAAATAAATCAGCTCACTCTCACATGGTGGTAGACCAGGAAGCCAAGAGCTCCACAGAGTCACGAGGAGACCTAGTTAAAGTAGGCAGCCATCCGCTGGGAAGTTTGCAAGATATTATTTTACCTTCTGGGTTATATCCTGTCCCTTCCTAAGAGAGTGGGGATATCTGGGGGAAAAAACCAAGATCCAAGACTTAGAGGTGGCAACTGCGGGACAGCAACACGTGTTGTGGGCTCAGAGTGTCCGCTCTGGAGTCTCACTTGAACATCTACCAGCAGAACAAGCTACATTAGAAGCGTTTGTAATGTTTATGTACCTACCTTGGCAAGCCTACCAGTGAAATCTTCTGGGAGGGTCAGCTCTCTGCCTATGGCATGGACATTTGGTGATATGAGATTCCCTGAGGTGAGTGGAGCTGGGGAGCCTGTAACCAAATCCTGAGGAATTACTGCCAAATCCACCCCCTCTGGAACTCTAAAAACCTGCTTAGGCAGCTGCAAAATACCTCAGCCTCGGTTGCTCTTCTGCTGCAAGCCTTCTGCCAGGTATCTTACTGTCACTGGGGAGGGTGACACAACTGCGACTGCCAAATGAGATAATGCAGTGACTGTCCACTTTCCTCAAACTAGTATTTGTGTCTCACTGAGTCCTTCTGGAAAGAGAACTTTTCCTGTGGGGACAAATGTCGATATGAAACCCAGTAGCACATGTGTGTTTTTTTTCTAGCAGCTTGCTCTTTGCTATTTTTGTCTGAAAAAGGATGTTTTCTTCACATTAGTTTATGTCATGTTTACTTTTTTCTTTTGTTTGAAAAAAAGGTAAGAAAAGCTGATAGGATTTTAGAGGAATGGGTGAAATGGTAAATGTGGACTTTTCACTAGCTGCTAGTCACTTTGAAGTATGGTTTGTGACATGAACAGCATCTGTGTGTTTAGAAGACCACTGAAAATATTCTTTCCTACTCTTTGGTGCTGACCCACTGCAGTTTCATTCAAAATCACTTTTTAGAAGACAGAAGGCTGCATTGGGAGAATGGCCTTGGCTTGGTGGCATGGACACAGGCACCTCTGCTGGACCAGGAGGTGCTGGTTCATTATGACCCTGGTAAGAAAGGCACTTGGGCTCCTCACACTATCACTTCAGGTGCCATTTGTTGGATCCAACACCATAAGGAGAAAGGCATCAACATAAATAATCTTGTCTGCTGTGAGATGCTGGGAACGTTGAGTTGTGTGGCACAGAGCAGTGTCCAGCTCTGGCGCAGCACTCCGCACGGACTACAACTCTGCAGTGATTATCCCATTCTGATCAATAGTATAGGGTTTTCTTACAAGAATACAATTCAATTTATCATTTCTACTACCAAATAGAGAGGGCGTCCACATAAGACCTTACTGCTGTGCTGTCAGATAAAGGCCACGCAGATGTGCAGTTGCTGGTGAGATCTGCCTGTGGGCTTCTCCGTTACCATCACCCGGCTGAGTCTGCCCAGGACTGAGGGAAGGTGCAACATGGCACAGGGCTGAAATAAGTCTGAGCTCCACATGTATGGCTTTGCCCTAAAGTTTGCATTCAAAACATGTGCCTTAATTTTATTTCAGCAGAAGCAGCACTTTCTGCACGATGAGGTGTTAGCTAATGCCCCTGTTAAGCTCAGTAGTGATTTCTTGTGGTGTATTAGCTGTAGTTTCCTCTGTTCCTTTGGAAGGGTATATCATTGCTGATATGTTTAGTCCTCCTATAAAATTAAATCATTTAGTAAGCAAAAGACAATGATTATCTTTTATGTCACAAATGATTATCATTTATGTCTTGAAATAGAATCAGGGATGAAAAACACTGAGATAAAACAATCCAAATTTTCAAGGTTTTTAATCCTATAAAATTTGAATACATCAAAACTCACAGATTTTGAATAGATTCAAATTCTGCTGAATCAATGACAAACACTATTGAGCTTGGTATTGATATAGTTTTGGATTGGTAATTTCTTTTGTTCAGTTGCTCCTTTTGTACAGTTTCTTAGCAAAAGGGATTTTTGAGAACAACAGGGAGGGACAGAAAAAGAGAGAGATGGAGAGAGAACAAGAGAGGGAGGGAGACAGGACAGAAAGAGAAAGAAAGGAAAGAGAGAAAGAGGGAAAGAAAGAAAGAGAAAGAAAGAAGGAAAGAAGGAAGGAAAGAAGGAAAGAAAGAAGGAAGGAAAGAAATAAATTAATAAAGAAGAAAATAAAGAAGGAAGGAAAGAAGGAAAGAAATAAATTAAGAAAGAAATAAATTAAGAAAGAAAGAAAGAAAGAAAGAAAGAAAGAAAGAAAGAAAGAAAGAAAGAAAGAAAGAAAGAAAGAAAGAAAGAAAGAAAGAAAGAGAGAGAATGGGGGGGAGGGGGCGGGAATAGAGGGTTTTTATGTGTTATAGATCTATTGTGGTTCCTCTTGCTGGCATACAGTGCCTACTTTAATTTTCTTCAAATTAAAAAATGGCAGAAGAATTGCTGTGCTGAATCTGCAGACACATCTTTCTGACTTTAATCGTCTTCAACACATTATGTCTGTAACTGCTTGTCCCTGCTGCTTAGTACTTGCATTATTCAAATCTGAACTTTACATATGACTTTCCTTCTAAAGTTTGTCAGAAACTATCAAATTCATAGTTTCAAATATAAATTTGTTTTTACTGAAATGTCAATTAAAAATACTGGTCCAGTTTCCAAGTTAAAATATGAAGAATTTTCAGACTTTTTTTTTTTTTTCAGTATACAGGGCCAATGCAGGAAATAAAAACCAAATGACCCAACTTTAAAAGCATTTACAAGAGTGCTAGTTCTCATTTTTTTAATTGGTTCCACTTTTTTCTTCACATGCCTTTTCCCAGCCATCAAGAATGTTTCCTTCAGATCCTTTGCCCGTGGCAGTTGCTCACCAGTCCACAGCTCATCTCCTCCAGTGTCTCCTTAATACTTATCTCTTTCACAGTGCTCTTGGGGAGGTAATTCAGCAGCAGTGACCTAAAACAACATTCAGGTGAATCTTCTTCCTATCTGAGTGAGGGTAACAGACACTATAATGATTTTTTTTCCTCTTCACTGACTTGTTTTTTATTGGTGTGTGACTTTTGGTTCAGTTGCTTAAATAGTTCAAGGCAGGACAAATTAAAGTTAATGAACTATAGCTTATTTTAGACAGTTTGTGAATGCTATTAATACTGGAACCTGAAATCTTGTCAACTATAAGCAGGAAAAGTTGAATTTTCAAAAATCAAGGATAAGTTCTCCTTTATACATTTTTTATAAGCCCATATAATCTTTTGACTTCTCTTCCTTTTTGGATAAGCTTAATTTTGATCTCTGAAAGAAGAAATAAGATGATCTGACATTGGTATATCTTATACCTGGAGCATTCATCATGACATACAGGCAAAAATGGTTTGTCTTTCCTGGAAACTACCGGCTGCAATAGAAAGGAGCATATCAGGTTCATAGCACAAGCTCTGTCAGGCTCCATATAATTACTGACAGTTTTTAAAAGCTGCATCTAGATGGTCTAACAGCGTTTGAAGTAAGGTTGTTTCTTTCCTAAAGTTATTCTTGCACTTCCCTTCACATTTTGAATTCTAGAAAGTGAGAGGATGGGAATGTAAGAGAGGCAGGGCAACAAAAAAGCCGTCTTCACTTGTAAAAGATTAAGGCATCCTCCACCTGCCCTGCTGCTTGTGATGCCAGTAAAAATCTTAGTGCAAAGATGTGGCCCAAAGGCTGAAGAGTATTAGGAAAATACAGGCTCCCTGTTTGCTCATTAAGAGTATTCTTTTCTTATATACAAATATATGCAGATAAGATGCTAATTATGTGGATCCATCTGTTGTATTTAAAGTGTCATGTAGATCCTAAGTTTAAAGCTGCTCATAGAAGCTTATTATATTTCAAGTCTTTCTTTTTAGAGTATGATTTTTTTAGAGTACTATCTGCATCTGAAGCAAAGATTAAGAGGCTGGGAAGGTGTGCAGGTGTCCTGTCAAATAATTGCGAAACATATTTTCCCTCTCTTTTGGGAATGTCCATGGCAGAGCATTTCATTCACCCTGGCCACATTTCCTACCATTTTTGTGGCATGTGCTCCCAGCGCATGAACATCTATTGCACACTGGGAGGGGTGAAGGGGAGGAGATGTTTTCCTTCTTTCTTCAGCACTAACCTGTT
The DNA here is from genome assembly GCA_013400375.1 of Thinocorus orbignyianus. NCBI lineage: Eukaryota > Metazoa > Chordata > Aves > Ciconiiformes > Thinocoridae > Thinocorus > Thinocorus orbignyianus. Next base: position 138,858 of record VXBW01003949.1, on the reverse strand, counting down.
AACCTGCTAGCTAGAGAAGAACTTTTTTCTGGGCATTTCTATAAATTTATTTACTGTATTTGATTTTCAGGTGGTTTGTGACATTCCCTGACATGAATAAAGCCTTGGAAAGGGGAGAAAAGAGGAAACAAGCCTAGCTTTGAAGTACTTGATGGTCAGGTGATAGAACTGGGAGCTCTTTTGATGCAGCTGGATTGTCAGAAATATATTGGAACATTTCTTTCAGATTTTGCAGCAGAGTTTACATAAAAAGAATCTGGAGATCCAGGCAGTGCATTGCTACATCAGCAAGTTTGCACATGACACCAAGCTGAGTGGTGCATTTGACATGTCTGAGGGATGGGATGCCATCCAGAGGGACCTGGGCAGGCATGAGAAATGGGACCTCTGGAGATCATGCAGTCCAACCCCCCTGCCAAAGCAGGTCCTCCTAGAGCAGGTTGCACAGGAACATGTCCAGGTGTGTTTTGAATGCCTCTAGAGACAGAGACTCTATCCCCTCTTTGGACAGCATGTTCTAGTGTTCTGCCACCCTCAAAGTATAAGGCCTCCCTCCTCATGTTTAGATGGAACTTATGTTCAAATTTGTGCCCATTACCTATTGTCCTGTCACTGGGCACCACTGAAAAAAGACTGTCCCCATCCTCTTGACACCCAACAGGTGTCTCCCTCATTCTTTCCTCATAAGATCGATGTTCTAGTCCCCAGATCATCTTTGTAGCCCATTGCTGTACCCTCTACCCTGTCCTTCTTGAACTGGGGAGCTCAGAACTGGGCGCAGTACTCCAGATGGGACCTCACCAGGGCAGAATAGAGGGGCAGGATAACCTCCCTCAGCCTGCTGGTCACACTCTTCTTGATGCACCCCAGGATGCCATTGGCCTTCTTAGCCACAAGGGCACATTGCTGTCTCATGGTCATCCTGTTGTCCACCAGTACAACTGGGTACTACATAACTGGCCACAGAGAAGTATTTCCTGTTGGAAGTCAACCTGCGACAAGGTAGTGTGCTTCCTCACAAAGGCTTGTGGCTGCTGGAAGTGAAGCTGTGTGAATAGCTTCACAGACAAGTTAAGAAAGATTTGACAGAAGATAAGTAATGCCTATTGAAAGCAAGTCCTACTGCATCATCCAAGTGCTATCAGGAGTGTGTAACCAAGTCTGAACAGCTTCAGTCTGGCGGGCAACAGCTATTAAAGCTACAAAGAAATGTAATCGATTTATATTTTGCATATTGACTGCTACACTTGCCAAGATACACCTTCCTGTACTGATGCTGTCACAGTCCATATTCCATCAGCAGTAACACCCTCTGCTTCCCTCCTCATGGATGGAGCAGTGGAAGGGGAGCTAATACGTTTTGACACCCAGCCCGAGCCAGGATCTGCAGCAAGAGCTAGCTCACATACTTTGAAAAGGTTTAGCAGAGGTTCTTCCCCACTTCCCTGACTAGTGGGGTTATATAAAAGACTTTTTAATATTAAAATATTTCCTTTTTTCTATGTGGTCTTTAAAATAAAGCCTCTGGGGCTGTTAATATCTCTGATGTTACTGCTTTGAAGACTGCATAAAATGATTTTAAAGGAGAAAGCTTTTAAAGGAATCGTCCATTTTTAACATAGGCAATCAATCTGACTTTGTAGCTCTAGATATAAGTGGAAACTTTGATATAACAGAAGTTAAAGGCAAAAGATTTTTACATGACAGTTTGAACAGATGCGTATTTCTCTGTGCTGAACTTTCATTTGTTAGGATTTCGTTTAGTGAAGGATGCTCTATAAAATTGCAACTGTCTCACTGCATTTGACTGTAGGTTGTTAAGTGTAAAGCATTTTCTTCTGCCTTTTATGTAGTTAATTCAATAAAGAGAAAAATGAGCCTTTTCTACCTAGTAGCGAGGAATCCACAAGCATTTTAGGACATTAGCCCCTGTGTCAGCATGAAAGGAAAAACTAGGCACATTAAGCAATATATTTTTTAGATAGCCCAGAAAAATGTCTAATAAAAAAATGTAAAAGATGTTTAAATTGACTTCAGTCTGTAGGGACTTATTCTGAATGTGTTGCTGTGTGGAAGAGTTTAGGGTGAAAAGCTTCCTGGTTTGCAGCATGGTTTCCTCATTTCAATTTCTGAGAATTAAAAATAATGCTTATACTTTGAATGGTGAAATTTTTTCAAGATTTTGCAAAAAACAAAAAGACTGTGGGTTAAATGAGCAGTGGGTGAGCTGTGGGCATTGGGGGCTGGTGTAAGACTTTTATGTTGTACATCAGAAAGATCAAATAATGCTACAAAGAAGGAATCACATTGATAACAGTCCCTAATCTGGCTCTTTGGACACTTCCTGGGGAAGAAAATTTTAACTTTTCTTATGAGATCCTGGAGTTCACAGGACCTATAAATCTACCATTGGGCATGACCTTTGATCGTGAGAGGAAGGCCTTTTGCCCTTGTTTTAGGCCAGTGATTCCATCTTCAGTCTAAGAAACTTCTTAGAATTGAAGCGGAAGAAAAGTTTCTTCTTTGACATATGACAGATTCCAGTATAAAACTGTTTCATTCAATCTATTCTATTCCACCATCTATAACTGAGTTCCACATCTTGGTTGCCCCAAGGAATTTGTAGAAACTAGAGTACCATCACCACAGAAGAACTGGGAGACATTTCTTATTTACAGATCAATATGAATCTTCTGTTATTGTTGCTCTTCTAGCACCTTTTTTGTACTTTCCCATCGCTTTTCCAACCCTTTTGTTATTTACTTTTCATCCAAGATAATAATATTTAAGTACTGATTTATCTTAAAGACATATTTTGGGGGGGTTTACTTTCATTATTATAAAGAAAGAAATATGACATTGACTGCATCTTTCCAAGTGGAAAAGACATTATAATATGAATTCTGTATTTCTGCATCTTTATATCTACACAGGTGTATAGCTGTCACTGGGGACCATGTTTCTCTTATGTCTGAAATAATTTTTTGCATTTGTGATACTACAGCTGCTTAGATTGCTTATTTCCTTCCATGTCTTTGAGTAATTTCCTCCATTTACATTTTGCCTTAGAATCTTTCCTTTCTTTATAGTTTACAAGAGACTTGGGGTTTTTATGTGACTTAGTAATATCATATAAGCTACACGGCATATAGGGAGGCTTATACCTTTGAAATATGAAAAGTAATGCTTTACAAATATCCACATGGACTAAACAAGCTTTCTGGTTTCACATCAGAAATATATGGTTCTTATGTGATATCTGAAAGTTTTAAGCTCATAATTTATAGAGAAACAATATGATTATAACATATAACTGTATTTTGAGCCATTATTCAATTCTCTAACAACCAGACTTCAAGGAAGAAGTGTTAATCTGGCAGATACTGTAACCAACCTCTTAGACAGACAAGCCATCTTTCTCAAAATGCAGTCTGCTGTAATTGTTACTTCTGTACATATTTGATCTATTTATACTTGATCAATTTGTATTCATGTTATATGGAATTATTCCCATTTATCTATTTTGAAAAAATCTCTCTTGCAGTTGTTGACAAAGAAGCAATATCCAGCTAGCCAAATCAGGAGTAGTGAGAACACCTGAATAGCAAGTGCTTCTCAGCTGAAGTTGCAATCCCTGGTCCAAGTTTACACCTTTGCAATTCAAAACAACATCTGTTTCAAAGTGTGCACTGCATGTAAGACAAAATGCTTACCTTTGGGATGGAAGCTGAGTCTTTTACTCTTCCTCAAGCATGCATCTGTGTCTGTTTATGAATACACTTGGGTACATTTGAGGAAACAATAAAGACCAGTGAAACAATAAAAATCTCCCATGTCCCACCCAGGACCCCATGGCAAGGGAGTTGGAACTTCCTGTTGGAGATGATCTTTAATGTCTCTTCCAACCCAAACCATTCTATGATTCTGTGAAGCCATGCATGTCTTTATCCCAGCATGGAGTCAGGATACAACAGAAGAGGGGAAAGCTGGAAGGTCCTTGCTGTCCTGTGGTCAAAGTGTGGATCTGCAGATCACAGACAGATGTGAATGGAGTCACTGGGTTGGTTCAACTGGTGATTGACAGGTGTGCCAGGACAAAAGGTAGCCATCTCAGGATTTACTCAAAATGCTAGCATCTCTCACACTGTGGAAGGCCAAAGAAGACAGCTAAGAAAAATTAGCAGGGCAGTGTAACAAAGATTGCTGTTGTGTGTTAGAGATATTGAAATCATGTTTTTCCGATGCTGATTAGCTCAATTGCCTCATAGCTCTCGTGCTAGACAAGCTTGGTGAGGCAGGGAAGGAACATTCCTCCTGCGCTCCTTTCCCCTTGCCTTCAGGAGCCAGCTGCTTTCTGGTAGCAGCTCTTGGAGTGTGGATTTAGAATCATAGAATCATTCAGGTTGGAAAAGTCACTTGGGATCATCGAGTCCAACCATCAACCCCACTCTACAAAGTTCTCCCCTGCACCATATCCCCCAACACCACATCTAAATGACTCCTAAACACATTCAGGGATGGTGACTCGATCACCTCCCTGAGCAGCCTATTCCACCACTCTTTCTGTGAAGAATTTTTTCCTAATGTCCAGTCTAAACCTACCCTGTTGCAGATCGAAGCCATTCCGTCTTGTTCTATCACTAATTACCTGTGAGAAGAGACCAGCCTCCTCTTCCTCAAACTAAACAATCCCAGCTCCTTCAATTGATCTTCATAAGATTTATTTTCCAGGGCTTTCACCAGCTTCGTTGCTCTCCTCTGGACTTGCTCCAGCATCTCGATATCTCTCTTGTGTTGAGGTGCCCAGAACTGAACACAATACTCAAGGTGTGGCCTCACCAGTGCTGAGTACAGGGTGACAATCACCTCCCTACTTCTGCTGGTCACACTATTTCTAATACAAGCCAGGATGCCATTGGCTAATTTTTGATTCATGGCATCCAGTGTGTCACCCAGGATTTATGCTACGTCGAGGGGACTGTAATCCTCTGTTTAAAGTGCCTGTGAAGAACGGCTTCATGAAAGTCAGGCACTCTGTTGCATTAGTGAATGTTTATTGCTATTCTGATAGAGTACTTTCGGGTATCATAACTTTTGTCAGACCTGAGCTCCGTGCAGGGAGGCATAAATATCCCGGGGAAGGCTGCCCGTGGATCTGCTCCCCATGTTCTCTTCAGTGGGATTGGGCTGCATGTAAGCATAGCAACTGTGAGCATCCTCCCTGCTGGGACTTCTGGGGTGACATAAGGATGTGGAGAAATTTACTAACACAAGTCTTCGGCTCAGCACACCATTTGGAAAGAGGCAGGAAAGAAAAGGAGGAAAATGGGGAAGGCATGCCCAGTTGTAGAGGAAGCTTTAGGATTGCGGAGATGTTGATTTAACCTTGTGTTGTCATTCCTTGCAGCTGCTCCAGCTGCCCCAGATTCTGACCGTTCACCTAGAAAAAAACAATTTGCAATCAGTATTGAGGAAGCCATACTTGAGAGATTAAGAAAGGCCTTTTTCGCTCACCTCTGGATGTACTAAAGTCATTTCAGACTGAGCAGAGAGCAGAAATAGAAAATATAACGTGTCCCTCAGCACTGAATAATTCGCATGATTTATTTAGCATCTTCTTTGCCAAGTGAGAAAATAACTCATTATTACCCTTTTTCCTCTGAAATACCGGTACTTGCCCCGCTATCTCGAAGTAGCCGTGCAGGGTGTACCAAATACAACAAGAACTATTTTACCAGATGTTTTCAGCTTAACATGAAACAGAGACTGGCTCTTTGTTTTCCTAATGTGCTGGCGTGCGCTCTGCTCTCTTGAGGGGAATGAACTTGGAGCCAGGTTAGTCACTCACTCGTAGATGAAGCAGGGTTAATATTCAAATGAAAATGAAAATAATTATGGTTTGAGCAGATCAAATTTCTCAGAGTATGAAATAATATACTGAGCAAAAGCTATAATTCACATGGCACAGTCACCCACTAATGACATTTCTAGGTTGTTTCTGAGTGATTTCAAGACACTGTGCCATAAAATCTTAATGCGTTTTATTAGAATAAGCATGTGTTTTATGTGTAATGATTAACAAGCTCTAGGGTATGAATGAAGCAGTAAGGGGCTTTCTTAGAGCACTTTTGTTGTATGATTTATTGTGGCTTAGAAATATTTTTCAGAACTGACATTTGTGAATGATAAGTAATTTTTCTGCCTGGTAATGTGGCTGGAAACAAAACCATGCAGAAAATAATGTACTTCTGTATTGTACAAATGCAGTTAATAGTCTATTACAAGAAAAAAGTATTCTCAGAAAAATTTATTTTGTGTCACAGTACGCAACTGTTCAATACACCAGCTGATCTTGCACAAAGGGAGTCCTGTGATGAAGGTTTTGATTGTTCTTAGATAAACAAGAAGCAGCATTACAGATTTCATAATGACTCATAAAAGAGTGATTCATAGTAAGTAAGCTGCTGGGGTCTTTGAAGAAGCTCAGGACTTGAATTTTACATGTGTTAGAAATGTTTTCCTCCATTTTGGTGGAGTTAAGGAGCAGCGAATAAGGTACAAATGGCTTCTACGATCAGCTAAAAGTATACCAGCAGAGTTGTGAGAAGTTGTTGGGCAGGCTCCTGAATCAACAGTTCCCCCAGGACCATGCAGAGCATGGGAGGAATGTGACCCAGGTGGAAAGGTTTAAAGCTCCAGAGTGGTGAACAGTGCAGACACTCATGACTCAGTGCCCAGTGTCTTGGCGTGCAGTTTATTAAGCAGCACAGATAAATCTGTGAATACTTCTGTGGGATAACTAAATTTTACTTATCCCTCTGAGCAAAAATAAAAATAATTTGCTTTTTACTTTCTTGACTCTTCATTAATCTACTGAATAGATTCACATGTACTCACTTCCAGTTCCCATACAATATCTCCTCCCATATGAACTCTCCTCCCCATTACTCCCATGTCCTCGCTAGCTCATGCCAGTTCTTTCCCATCTTACTGCTACTCAGGTCACAAAAGTTGCATTTCCCAGTTTACAGGCATTCCTGTTTCAGCCATCCCTTTGATTTTTGTACCCATCACTCCTTCTCAAGCCGTGTCTGTTTTTTGTGACTTTGATACTTCTGGTTAAGGCTATTCTGAAGAACACTTTTCTCAAATTTGCCCAACAAGCTGGCCTAGCTCGTGGCCTGGCCCGTGATCAGCCCTAGCAGCCTTGCAGCCTTCAAGAGATGGAGAAAGCAAGATTAATCTCATTGCCTACCAGTCACTCATCACAGCCTCAGATGGATTTCATGGTTAATGATATTAATGATACTGGGGCCCAGATCCAGTGTAAGCAGATCTGATTTAGGACTGGATCATCCTCTAGTGATGTTCAGGTGTGTTTCTCTCTCTCCACTGTCTTGAAATGCTAGCTCTTACTTCAGCTCAATTATTTCTGTTCAGGGCTTTTGAGTGCTGGAAATCTAAACTATGGGTTTGTCCTGCATAAGGTGATCACGCTGGATATAAGCCAAATAATATTAATTATTATTAGTAGTACTTGATGAACTTGATATTACATGGGAATATCAGCTCTCTACCAAAATAAGCATAGCCCAGGACTTTAATAAAGCGGAATCTTCATAATCCATGTGCTGGTCATTGTGGAATATGATGATCTAATTAAAATGTGCTTTGCACCTTTCTGCTCTTTTGTGTTAATCTCTCACCGAGCTCCGGATTAATTTGACTGTTTACATGCTATAAATCCCACAGTGGGTTTTGCCTTTGTGGGACTTTGATGTTCATGCAAAGAAGCCACTGAGTCCTGGAAAGTCAAGGCTGTCTAATTTTGTTGGGATGGCACAACACTGAGGTTTAGGTGGTTAAACTAGTTATTTTGTTTGAAAAACTTAGGAAAACTCACAGCTGTGACACGGTAGCTCAAAGACTCCTGCTTTAATGAGAGGCATGCAGATGTCTGTTATTCAAAGCACGAGATAATCATCAGCATCTGAACAAATTCAAACTGATATCAGCTTCTGCTCATTTTATTATGCAATTTCCACTTACTCCATCTGTCACTCATGAGATGCATTGATAAAATAGCGGATTTACATGCTTCCTGGAAATAAAACCTCAGTAACCAAACAGTGGCATCTGGTTTCCACAACCATTGATGAGAACCATTGTGATCTCTTTCTTACCACAGACATGATCCAAAGCATGTTGAAATTTGACAAAAGCTTCTCCATTCTTGTAGTCCAGCTCATTGCCACTGACTCCTTGAAGCTACTGCAGTATAAAATCTGGCCCCACAATATGTTTCTCTTACACTCTTAATAAGCTGGACTTTGATGCTTCTGATTTGTATCTGAAAATGAGTCTGCAAATTAGACATCACAAATGCATTAGTAGTGTAATTGGGTTGCATAGCAGGTATCCCTCACAGCATTTTTCATGTCTAGAAAAGAAAATTAGGACCAAATGCAATTTTTTAATGCCCTTAAGAAGATCAGAGGGAAAAAATAAACTCCATTAATGGGACATCAGTATCACAGAACCAAGGCTTATTCTGCCTCTTCCCACAGTTTTAGTGCCAATTCATTGCTTTGACTGGGCTGCATATGATGGAGAGAGAGCCCAGAAATGAAAGAACATCCATTAAACCCATTCTCCCTCCTAGTAATGCTCAAAATCCTCTGATGGTGCCACCTCAATGGCTGCAAATCCCTGGTTTCTGTCCTAAAGAGCCCTGAAACGTATCCAGGCACAAGCAAGGGATGGAGAGGGACTGCTTTTACCCACTGCCAGACTGGAGCATGGTCCATGGGGGCACATGAGGCTGATGGAGAGGGTTATAGTTCACCAACGGACTGCATGATAACAAAGACTCAATTCTCTGCTGGACGTCCAAGACAGGAAAGGGGGAGGGGAGGGAAGGGAAGAAAGAGAGACAGAGCTGTTTGGAGCAATTCATTCACTAATGAACTTCTGGGGGAGGACAAGGGGGACCTGGCTGCACTTGGATGTCCTGCTTGAGACCAAGCAAACATCTTCCTCTTCCTTTACAAAGATCTTAGGCTTATTGTATAATACACTAATAAACATTGCATTAAAATAGTTGGCAAAATAATGCCAAGAAACAATGAATTTCTCCCAAGAGATTAGGGAAAAATCTAACCCAACCACTCTGCACACCGCAACATCCCCTAAAACCGGGCAGACAACTGTTGCTCCTCGTCTGCACTGGTTTTTATTTGCCTGGCTGGGATGCAGTGATTTGACCTAATTTATCCCTGTCCATTCGATGCCTCCCCACAGTTTCACAAGGCAGAGAGCGGGGCTGCTCACCAAACCACCCCATCTCCAGCACAGCCCGCAGACCGCTGCCTTTTAGGAAAGGTGCTGCTGTGCGCCACATCCATAAGAGGATCACAATAATCTCCATGACTATAAAGTTGATGTCAAGCAGCAGCATTAACTCTTTTTTTGCTGTTGAGGTGAGGAAGGAGACCTACAAATAAACTCTATGGAGATTTTTATTTTTTTCTGACATAAGCATTTCATTCGCTCCCTGGAGAAAGCAATATTCTTCCCAGGAGCTGAAATAGGATTTACTGTATATTAATGTCTTTTTTTTTCTACTCTTCACCCCTAGCTTCTTCCATCTGTATTAAATCAGCTGCACTGGCTGACCTAAAATGTGTCAGCTAAGATTTTCCTGTACTGAAACTCCAGAAAAACTAGTCTTATTAAAATAAAAATGACAGGTTAAAGCAAGAAGCCTTGCGATGGTTTTCTTTTTCTTCTACTGTGGGCAAAATTGGAGTTTTTCATGACTGTCTGCTAAGCAAATGCCTTATGCATTTCATTTCTTGCTGATGAGTAGCAGCCACTGCTGCCAAGCAGGGATTGAGTCAACCTGTTTCTGGACACCTCCACCTTGAATTTTCTCCTGGAAAATGCTGTTAAAGAGATCATCCGGTTTCCCATCGCTCCTTCAATAACTGGGAAGGATGAGTGAAAACTGAGAAGGTACAAGGGGACCACAGAAATTGCTCTTGTCTTCCACAGGATCTGAGCGCGAGCAGCCCCTCTCCATGAAAATGCAGGATTTATATACCCCATTAAATATGCAGGGCTTTAGTTACCCCATAGAAACCAAGCTGCAGTAGCCCCATGGCGAGCACTTTACCTGCCACAAATGCAAAACAGTTTGACTTACCTTGACCTTCTCTCATTGTCTCTCCCACTGGTATGAGGCAGATTATTCCTGCAGGCAGCTCACTCCTACCTTCTGAGTCAAACTGATATTTTAGTAAAATATCATACCATCTTTCTTTCTTTCTCTCTTTCCACTCCCATCAGAAAGCATCATTATTATGCCTCTGTCTGGAAAAGCATCACCTGTCTGAGGAAGGAGGTTTGGGTGGGAAATTTGTGCTCAGTAGTGATAACAGACCAAGGGGTGTCTTTGTTTTGAAATGCTGGAGGAAAAAAAAAACAAAAAACAAAGATTGTATAGCATTCACCAAAGCAAAAGGGCTTCTTAAAAAGGGCAAGCTGCAAACTGAAGCAGTTCGAGCCCAGAGAACACTTCAGAAGAGAATACAAATCCCAGTTTCTCTGTTCCCTCTTTTTGTGGACTCTGCTGACAGAATTTTACTGACATTCATCTTCATCATTCATTTGCAGCTTTCACCTTCTGCATTCAAGAGGCATTCTGACTGACAGAGAAAAGCAAAACGAGACAGATGTACTCACTGGGGAAGGCTTATATATAATTGAACATGTAAACATTTGCAAGCCGCTGTTGTTTTTACGATTGCATGAATAACATTGTCTTGACTTGTGCTCATAGGCCTGTCAGGAGCTACGTAGAGCTGGGTACAAAGCAGCTCGCCCCGGGTTCACAGCGCAGCAGCCTCTGGGCATGCAGCGAGTGCCAGCGTGTGGTACTTGGTGCACCCCTGCTTCGAGGCATCACATCAGGGCGAGCATCAGAAAGTGGGTGTCAAAGACACCTCTTGCCACAGCTCCGCAGAGGAAAGACAAGCTGTACCCACAACAGGGACTTTATGTTGCAAACGCTCCACCCAACTTCTTTTTATGGTGTGAAGAGTCAATAAAGTAAGTTGTTTGTGTTCCTGGGCCATTCTGCTTTGGGAAATATCCAAAAATCAGCTGAGATAGTGTCAAGGTAATGACAGGGGAGTCCTCAGAAGGCCTATCCTGTGGCAGTTCATAAGGAATTAGAAAACGTTGTCCTTGCACAGCTTTGCAAAGGACTTTTTTAATGCATGATACAGTAAATCTATTTGATGATTGTCAGCAGCATATTTTCCTCCCTGCTGCTGGCTGGGAGGAGCTTCCACCCAAATGAGATTCAGAGGGATCTTCACCCCCAATCGGAGTAATGAGTTCTGACTTTTGATAATGCTCTTTGTGAGTACAGTGCCGGCGCTCAAAAGGAATATTGCAAGGAGACCACCCTTCTTGCCCTGGGAGTTAAGCTCTCTTTGGTGGTATACATCCCTCACCATGGCAATGGGAATTGAATTTTCCGCTCCCTGAGCTTTCCTGGATACTTAAACCAGCCTCATGTAATACTATTGTGGCCAGTGTCATTGCACCACTGAAAACTAAATGAATGAATAAATTAGAGATGTGGCGTTTTGGATTGCTGAATTGCATCCAAGCTTTTTATTGCAGTCATGAACTCCTTTTCTGATGACAGACGGAATGATGCTTATTAGGCAGTTAGGCAGATCATTGTAATGAACGAACGCAAGGAGTACAGTAGCAAGGCTGTGTATCAGAGAACTGAGAAGGGATTATCTCTTAAGGAGCCTCTTTCCAGCACCAATTGCCTTTTGACTGCAGGGCCCCTTCGCATTACACAACAGTTTATTCTCTCTTATTGATGCAAGTGATCTAAGTTTATGGCTCCTATCACAATCTTTTCCTCCTTGGCCTTTTAACTGCCTTTAATATAGAAGCTATTTCCATCTTCTTGAAAGTTTGTGCTCCTTCAGCTTTCAGGTTTCATCCTGCTCCTATTTTGTATGTCTCTGAATATCCCTCAGTGTCATGTTTGCAGTGGTCGGTTCCCTCTTAGTCTAATTTCTGTGCAGTTCTTTCCAAGGTTTTTTCCTTAGCCCCACTTACTGCATTGCTCTAATCTCTGCCATGGGCAGCATTGCATGTCCCCTCGGCTCTGCTTGCACCTCCAGAACTTAGTCAGATGCCAGATCACTGCTTGGATGCCCCTCGTTCCCTTGATGTACCCAGACTGGACTCCTGACCTGTTTGGGTCGTTTTGCACAGAAGGCTCAAAACAAGCTGAATTGGGCTAGGGTTTGATATGTGTCAGGGCTGATTTACTGGCTACCTGGGAGGAGGTGGCCCTCTGCCCTTGGCTCAGCACTTATGTTACCCATCAGTACACCAGCTTGGAGGGTTAATGCCAGCAGAATAATAAACCTATAAAAGCAGTGATTTTTTTTTCTTCTTCTTCTTTTTTTTTTTCTTTTCTTTTTTTTTTTTTACTGCCAGTGTAGCTTCCTGAACTGAATCATGTTAGCTTGAAATTGAATGAGGGAAGGAGCAAGAAGGGGGAAAGAACACACAGCTGAGAATGTATGGAGTGTCTGACTATGCCTTTAAGTGATGGAACAACATTAGGTCTGCTCAGTTGTGACATGAAATTCACCCCAAAGTCATATTTTGTGGCCCATTAACCAGTATAAGAGCCGGCTGCTTTGGGGAGGAGCAGTCCCATTGGATGCCCCTCATATTGCCACCTCTGTCTGTTAGTGCCCCTGGTCACACACTACATGTGGTGAGCTGGAGCTCCTAGAAATCAACCTGAAGGGAAGAGAAACCCCATTGTTGATCTCTCCATGTGGCCATGGAAGCGGAACTGAACATTTTCTGCTGCTACACCTCAACGTGTGGTGTTTGGTGAACATGAGGATGGGAATAAGCTGAGTCTTTGTTGCCTCAGCAGGAATAAAAGGTTAATGTGGTGGGACAGAAGATTGTCATGTAGCATTCGGAAGCAACGTTGTCATCATATATATATATAAAATTGTTCTAGGGGAGCTCTTAAGTGCAGATATGTTTTCCCGGTGAGACACAAATACAAACCTCCTCTTAACCGTTCCCTTGAAGTCAAACCAGAGCAATCCATTTGGCTGTGGAACAGCTGCCCCAGGAAAGTCATAAACCTTTATTGCTTGGAGATCTTTGAAATTGGACTGGACACACTGGTGTTCAGCACAGATGAAAGAAATGTGCTTCAGGGAACAAAGGACAACAGACTACCTCAGGGAATGAACGGCTCTTTGTGTGGTGGGGACTGGATGCAGATTGTTCTTTTCTGTCTCCTCCTCATGCACCTCTGCTGGATCTTTTAGGTTCAGAGACCTGGAATACAGTGATCTGATGCAAGGTACAGTGGCACAGTGTTTTCATTTTTTTGATAGATTAAGCTGGTCTAAGTATTTATCACTTGCTGACCTCTCATTCCTGACTCTGTGTGGCACTTTGTCCTCAGGAAATAAACAAGGAAGAAAAAAGTGCTTATTTTCTACCTTATCACTTCCCAAGCAGTCACATAAATGCTTGTGGTGATATTCTGTGGGGGCAGTTGAGGAAGAAGCGATGATGGGAGACTTGTGAGCAGAAGGGTGTAGAGAGGGAGAAGGAAGCCTTTCAAACCATCCCCAGTCACAGCCAGGTGGGAAGATGGCCTAATTCCAATTCCTGTTGCTGATCCTGTAGAAGTTACTCTGATGTTGCTAACACATTTTTCAGGGGGCAAATTCAAACCCAGACTGTAAACACCAAAACCTTGTCTTGATTAATTTTTATTCAAAAGCTGATTTCCAGAGATGTTTTAACCCAAAATAGCAGACGTTTACACTCTCAAGTTCTGTTGTTGTTTCTGCTTGCAAACTGCAAAAAGCATCTCATATTTAATTTATGCTTATTTGACTTATTTAAAAGCAAACAAAAGATGGATTCATAAACTGTGAGGTAGAGTATCATGTCTTTAACTGACATTTTTGCATTGTTTCCCAGGGATGTGTTGTTCCCTACAGAGGCAGGTAGCTGCTGAGATTATTGTAAATGGAGGAGTGTGCAAAATGAAAATATACTGTGGATTTTGTTAATTCCTGGAAATGCAGGATTTTTCAGTGCTTTGGATTATCACATCCTCTTGCCAGTCCCTACGGTTTCTGCAAAAGGAACACTTACCCATATCTCAGCCTCTTCAGATCACAGCTTGATCTGTTAGGTTAAATGGCTAATTGAAGGTGAGTGCTTCAGTGTACATTAGTCAAACCCTGTAGTTAAAATGGCAGATAATTTCTTTGTAGCTGCACACAAAGGCAAATGTCTCTGTTTCTTCTGTTCACTGCTGTTCCCCCAGCCACCTATGAAGGGCTGCTGATTTAATTGCATAATCCAGCAGGACTCAGTGGCAGGGCTTTAACTTCACTGTACTAAGATATTTGTGTTATACAGCCACTCTTTATTCTGCCTCTTTTCTGTGCGCTCGTTCCACATCTGTGTTAAGCCACATGGGGATATTGGAAGATGCCATAGACAAGATATCTGCTGGAATCCCAGGCTGTGTAATTAGCTGTGGCCATCTAGACAGTAGCTGGAGGAAGTGTCATTTAGTGACTAAAGCTTGGTTTCGGCACGAAGAGTTGTATGTTTAGGGTCCCACAGCCCATATCGCAGGCTGTGAAAATAGCTGTGCCCACTCCTCCCGGAGCGAGGACTGTGGTGGGTTCTGCCCTTGGAAAAGTTGGGGTTGTTTGTTTGCTTGTTGATTTGTTTCTTTTTAAGTGTTGCCCTTCCATGTTAAATAGGAGAATAGAAGGAATGAAAATTGAATGACTGTAAATCCAGCCCACATCTGGGAATAAAATTACGTGATTCATCCAGTTGTGTGTTTCACTTTCATTTTGGATTGCAATAGTTCAAACCTTGTGTGAACACTTTCCTTCCTCCTGCCCTCTATAGGTCAAGGTCTTCAAGTACCACAGGGAGCAAGAAATCCCTGTGCATTTTTGAACTATTATCCCCTCTTCTTGTGTGCAAGAGAAGGCTTCAAGGGACAGTATGAATAATGTAATGGTTGCACAGAATTCTCTGGTGAGGACAAAAGTTGTATGTAGCCTGTGTGACTCCCCGGGTCTCTGTAGTGTTCTTGGTAACTTTTCTCAGTCATTATAATTGCAGGTTTTTTGTTTAAAAATGCAGCATCATGTCAATTCAAGGCAAAAACAAAGCAATCCACCAGGACATTATATGTGTATATTCAACCCTATGTCTTTCCTGAGTTGCTCATTCTGGTCTTTGAATCATCCCAGCTGAGGGACAGTCAGAGCTGCTTTGCTTTCCTCCAGAGACTTGACCTGAGCTCTAGCAGCGTCTGGAGAAAGGCAGAGCAGGCAGGGTGAAATGTGCTCATTGGGCCTTGGCCCTTTCTGCTTCATTACCATGAAAAGCCCACAACTGAATATCCATTCATTTGTATTCAACCTGGCTGTTCTGCTTCCAGACCTCCTTTCTTGTCTGCAGCTGACAGGATGTCACGAGGAAGTGACAGGGCAGTGACAGTTTGTGTGTCATGGTCCACTTCTATTTGAACTTGATTTTTATCTAGTAATGAATCAAGCCACAGGAGTTCAGTCTGGGAAAAAAAAAAGAAAGTGTCCCAAGGAAGCAAGCTGAGGCTAGAAAGTTTTTCAGTCCATTTGGAAGTAAGAATGCATTACAATGTGCTTTTTCCCTCCATACCAGACCCCGGTATTCTCACAAGGTAGACTGGGCATAAAAGGGGTTTTGCATTATTTATTAGTGTGCCTCTGTCACACATAATGAGGGCCATAAAGTATGTAAGAGTTTATAATTGGTGATCTGCAAGAAGTAATCCTAAGGGGGCTGTGTAAGGATCAAATAAATTATGCTTCATTATAGTAGTTATGCCAAGGATATTAGAAAATTGTTTTCAGTTGGAGAAAGAAAAAGTAGGAGAAGCAGAAAAACAAAAAAAAATCCTCACTACTTTCCAGACCCACTTCTGTCAAAGCTTTTACACTTGGAGGCAAGATTTCAGTCCTCCTCTTTAAAATTCGTGATGTATTCAAAATGCTAAATAAGCAGTTGCCAAGATATTTGTACAAATAATGCATAAATGGAGTTTATCTGAATTGTTTTATTAATAAACTTTACTGAACTCTCCCATGCATTTAAGAAGGAATCCCAGTTCCCTACTATCCACCACTGGCACTTCAGCTTTTAGAAATGAAACTTTTATCTCTTCTTCTCAGGGGGATATGAATGCCTGTCCCCCCTTTCCCAAATCTAATTATTGTTCTGATAATTCAGAGCAAGAATTCAGTGGCAGTAAAATACAAAGAAAAAAACGATGAGCAGCTGGTCCTGGAAGCTGTGATGATATCATTTTAAAATGAACATTTACATTTCAGAACAGCCAGGACAAAAGCAATCTCCATGTTTCTGACTTAGTTATAGGGCTTTTCTGACGCTTCTGGATATATTTTGTGCAGTAGTGGAGGTGCCCCTGGAGTATCTAAGTTAGAAAAGAAAAAAGTCTTGTCAGATCCAGGAGGGAAGGAATAGCCCTTTCCTTAAAGCAGTTACTAGGAAATATTCTAGTTTTAAATATAAAGGTAAGGAAGGACAGAGTTTCTTTCATGGTACAATGTACTCGGTTTGGAATAATTTCAGGCATTGAAAATTACCTGTAGAAATAGTGAGATGAAGACTGTGGCTAAAGCTCTGGCTTCACTGAAAGCAGTGGCAAAACTGATTGACTTCACCTGGGCCAGTTGTCCCCCACTAGATCTACTTGAATGGGTAAGGCTACAAGACTGGGCAAGGTTGCATGTGCTTTTGTATGTTAAATGTAACGCTTTCTACAAGTCCAAAAATATATCCCATACTCTTTATGGTTGCACCAGCCCCTGTCCAAGCTGTAAAGTGAACTCATGTTTTGTAATACATTAGTAAAAAAACATTTTGAAACCCCAGCTCTATCTGCTGAATAAATATCTCCATCAAACAACTTTGGCTTGGTGGTTCCGTTTGCATCACAGCAGACATAGGTCACTCATTTCATGTCCGAAGTATAAGTTGAAGGGATTTAAGCAAGGATCAGTGGCACCAGTGGTCAGTGAGGAGCTGGATGTCTCACAGGAGTCAGCTGATTCTGAATAAAAAATGCAAATAATGGTTAGTATATGAGGAGATTTGAAAACAAGGGACTTATCCTCTTCCTCCTTGAAGACTTAACAAAACGTCCAAGTGCCATCGATAGTTGCTTCTGCAGCAATCTAACGTTCATCTTGTAGCTTGTTCATTTTCTGTTTGTTCCCAATTTTTTTCTTCTCAGTCCTTGTAGGAGGTCCAGCCAATGCTATTTTTGCTCCTTAGCACTCACTACTTTTAGGTCCGAATAAGAATGCAGTCTTGTATCTAGCAATTGCATGCTCCAGTCACCAAATATTAATCCATTAAGCCAATGATCTTGTAAATTGGAGCAGAAATATTAAGTGCTGGGGATGGCATCAAGGCGCTGATAGGCTTTTATCAAGGACAGCCTTTATAGCAAAGATGTACTTGAGGAGTCTTCTGCTCCTCATAAAGCCTCATTTCTGAAAAGTTTTTAGGAAGAGAGAACAGTAATGAGCTCCAAGAGTCACATAGTTCATTTTAGGGTTTTGCTAGCTAGTGTTGCCATTACCTTCAAGGTCTGCATTAAATGCAGATCCATTTAACTCTCCTTTTCGTTTCTGTCAGTTGAAAGAAATGGGTTTGATTCATTATTCAGCCATTCTAATAGTATTCTGGCATTGTTTTTTGTTTTTTGAAGGAAAAATTCCAACAGATTGTCAAGGCCAGCAGGCACGGAAATCCTCTGGATAGAGAAGGCTCTATGGAATGGCCAATTCTAGCAGGAAAAACTGAATAAACTGGGACTGCGTAATCAATTGAAGAGAAGGGTGCTGCAAAGGGGGAAGAAAATAAA
Organism: Thinocorus orbignyianus; assembly: GCA_013400375.1. Lineage (NCBI taxonomy): Eukaryota > Metazoa > Chordata > Aves > Ciconiiformes > Thinocoridae > Thinocorus > Thinocorus orbignyianus. The sequence continues at coordinate 120,806 of VXBW01003949.1, read as the reverse complement.
CTGCTATCTCAGAGCCGCAGTAGGGGTTTAGCAAATTCTGTGGTTTAAGGAGTGAACTTAAATTACCATAAGGAAGATGTACGTTAGACAACATGAAAAGCTTCTGTTGCACACACGGAGCCACCAGAGCAGATTGTCTTAGAAGGTGGTGGGATCGCCCTTGTGAGAGGCTTTTTAAGAGCAGATAAAACAAATATTTCTCTTGGAAGGTACAAGTAGAACTTATTCTAGCTTTGCAGCTGAAGGATGTATTGGATGATTTCTTGATGTCCCTCCCAACCCAAGTTTCCAAGACTTTTTTTTTGTGTTTTAAGTATGCTCTCTGCATAAAAGAATTTCTAAATGATACAGGAGGAAGATGGGAAGTAGAAGGCTCTCAACAGGAAGAGCTGGAGAGTGCTGAGGTGTTACTCCATTGCCTTGGGATAACTCACAGGGTGGCAGGGAGAAGAGACTTTCAAAATGAGTCAAAGATGGGCTCAAGAGCTCATTGTAGGAAAAGCATCCACTTCTACTCAGTTCTTTCCTCTCACACACTGGTCTTCGTTACCAGAAAGAGTTAACAATGTATGAGATGTTGGTATGGTTGTCCATATGGATTCTCTCTGGAGAGGATAAGCAGCAGCGCCAAATTTTTCTGAGCTGCAGATGTGCAATATATTTGTAACAAACTGTAGCTCCTATCCAAAATTATGATTTATCACATTTTGTGGCAAACTGAAAAATGGGAGCTATTTGAAGGAAAATGAGTTGATAGAGTATTTTTTCCTTCGCAAATTGGGTCAGTTATTGAGCTTGAATGGCTTCGGTTAGAAAGCGCAGAAAATTCCATATTTTCCATTTGTGTTTAAAAATAAAAAATATCCTTTCATTGGGTGTGTCACATGAAGCAAACTTTAGAGCATATAAGAATCACACAAAACAAAACACAGACAAGCTGACAGTATGGGAACAGTACTTTGAGGGTTACATAGTTCTCATTGGAGCTGTGCTGAACCTTATCATCTCTCTTATTGAAAACAAGGTAGCTGGAAATGGGGTAATAGTTGTTTTTAGTTTAATTGAGGAAGCCATACGAATTATCAATTTCACATGGAGTCTACTCTTGGTTCGATTTGACTCCATTTCTTTTGATTTTACACTATAATTCAACACAAAGGCAAATGGCATGGAGTGTAACTGTTCATGTGTAGTTTAATTCATGTGCCTGGCTGCATGCTCTGCAAGTAGCCTTGTGGATGCAGAGGGTATTAAAAAAGCTGCTGAAAAGTGCTGCAGTTACGGCAGAAAACAATAAACTAAACTGACCTCTCCTTCGCCAGTAACCCATGGATTTCACAACACTTAGCTGTCTATGACTTAACCATCAGAGAGCTCTACACTGTATGGAGAAGGACGCTTCTGATGGCTGAGTCCTATGATCAACAAAGCGGGTGTATATATTTTTTCAGAATTAGAGTCTGAGAAACCTGTGAAGCACCAGTAGGAATGGTATAAAGGAAAGAGCAGTTCTCAGCTGTGTTTGGTGTCTGCAGCTGACTTTTAGAGCGTTAGAGCAGTTTATCTTACTATATTGCCTATCTAGGGAAATGAGTTCCAAACCCATTTGATTTGAGGGGTCTTACAGACTCTCTAGTTGAAATGTGGATCCATTTAATCTTTTTTTCAAGTATAGACTTCCTAATAGCACATATGAACTTGCTTGGAACTGCTCCTTGGTTTGCCAGAGGATCTGCTGACCATGTACTGAAAATGCTACTCTGATGTCTTGAATATGGCTGAAGTTTTACTAAGATGTGCAGTGCTTGATCTTCCAGTGATCCTTGGGCAGTTCAACTGAAATAAAACAAGTTAAAAAAAAACAGGCAAAAACCTGGTATGCAGTATTCCCTCACTGAATGTAATACTTTGCATCAGTTCCAGTTCCCCTCTCACTTTGGGAATATGCCACTGAAATGAAGGACTGGGCTGAATATCTTTGTTGCTTTATCCAGCATCTATACAGTATTGTTTTTCACAGATCAGTGAACTAATAGGCATGGAAAAGCAATTCTTTGGCATTTAATCTGTGTCTGAATATTTCCAAAGGCCGGGACAATCTAGAGGTGAAATCACTGGAGTGGTGTTCAAGAGTCTGGATGTTGCAGATTTTTCCTTAATGCTTGCAACAACCTTAGTCTACCCAGTTTGAACTGAAAAGGTATGGCAATACCTGTCCATTTACCTATTTTTCTGCTTCGGCATCTTCACTGATACAGGACGTATTTCTTTCATTGCCTCCTCATGATCCATCATGACATCAGTTCATGTACTGGGAAATCCTTCAAGCATGGACCTTCTGCAAAAGCTCTAACTAGTTTTGCCCCATTTTTCAGTTGCTATTGAAATTCATATTAAAGAAAAAGATATGCCTTATCTCTATGACTGCATGGAGAACTATGTATTTTGGGAAGTTAGTTGTTAAACTACCTTTTATTAATTGCAGTAGGCACCCTTGTGTTTCTAATGGAGTGATTTCTATTTAAATACACTATGTCATATGCCATATGCTGCTCTAGACTCTTTGAACTGTCAAACATTTGATTCTGAGCCACAAAACGATGGGGTGAGCACACAGATGGGTTGTCACATAAAGAAGTCTGATGGCATGTGATAACGCTCAGGCTTTTTCATATTTTTTCCTCCCATAAAGCTTAGAATGTACAAGCAGTGATCATGGCTTGCCAAACAAAAATGAGCTGACAGTCAAACTCCAGCGTGTTTTTCTGGAGTTCTTCAAGCATTTCAGTTCCACTCTGCAGATTCACTCCATCTTTAACTGGACCATGTCATATCTTTTTCAAAACAAGTGGTGTCAATCATTTTGTTGTGTGATACACTCTGGGAGGAATGATGTAGACACTGACCTAAGCTACTTCTGAGTGATCTAGCTCTGTGGTAGCAATTGAGGGAGATCAAGGCCATTTTGAAGCAGCAGCTTGCTTCCATAGAAGTAACTTCTTTTTAAGGTAGACCACACAAGTCTACACTCAGGAGCAAGACAATTTTTCCATTAATCTCTTCTTCACTAACATTCAGTTCATTTCCTGTACAGAAAGGCAGAATTTGTGACGGAAATTGAGACATTTGCATCTTAAGGGTGGAAGGAGGGCAGAAGGATAGAAGATCTGGGATAAAATAAAGTGTAGGTAACTTTGGGTTGTATTCAATTACAGATTCATACACTTTTTAAAGGTGTTTACAATGCAGATATTTTCCCCTGAGGCAGGTTTCCAAGCTCACATTAAGATCAATAGATATCTAGGGGGAAACTCATTAGCCTAAATCTAGATGCTTTGAACTGTTAGAGATACCCTAGGGTTTGCAAGACCTCTTAGTGGGCTGGAAGGTAGGACAGAGGGGAAACTTGCACTGCTCTGGAGAGGCGGCTAGAGGCCAAACAAGTTACTGAGAAGCACTTAAACTGACAGAAGGTGACATATTTGGGTGGTTAAATCCCACTCTGAGTCTATACTACCAATGGAGCACAATTCAGTCACTGACTTACAAGTGTCTAGTGCTATTTGAGATGTCCTTGTCTAGCCCACCTCCAGCTGCTAGTCCAGGAGCATCTGGCTTTCCCTATTGGCTCTCTGTCATGTCCGCCAGTCTGATGTGAATGTCTTTACTTTCTTAGAGTTAGGTGAAATCAGACGTGTTGTAGTCATAGACCTATGTTTATGTATTCTTTAGGATGAGGAAATTATCTTCTAGACTACATTGATTGTACTGATAAGGGTCTCAATTCAATTGCTGCTGCAGAGGCATCTCCATAGGTTTGATATGCCCTGTGCCACCTGAGGCACCTAGAAAAGAAGACTCATCCTGTTCTGGAACAGGAGTTGGTCTCCAGGTGGACTCCTGATTTGAACCTTGGTCTCTCATCCCCTGGAATCTGCGGAGCCTCTATGTGAAGGACAGGCTTTATACGTGGTACCAAATACTTGTATTGTCACTGGCTGAGAGGACAAAAAAAGTAAGAGGGACTGTGTTATCTGGTGGTAAGGGAATCAGCCTGGAGTCTCTGCTTCAGTGAATATTCATTCTTTAATCAATTGGTACATCCTCGAGCTACCCTCCACCTTGTCTCTGTGGCCAGCCTTAGCCCCAGTTAACCATAACAAATAAGATATAAGTTGCATGGGCAGGTACCTGTTTCCTTGGATTTCCCTAAATCCTCTTGCATGTGAATGGTGCTGTATAACTGGTAATAAAGGAGTTTTCAATGCAATATCCAGCTACACGCTATAATTCAACTAGTTTTCAAAGATCATATTACTTCTCCTACTGTATACATGAAATAGGATTAAACTTTTGGATTCCCTAATGTCTAGTGCCAAGCCTGGTTACTGCTGCTTTATAAAATCTAGGTACAAGAAGTATTTTCAGGGGTGATTTTTGGTGGTTGGAACTGGTGAGAGTTGCAGCCTTCTGGAACCCCCTGCACCAGCACCCCTTTTGCAGGGCTTTGAAATTGGTGCTGAATCTTTCCTTTCCGTGGCAGCTGCTGCCACAGCCCTGTCACTTTGTCCTTTTACGAAATGGCTTTTATTAATTCACTTCCATTTAATAGCAATTCTGTGTTTGACTTCTACACTCTTCCTACTTCACTGTTTCTTTTGGGTTTCTCCCAGCCCCCGTCCCCATTTTCTGAAGCCTTCAGTATTGCTTTAAAAACTCCCAGGGTCAAATAGAGCAGACAAAGCCATTAGCTTTTGGGTAGCAATGGAGCATCTCTGGGTGGGGAGATTTCCCCCTCTGCCTGAAGCACCTCTTTAATAATGAGCACACTGCCTTTGCTCAAAGGAAAATCAAAGCAAAGTGATGCTTCATCTGCTGGAAAACTCCCACCTGCACCCTCCACTATCCCACGCCTGAAGTCAAGGAGAAAGCGAGAGCGGGTGACTCTTCCTTGACACAGCACTTTGCCATGCTGGATACTAGCAGGAATTTGTAATGCCCTTTTTAGGCTTCCTCTGCCACTGACCCTACTTTCAGAGAGCTCTGGGAAGCGGCAACAGGCAGGTGGCAGCTCTTTGCTACGGCTGTTCAGTGTGGTTCAGAACCAAGCAGCTGCCAAGCAGCGAGCACTCATGGTGCGGAGCAACCTAAAATAACAGAAAAAGTCTCATTTGAAGGACAGAGTTTAACAGGCAGGAGGAGGAGGGCTAAGGAAAGCCAAAAGTGTTGAATTACAACTTGGTGATCAGAACCATTTGGGAAAGGGTGTTGGGGTTTTTCCCTTGCCTGAGAACGCATGAGTATTATTTCCATCACGCTCAAGATGAAGCAGTATCACTGGAGGCAGGATCTGCAAAGCTGAAATACTATTTTTTCTGGGTTTTGTTGTGATATATGTGATTTCTCTATCTGTGTGCCCCCGGGGACCCCTGCCTGGACATTCAAACAAGCGAGTCCCTTATTGTCTGCATTCACATTATAGGCAATTGTAGCCTCTCTCAAATGAAGTACTTTAAGTTCAGCCTCAGAAAGGAACCAGTCACATATCTCAGGTTCCATGACTATTAATGTGACCGAGGACTTTTGCCCAAAGTGTTGATCTCAGATTTAAGCCCAATAAAAGCCCAGGTCAGGTGTATGCTCAGAATGGAAGGGACCAATGTGATAATATTCCTTTAATGGAAGAACAACAGAGAAACCAAAGGACAGAGCGATGATGTCAAGAGAAGCAGTAGGAGTGTGACCTGAAAGAGGAGAAGCTTCTGACTGAAGAGTTGGGAGCTGCCAGCATAAAGACAACGTCCCTCACTGATGGCCTACAGCTGGTGCAGCCCCCTGCTCCCCTTTTTTCTCTGGCAGATCCTGCTGCTTGTCCCAGGCTCTGGAGTTTGTCTGAACCTGCTCTGACTCACTTCTATCACTCTGCAGTTGCTGCTTGATTGGAGCTCATGGAGAGTTCCTTGAACAGGGACTTCAGAAGCTGTGTCTGCTGAAATATTTCACACCACAGTTTTTGAACAATTCTTTAACTCCATTGTTTGTTGGCTGAGGTACACCTCAAAGAAGCAGATAAATTTCATGTGCCAGCTCAATTTTAATTTCGTGCTGCAGGCTCACTTTTATAGTGGGTAAATGCTTTAAAACCATTACAGCAAGGAGAATTTTTAAATCACAAGAATCGGTGAGTCAAAGTCATCTAAAAATTGGTTTTGTTTTGCTTGTAGAGACTACTGTACCTTCAAGTGACAGATGGGAATGTGAAAACTTTCTATCATCCTTGAAGTTTCAGACGGGCTAATAGAGGAAAAATGTGAAAGGAAAAATCATCATTAAAATGGTCTTGAAAGGGATGACTTCCAAATTATTGTCTGTCAGCTTCTCCAGATGGCCTGAATATCTGTCAGATGAGCAGTGTTCATTAGAAATGCCTAGCAAAAAAAAAAAAAAAAAAAGGAAAAAAGAAAAAAAAAGGGAAGGGTTCTTTTTGGCCCGGGTCGAAAAA
>VXBW01003949.1:57922-104503 GCA_013400375.1 Thinocorus orbignyianus | reverse complement strand
GCGGGAATTTCACCAGACTGCCACGATTTCTCAAATATGGTGGAAAGTGGCTTTGCAACTTGGTCCGCCAGCTCCTTCAGGACCCGTGGATGAATTTCATCAGGTCCCATGGACTTATGCACTTTCAGGTTGTTCAGGTGGTCTCGAACCTGATCTTCTCCTACTATGGGCAGTTCTCCATTCTCAGAGCCTCTGGTTTTACCTACTGTGACTTGGGCAGTGCAGTTAGAGCCCTTGCCAGTGAAGACTGAGGCAAAAAAGTCATTCAGTACCTCAGCCTTATCCATATCCTGGGTGGCCAATTCTCCTGTTTTCTTCCGGAGAGGGCCCACAGCCTCCCTAATCCTACCTTTTTCCCTGACATAGCTATAGAATTTTTTCTTATTGCCCTTGATGTTCTTGGCCAGATTCAGTTCCCTTAGGGCTTTTGCCTGCCTTTGGGAGTGCCTTTGATCTGGCACGGGACCAGAAATTCCTATTTCCAACATCAGCACCCTTCTCTACCACTGCCACTGATGTTGTTATCAGCAGCTGCAAACAGTGCTACCCAGGGAATGCGTAACATGCTTGAGAAGCTTCACCTTGTTATTCTGAGCTCTAATATCCTTCTGGGCTGTGGATACCCTCACTGGTGCAGGCTGATGCCCACTCTTTCATGCCAAGCGTGCGAGCAGCTCTGCTCCGCAATTCCTGCTTGTGCCTCCTGTGACAGCCTGCTGGTTCCCAAGCTTCAGTCACTGATCTCCCCGGAGAACCATTACCTTTCCAGAGTATTTCTCTGGATGCCTACAAGAAGGTGGGTGTTGTGCCAGCCTGAGCTCTTTAAAGAGAGCATTTAGGCTGTTACAAAATGTGACCTTGACCACAGCTGTGCCTGCAGTCAGAGCAGAGTCTTTGAGACCACTTTTGTCATCTCAGTCTTGACTCGTGAGTCAGATATTTGTGCAAACTGAACCAATCTACCGTTAAACTCAGTGGAGAAACCCATGTGAAAGATTTCAGCTGACAGCTCTCCGTCCAGGTACATAGAAGGACCATAAGATACATTACGTTAACTATGAGGGTGTGTGCTCTTACTGTATTTTCCGGACATGGAGCACTCAGGGCATGTGTTATGCGTGCCTAGACTTGACAGGAGTGCTGGTCTCGCCGATCTGCTGCGATCGTATGTTAACACATCCATTAACAGATTATAATGACAGCTGAAATTTGCTGTAGTGATTTCAGTCAGGCAGCTCTGCCTCTAGACATCTCTTTCCCACATACATTGTCAGTGAATTTAAATGCCTGGCTAGGATTTATTATTGGTTGTTTTTTTTTTTTACTTAATTTCAGTGCTTGGTTGATGCCTTGTTAGCAAAGTCATCTGTAAAGAAGAAGTACTGTCCGAGGGCCATTTAATAACCACACCACTCATCATCTTTTGTAAATACCTCTTGGTTGGTGATAACCCAAACTGTCTAATCTTTTCTGAATCATTAGAGACTGGCTTACCCATTTTAGCCTACAGGCCCAGAATGATATTTCAAAGACTTAATCTCACTAAGTCTCAAGACAAATTTAAGTAATTGTTGCTTTCATTTGAATATTTAATTTGATTAAGCCGCAATGATATGCTTTCTCTTCTTGAGCCTGTGAAATGAGTTGTCTCAAGAACCACGTAAATACATGCTGCATTCAAAATCTGCCCTCAGGAAAGCTGAGCTGCCGTGAGCCCTGCACTGGTTTGCTGGTGGGAGAAGTGGTTGTGATGGTGGGAGTGCTGGTCCTGCACCTCCTGCTGCTGTGGGTGCTAGTGAGGAAGGAGCATCAAAGCACACCAGGTTTGAGCACAGTGCCAGCAAAGCTGGAGGTTCAGGGGTGAGCGTGATTCATTCTGGACTTGCAAAAGGTGAGGCAAAAGAATGGTTGAGGTTGGAGGTAGAAAAGATAACCCAGGAGCTGCAATGTACACTATAGGAGGATGAGAAAGACAAGAGGCAGGAGCAGAGGAGGGACTGCAAGAACTCACTTGAGAAGCAGCTGAATTGTGCACTGTGAAATGTAACGTTAACCATAAATATTCCAGAATTAGCAATTAAATGAAAATTCTTCCTTTACCAAAACAAGACAAACCCTCAATGCCTGTAACATGCTCTTAACTAGACAGAATAAATAAATAGCAATGCTAAGAACCCATAAAAAAGTCTAATCCTTAGTGGGTGTGCTAGATAAGAAGTGCTTCTTCATGTCTTCAGGCACTCTGAAAAAGCATTGCACTAATAGGCACTCCAAATAGTGCTGAGATAGCCCATATTGTAAAGAGGGGACCCCCTCCCTCTGCCCCTGCCAAACACACACATTTCTGCATACATTCCAAAACAATATTTAAAAAGGCTGCGGGAAAAATAACTATGTCTTTAATTTATGTATAAGTGGATTTGGGTATTCTTTTCTAGAAAACCTGAGCTGACATTGTAAAATGCCCAGCAGTTTGCTGCTGTCTTTAAAATTGGATATTTATTTGTTTTTTATTAAGTGAACTATGTCCAAAGGGTTTACTTAAACATTTACGTATTTAATTGGGCTAATTTTTTCCAATCAGACGAAAGTGTTTGTACAACTCAGTCTCTACAAAAAGGAGTCATTCTTCAACTGAAGATACCCTGCCAAGGACAACCCCATTTGTTGATTAAATTGCATTCAATAGATGAGCTGTTTTGCTAATGAGGATGGGGAGTAACCTCCACAAATAGACAGAGAGAGACTGGTGCCCTGTAGAGGGGCCTGCTGTCTGCTCTTCTCTGTCAATCTGTTTTTGCCATCATGAAAACAAGCACAGTGACAAATTAGGGCTTTGACAAACGACCTCTGGCAAATGTTGTTGAGGGGTTAAGGCCATGACAGGTCTCTGCCGTATTCCTCTGCTTGTGTTTCCCAGATCCCTGGCAGTCAGCAGGATCTGTATGGAGGTCTTGGGGCCCCGCTCTGTGTTGTGGCATCCCATCTCCGATCATGGATGGAGCAGGGTTCCCACCAGAACACCAGACTATGAACTGGAACAGACTTCTGCCTCTTTTTTTAGGGTGGTAACTCCTAGAAGTAGGGCAGATGATAAAGTGCCAGGGAACAAGAGAATGGTGACAAGAGAAAAGAGTTGCTTATATTTTAAACTAGTGCAGTTGTTTGCCCAATGACCAAGTCAAAGTCCTCAGTCTGATTAGCATTTGGCCCAGGCTAACATCCGAGGTCAGGACTAGAGTTATAAACTAGCAGTGCTTGAAGGGACTGCCCTTCACTTTTACCAAGTGTCTGAGGATGGGTCAAAATCACCTTAGTCTCTTGTCACTGTGCAAGCTGTCATTCTTATGCTGCATTACTTGCGCCCTGGAGTTGCTGTGGGGCCATTCAGGACAGCACTGACGTGGTACAGCAGTACAGAGCTGCTGACTGAAGGGTGTGAAAGTGAGTCAGATCTACACAATCCCATGGCCTGCAAAAGGAATTAGCAGGCAATTTCCCAAAAGCAAGTGTCTTTAGAGCATATCGTATAGCACACATTCAGTTTTGCTGAGCTAGAGGCACTAATACAATTTTGTTTTCATTTCTAAACGTACCGCATAATAATAGCTGAAAAATAAGGGCTTTAGCAGGAAATTCATCAAAGTGAGGGACTCTGCGTTAAGATGAGAGTATGCGGTAAAGGGAAGACTGCATCAGACATTTGCAAAAACGTCCATAGTTTGCAAAACTTAAACTATGTGAAGAAATCTTCCAAACTTGTCTGCCTTTTTTAAAGGACAATGTGAGTGTATACGTGTGAATACATTAGTATTTGTTTTGAACATCTAAAATCAATATGGGGCTTCATTTTAGGCCACTGATTCCCCTAGATGTGCATGCAGAGACAGCTCAGTCGTTGCGTGCTCATTTCTGTTGTGATGTGTGCGAAGGCTGCTAAATCCCACAGAAGGTCCTGGCGAGAACAGGGGACACTCAGTTTAACTCACAAAATAGAGCCTCAGTCAGCACCTGGTGAAACAGCAAGACCAATACCCAAGAGCCCAAATAGCAGAATGGTTATCCAGAGTAAGATTCATTTATCTAAACTTAAATGACTCGTGCTATTGTAGGTGCCCTATGAAATTTCATCTGACCTCCAGCTGCCACTTCCCTGCTACCAGATGTATGAAATAATATTAGGTACTAACCTTGTTAGCTGGGGAAAGAATCACAGAATCATAGAGTGGTTTAGGTTGGAAGAGACATTAAAGATCATCGAGTTCCAACCCCCCTGCCATGGGCAGGGACACCTCTCCCTAGAGCAGGTTGCTCAAAGCCCCATCCAGCCTGGCCTTAAACGCTTCCAGGGATGGGGCATCAACAACTTCCCTGGGCAACCTGTTCCAGTGCCTCACCACCCTTACAGTAAAGAACTTCTTCCTAATATCTAATCTAAATCTCCCCTCTTCCAATTTAAAACCATTCCCCCTCATCCTGTCATTAGACTTCCTGACAAAGAGTCCCTCCTCAAAATGAAGACACTAAATTTAAGATAAACTCAATTTTTTAAGTTGAACTACTTAGAAAAAAACCTTGTCTTCTTTTGAAGAAATATGGTGTATTTGGGCAGTCAGGGCTTCGCCTGGATGATCAATGCTCTTGAATTTTTTATGTCCTACCCCTTTTTATGAGAGATTACCTTATATGTCATGTATTTCCTACATAGGACCTACTTTTTTATTCTGCTGTGTTGTGCTAAGAAGCACGCTACAAACATGGCTTGGTGTTTGTTGTATTTAACTGCCTTCAGGGCTCATCTTTGAGTTTCTTTGCTAGTAAAGGTGGTGAAAATCACAGGTCTGGCAGCAAGGACTCACATGACAGATGTGGCCATCGGAACTCTGTGCCCTGACTGCCTGAAATGCATTCTGTGCTTGTCTGAGTTCAGGCTACCCTTGTCAGTCCAGGAATAGCACCCCACTCTGTCCCCATTTCTTCTGCAGGCCCTCCTAGGTCCTCTCCAGTTGTTTCATGTTCTCTGGCTGTCACGCTCCATTACTGCCTGTCATCCACAGAGATGTCCTAGGTCTGGGGGCCCAGCTGCAGCAGCAACCAAAGCAGATGGCTCCAGATGCACACCTTTGCTTGACCTCTGTGGTGGTCCATCCATCAGTGAACCACAGTGAAAGGGCTTTCCTGGCCCAACTGGCTGTCTGGAGAACAACTTAAAAGGCTGGCTCCCATCCTGAACTAAACAAGCAGCTGAATTGTGCTCGGATGCTCTCAGAAACTTCTCTTTTGAGGGATATTTGTTTCCAAAGATCATCATTATTAAGGTTCCCCTTTGCCACTTTTAAAGGGCCTGAAATATCTTGAAGAGGACTGTTGACTCAATAATTACTTTTACTGAAGAAATATTACAGTAAATGATCTTTGACGCACTTTAAAAGCAAACAGTGCAGTTACTAAAACAACAACATAAAAGCCCCACAGAAAGCACTGAATATAAAAAGGCTTTGTCAACTAGTTAATTGGCCTTAGGTGGCATCATTTCAGCATCTGGCTGAGTGTTGACATACAGTGCCAAAACGATCAAGAAAAGGATTTAAAGAGTGGGACAACTTATTAGAATCCTATTAATGGCAAGGACTTCAAAGCTGTATTTTTCTGTGAACAATTTATCTGACAAAAACAGGGGGTTTTTGTTCGCAGATCCTCTGCAAACAGCTTGGAGATTTTACTAGTACGTGCTTTTTTTTTGACTGGGGCTCAGCACAATCTTTACGAGTGTACCTGAGCTGCAGCTGCTGAATTCTTAGATAAATGAATGAGTCAGCCTACACGCTAGTAAAGAAAGTGTTTCACCAAGAAACATTTCCTCTTTAGTGCTACCTGGATAACTTCCATTCTTAAATCTTTGTAAACCTTTGGAGACTATATCAAGGTCCCCATATGTTCTGTCCAACCTAGGACACTTAACTTTGTTTCCAGAGTTAGAACATGATCATGCAAGGATCCCCTGCAGTCAATGGAGATACGCAGCAGCATCCAGAAAGGAACTCAGACCATCTGAGTAACTGGTACTCTTTATTACTTGAAAAGGGCAAGTTAACTGGTTGTGTGGAATCCCTCCCTAGTTAAAGGGAGAAAAATAGGTGCTACCAGAGCAGGGTTCATCTGCTGTGCTTTAGACTCCTACCTTAAGATGAAATGCAATACACTTAGGTAAGTGATTTTTTCTCCCCATTGTCTCCAGAGGGAGTCTGGTCCAGTGTGTGTCTCTGCAGTGTGGATGTCCAAAAAGAGGTGAAATTAATTTCACTTCCTGCAATAGGTGAGCATTCTGCTGACTTGTTCCAGGAGGCTGCGAGAACTCCTCGTTAGCAGGACATAAGCTACTAGCTCCTAGGAATTTGAGCATTGTAATTGACACAAGGTATTGGTTTCTCCTTCATTGTTCCATGATAAATGTACACCTACAGTAAATTTGAGGTTTGATTAAATGAAATTATGTGATCCTCCAAAGAAGGGAGTCATATGAGAGGGTATTTGCATGCACAGAACTGAACAATTTTGAGTGGTCACTTCTCTTCCCACTTTTTTACATTTCTGAACTTCATGAGATTTTATGCATTTAATTGCAGACTAAAATACCCATACGTTTTTTTGTCCAGTTATAAATAACCAAAATAGCTTGACCTCTGCATGCATAAGGAATCATATATTTTTAAAAAAGAGAAAAGCATGTAGGAGGTCATACCCATGCAGCAGACAAAGAAACCAGCTTCAGTAGGTTCATTATTTTGTATGAATAAATTTGTTTGGCTGCAGTTTTACCTTATATAGTGTTCTTTCTTTGTTTCACATAACTACTTTAATCCTTTCTGGATGCATTCCAAGTTTTAAGTTCTTTTCCTGCTTTGTAGCCGATTTCACGTGATGGTTTTTCATTGTAGCTGTGTCAAGAAAAAAAGTCTTCAGCTATTTAATTTATCTTGGCTTTGTTTCAAAATAATTGTGCCTTCTTATTAATTAGCTGATTATCTTTTACATTCATTTGTGGCTTTCATATCTCCAAATCCCTGTATATCCCTTAACATCACACTCCTTACTTTTTTCTCTGATTACTTTTCCAACACCCTGATTGATTGCATGAATTCACATTCCCTGTAGTACTGGGCTCTCAGTAGAGCTGTTAATTAGAGTTCCTGCACAACTTTTTGCAAGTAGGAATTGTGGGGTTTATTTTTTAAGGTATATAATTTGTATTCTTTATCTAATTCTGAAATCTTTTTTTCCTTCATCTTGGAAAATAGGCTGTACTTAAGGTTAAATGATTAGAGTTTGCCAAATACTCCAGGCTGCAAGGCCAGGAGAGTCTTAACATTAACAGTAAAGAAGGTACAAATATTTAAGATACTGTCTTGCATTTAACAGGTTTGCAACCAAGACATTTTCATATTCTGGATATTTTTTTCATGAGTGTCAATTATTGGTTATTTTAAATGAAAAACATATGTCATTTCCAGGACCTTGATAACTATATATGATAATTATTTGTAAGAAATCATGAGTAGAAATCCTGGTAAAATTATGTTTCAGCATCTGTATCCTGGCACAGCTCCACAGCAGATCAAGTATCCACAGATTTTGTGTTGCCAAATTTCACTCCCTCCCAAATTTGTCTTAATCTTTATTTGCCTTGTATATTGAAGAGGATGGGGGGAGATAGGGGACACGTAGCATGGCCTTGAAGATCACATTAGAAATCAGGAAAAGACAGGGAAGTGTTTTTTAATAAGCCCGTTCATCACTGCAAAACTACCCTTTCCCATTCTTTGATTTCTTTCAACTTAGCAAATATTGTCTTATGTTCTGTGGGACAATTTTCTGCTGAATCTTCTTTTGATAGTGTCCTCACTCACCTTGCTTTTGTCCTTTATCCTCAGGGACTAGATTTCTTTCAATTTCTTTTAATCCCTTTACAAAAGAAAGGAGTGCAATGTTTCCACTCTTCTTTCTTTTATTTGCTTGGAAAATGGCCATCCAGTCCTAAAGCTGCAAGGTCTGTTATTCTATGATTTCAGAGTTCATCCTGACACTTTCTTGCTGCCAGTGCCAGTAAAACAAATGTGAAAACAAAGTTCTTAATGTCTGGCTACGAATATACCTGAGCCAGCTTGGTCAGTACTGCTTCACTGAGCAACCAAGAGCTCCCATGATTTATGCTCTCATTTACACCCCCCCAACTCAAAAAAAAAAAAAAAAAAAAGAAAAAAAAAAAAGACCCAGAACTAAGAGAATGTTGAAGCTACAGCTTCTCCCTCCGTACTGACCTGTCAGGTAAAGTCTGATTTGTTAAAAGCAACACCAGTTCTGTGCAGAGAAGCAAGCTGCTGTGATGCATGTCATCTCTATCAGGTAGGAGAGTACTTTCAACTGCTGGGGAATTTACTTTGGCATGAAACCAGATCCAGCCCAGAAAGAACACGTACACATTCTTGCACGCATCTCCACACCCTCCATAGACTGGCACACTTGTACCTGTATATATATGGATATGTGTTCCTATGTGTTCCTTAAAGGAAACAACAGCTTTTGTGTCTTCATGTGTGTGTGAAAATTGACACGGTTGCACTAATTGTTTCAATTCTGTCAAACAATTAAGTGGTCTGGCTCATCATTTTAAAGGTTTGAAATTAAAAAAATGGGAAACTGCAGTGCAGCATTTCTAATCTTTAATGGGATGGGATCCATGAAGGCAAACTGCTCTACTTGATGGCTGAATTTAAGCCCCAGTTCTGAAAAGCTCTTAACTGTTTGCTTACCTCTGAATACACAACTAGTTCCACTGATGTCAGTGCAATAAAATTTGAACATGACAAAGAGTCTTTCCATGGTAACCATTATTATAATACAAAAAAAATAAAGCTAGAAAGCAAAGTCTATCTTCTCTAATGTATAAAATTTCTGTCAGTTTATTTATTTTCAGTTGGTGTTACATTTAATTACTCATCAACCTGCTTTTTATAAAGCTTCATGTTCCTTTTTAAATGAGTGTTTAATATCAAAGTGAAGCAAAATTCATTTTACAGTTTAAGCTGCAACTAAATTACCCAATTATTGACAACCAACAATCTTTCTTTAGGGTGCAATGGATTAAAATAGCTCACTCATAATAAAATAAGAACACCAGAGCAGAAACATTAACTGCAAAATGTTTTTTTTTTTGCCTTGTGCAATACAGGATTATGAAAAGGGGTAGCATCGTTTCATTTTGACAAATGGCTATGCAGTGTGGGCAACAGGTACCTTTGAGATGGATTTTCTCTGGTCTTATAGCTATACTTAGCCATGGACCTAGGGCTGACCTACACTTACAATGAAAAGTATAGCTAAGTCCTATACCCTCAGACACCTTCCTCGCTGCAGGCTCTTCTTCAGCACAATGGCTTGAAACGCTGTTTCGCTCAGCATCATCCCAGTACAGATCAAGCTATTTTATCCAAGGCCTCCCATTGCTCCTGACACAGACTGGAAATAATGGCCAGGTTTATTGCTGTGTTATTATTGCTCTAAGGTCAGGCTCCTGGCTCGTTCATCCCTTCGTCTGCGCTCTCCCATTCTTTCATTTGTTCGTCTTGACCCAGCTCACACTTGTGAACTGCATTGCATTTGTTAGATCAAGAGGCTGCCTGCCATGCCTTGGAGCATTAAGTAGGGCAGTGGTCCTTAGGGTAAATGGAGCATGGCATGGAGAAATAAACATTATTGTCTTCAGTCAAGACTGAATGTGCATGTTGTAGCTGTTGAGCACATCTCTGACACTGATTTAACAGTTCTTTCTTCTTAATATGTACCAGTTACACTCTCCCCCTCTCCCACTGCCAAGGCACAACAGTTGAAATCACGCTGTGCAAAAGTTCAAATTTATTTCATTCTACCCTACTTAGGTCACAGCTTTTGGCAGTGCTACCAGCTGAATCTTTAAGCACTTTATGAAGTAGCGTTTTGACATTTATTTTCTCTACCCGGAAACATCACAATGAGAAAAATTTACCTTTTCAAGCAAGAACTACAATTCTCTAGTAATTTTAGGAATACATAGCAATTTAAAAAGACGTATCAGATGGAGTCCACCTTATGACAAAAAACGGTTGGCACAGCCCACCATGCTATAAACATGGACAGTTTTAAAGCAATCTAATGTATTAAGATGTCTGGTGTATGCTGAAGTCTGGTTTTGAAATTCCCGGCAGAAGCTATAGATAGTGTGTGTACACAGGCAAAGCAGTACATGGCCCAGAGACGGGTCTTTCCAGGGACTGCTGTGCAATTAGGCGAGGATCAGCATCAGTGACAGTGCCAGGCACTTGGCTGCTGTACATTGTGTCTGATGGTCTTTAAGAAGTCAGACTCTCTGTGTGGTCTTGTCTAAAGAAGCCAAGAGTGGTGTTGATCTACAGAGAACAACTAGATTACAAAAACAAGTAAATCTCTCTCTCTGCTCCAGCACCTTAAGGAGGGAGGCTAATGAGCTCAAGCCAAGGCCACAGCTCCTCCAGTCATCTGGTCATGTCAGGATCTTTGCTTCACTGGATTTTTTTTTTTTTTTA
Organism: Thinocorus orbignyianus; assembly: GCA_013400375.1. Taxonomy (NCBI): domain Eukaryota; kingdom Metazoa; phylum Chordata; class Aves; order Ciconiiformes; family Thinocoridae; genus Thinocorus; species Thinocorus orbignyianus. Next base: position 93,905 of record VXBW01003949.1, on the reverse strand, counting down.
AATAAAAGGTTTTGAGTGTTATGAAGAAAAAACTGAAACAAGTACTAGGCTTCCTGCTGTGGTGTCAGCCTGAGATCTTAAGAGCATCCAAGAACCTAAGTGTTGCTTCCCACTAATGTCTCCTTACAAAGCTGGCCTGACAATATCCTACAGAGAGTCGATGGATGTGCTGTCTGCCTTGAGGCATGCTAATACTTTGGACATGTTGAGATCTACAGATGTCTTGTGGGTCTTGTGCCTAAGGCAGGATTATCTGAGTTGGTAATTGCCTGAACCGGAAGCCTGGCCCTCAAGGATGTTACTGAGACAGAGTATGGACATGCCACCGGTTTTAGGTCTGTCTTTCTAGACGGAAACCTTCTGTTCTCTGGAGGGCGGAATGGTTTCTGCTGTTTTTTCCAGAGAGTTGTAAGGAACTGTTGTATTGCTGCTTGTGCCTTACTGAGAGCATTCACGGCTCAAAGCAGGGTGATATAACCCAAGATAGCAACACAGGGACAACCTCAGTTGTAATGAGTTCCATGCACTCAAGATCAAAATGACCAAGATGATGCAGCCTAAGCCTAAGAAGGGCTGAAATCCTGAGGAGTAACAGTAGCCATCTCCTTGCTTTTGGAGATCTCTCAGAGGAGACTGTTGCTGCTGCAGCTGCTGATCTCCTTCTCTGCTGCAGGCAAAGTGGTGCCTGGAAGGGGAGCAATCACTTTATGGCCCACCATGGGATTCCCCAACATCATTTGCTGGTGATGAGTTTGGGTGTACAAAGGCATTCTGACTATTCAGTGTATTCAAGACCATATTGTGACACTGCTACGCACATTAAACAGAAGATCAGTGAAGTTTTAAGCAGTAAGTTGTGGCCTTGGTTGGGGATAGGGAAATTTATCTATTTTTGTATTTGTGGACTCCATTCCCACAGCGGCCTCCATGCAGGCAGACCCCTGTCATCATGATCCTTCTCCTGGTCAGAACTGATGCCTGTGAGAGGGGAATATGAGCAGGTTTCCTGTAGCCATGTCCTTGAAGCCAGGTCCAGTTTCAAGCCCTGTGACTGAGCTGGCAGAGGTGGACCCACTTTTGTCTTTCTCAAGGGACCAGGACCTGGCCCATGTTAGGTACAAGCCCTCAAAATGTCAGTCAAAAATAATCAAAATGTCCTCAGACACTGCCTGGAGGAGGAGAAAGAGAAGGGTGGGGAAATCCCTCCTCTGATCACAGCCGCTGTGGAGAACAGTGCCACAGGCGCTCTCTGGGCTAGGTGGGCAGAAGGACACCCACTCCATGGCTGGTGCCTCTGCTTCACTTCTCATGTGGTGTTTCCCCTGTATTGAAAACAGTAACCAGCCAAACAAGTGAGCTCAGAGGCCTTTCTGTTGAACCACTATGGAAAATTCAGAAGACCCTTTTAAACAGCTTGGCTTCTCTGAGTGCTTGAATTACACCCCACATTCCCTGTTCGAGGTGGGCATACAAGTAGGCAGAAACCTAGAAAAGTGCTTTTTCCTGGGTGCGCAGAAAGGAGGGTGGCAACCTGTTGGAGTGGGTCCAGAGGAGGGCTGGAGCAGCTCTCCTATGAGGATGGGCTGAGAGAGTTGGAGTTGTTCAACCTGGAGAAGTCTCCAGGGAGACCTTATAGCAGCCTTCCAGTACCTGAAGGGGGCCTACAGGAGAGATAATGAGAGAGTGTTTATGAGAGAGTGTAGCAATAGGTTGAGGGATGATGGTTTTACACGAGAGATGATGGTTTTGCACTGAAAGAGGAGATTTAGACTAGATGTTAGGAAGAAATTTTTCAGGATAAAGGTGGTGAGGCACTGGAACAGGTTGCCCAGAGATGCTCTAGATGCCCCATCCCTGGAAGCATTCAAGACCAGGCTGGATGGGGTTTTGAGCAACCTGTTCTTGTGAGAAGTGTCCCTACCCATGGCAGAGGGGTTGGAACTCAAGGATTTTTAAGGTCTCTTCCAACCCAAACCATCCTATGGTTCTTTCCCCAGCTAACATTGTGTCATGTCTCTCTGTTTCCCTTGCAGGGACCTGCCACATCGGCTGGGCCTACTACTGCACAGGCGGGGGAGCGGCGGTGGCCATGCTGGTGTGCACCTGGCTGGCTTGCTTCTCGGGCAAGAAGCAGAAGCAATACCCCTACTGATCCAGCCCCGGGGAATGGGTGCTGCAGGACCCCCAGGGGCTCGACGACATCTTCTGGATAATGACAATGAACAAGAATTTTTTAAGTGCTTTCTCTCTGGAGTGGGCATGGGGTGGGACAGGGGGTGGCCCCCCAGGGAGGGCATGGAGGTCAATGGCATTGCAAAGCCACCCAGCCAGGTTGGAAAGGGAAAGCCTTTCTTACCCAAGCCCACCCGTGGTCTGCTCCATGAAAAAATATAAGCAAGGAAAATTCAACTTTGGTAACTGGTGAAATTCTGCGTGCACCAATGAATTGAGAGGTTGGTGAGGGGCCGAGGTAGTGCCCAGCAGCCCCTCAGCATGGCGCTGCCGAAAGCACACATGCACGCACAGGTGTTGACCATGGCACAAAATGAGTAGAGAGGAAACTTTTTTTGGTGCGATTCTTCTTTCTTTTCCTTTTTTTTTTTTTTTTACTTCTCTATGGTGGTTTAAAATTCAGTGTTGCAACACTTTTTAATCTATACATTAAACTTAATAAAAGGACCAATAAGCCACTTTATCAGTATTTTGTATATTCTCTACACATTTTTCTTTCCCAAACATTTAGCCACTGCTTATTCAGCCCTATATAACTTTTATTAAGCCTCTGTGTTTTCAGCGTTATTACAAAAATGCAACATAATTACTTGGCATATGTAGCCTTTTCTTATAGTACTTTTATGAAGTGCAGTAAATGGACGATTTTCTGTCCATTGGAAATTCCACTCATGGTACTGTAGAGCTCTGTTGGTTATGTATGACTAACAGGAAACTTCTTCCAGACATAGATTTCTGTTGCTGTTACATTTAGCTCATTGATGTTGTATTGTGCTGTACCATGTTTATTATTTCAATATTCATTTTTGTAAAAAATATATATATAATATGTGCTATTTTATGTTTGTATTTGAAAAATCTCTGTAAATAAATTTTTCCTTGATCAATATTTGCAATGCCTGCTTGTGTCGCTAAATGAAAAATTCCTTTCCCAGATCCCTGTTAGAAAAATCCTCAGGAGTAAAAATGATGTTTATATTGATGCTGTGTCCTTTCTCCCTGTAAAACCCATGCATTTAGGATTTGGTTGCATTGCCTGAGGACAAACATCTATTGCCATTGGTGGCATTCTAGCACATCCCATGTTTTTCCTGATGCTATCAGATGTTCTGCAGGACTTCAGGAAGACCTTCCCTGTTCTGGCCTGGCTACTGTGGACTCAGCATCTCACACAGAGCTGCGTATCCCTGTTTAGGCCAATGAAACAAGCCCCTGCATTCTTAGTAGCACCAACTCTGATTGAATGCCTACCAAGCCCTATACCCTGCACAAGGCACTGGCACTGTACACACAAAACTCAAAACCAATCTTTTCTTTTCCTTAAGAGAAACAATGTGAACTTAGAGCATAGGAACATGTGAGGGATTTTCAATCATGTCGTTAGCTGATGTTACTCCCTCTCAAATTTGTTTTTCTGCTCTTGTTTCCCCAATATATTTCTGTCATGTATTTTTTAGTTACCCTCGATGTTCCAGTTGCGGTTCTGCTGATTAATAACATTTGTAGCTGTTGCAACTCTGAAATCGTTTAGTTACTTTGTACATTACGCTGGGCAGCTTTTTAGAGATACGTGGAAATAGCACTGTGAGTTTACAGTCATCAATCCTGATACTGCTGAACCGAATTTTATCGAGTTTCTTTATAGGCTAAGCACTATTTATTCACTCTATGGTGCCTTGCAGTGAAAACAAAATTGTACTCTACCCCTCCTAGGCTAGTACATAATAGCCCTATCACATCCAACTGCACTTCTGCTGGGAAGGAAACCAACCGTGCTGTGGGCGCTTGCCTCCCTGCATGCTCTTCCAGTGCCACCACCAGTGGGACATGGAGATCTTCACTCCTGCTTCAAGGTTTCAGGACTAGTCCCTTCTCATGAGTGTTCAGGACCATACTCAAACCTGCTGTGGGAGGTCAGTGACACTCCATATACCCTCATGGTAGGGGTGAATATGCCTGTTAGGGTTGTGGAGTGCTGCTTTATTAAAGCCAACGGAGATATAACCATAACTTCAGCTTCAGTAATATCTGTAGTAGGTATCTCAATAGAAAAATGCTGCCTTTGTACAGTATGCTACTGTGGAAACACACCTTTCCTTCCACTGAAACTGCAGTTTGATATACAAAGCTTCAGTGACTTGGTTATAAAAGTATACATATTATTCTAAATTTGATCCCTTCTAGATCATAGCCTGGCCCATGCATCATGGAGAACATTTTGACCTTTTTTTAGATCTTTGTGTGCTCACATTCAGGCCTGATTTATCATGACAAATTGGAGCTATGCAATTACTTCATGAAGAAAATTAGGGGGTTGGTACAATGCAATACAATTATAGCATGACTGACTTTCTCTCAATTTGTATACAATCTCCTTTTTTTAATTTGGAATTGAATAAAATGCCAATTTTTAATAATCAAGCCAATGATATATGCTGCACCTACTTTGTAGCTGTTTATCATATAGCTTTCAGCTGCTATGATATGAATAAACCAATCACAGCTTAATTAGGTTTGTCCATATTTGTGCATTTTGGTTCTGATACCCATTTTGCACTAGAATATAAATACCATTTATTATCATGGTTATCAAGCCTCTCAGCTACAAACTCTAATAACTTTGAACCGGGGAAAAAAATTGCTTTCAATTTCACGGTATGAAGTATCAATGAAATATTTACAATATTTACTATGTTTAATTTTCATTTTATTTATTCTTGAAGATGAGATGCTTGGCCTTGCATTTGTCAAAGCAGAATTTTTAAGCTTGAACAAGTTCCTAGGTCACTGAGTTCTGTCGCTGCCATTGCTGGCAATCATACCGCACAATCCTGCTCATAAATTTATCAATTTCCATTTAAAAGTATTCAAGCAGTTTTTCCTCTACAATTACATTGGGAAATTTATTCCAAACTCTCAGTCTTTGGGTGATCAAACACTTAGTGATAGCCCAGATCACCCTCTACTCTGGAGACCTATGGCAACACAAATGTCGGAAGCCACAGTGCGCTTCCAGTAAATACTCTGTAAGCTGCGAGTTTCACCCATCGTTCCTAATACAGGAGCTATATAGAAATAAATTGTATGGTCATAGACTACTGTTCATTGCAAGAAGCTATTTTAGGACCACAGGGTAATTGAGGAGAGAAGGGACCTCAAGAGGTCTGTAATCCTGCCTCCTGCCCAAGGCAGGATCAGTCATGGGGCCGCAACAGGTTGCTCAGAGTTGGCCATCTGGCCTTGAAAACCTCCAAAGATGGAGATGCAGAACATGGCTGGACAGCCGGTGCTGCAGCCTGACAACTGATTTCAGTTTTCCTTACAAATGATCTCGTTTCAAATAATGGCCACTGTCCCTCACCTTCCCACCAAGAATCACTGGGAAGAGCTCATCTATTCCATCTTTTGTCACCTCCCCATAGGTACTAGGTGACTTCTATTGGGTTACCGTTCCCCTCTACAAGCCGTCTTTTCACCTGGCTGATTAAGTCTCAATACCTGGCCTCACTGCACAGACCAAGTGCTCCAGTCCCTGACCAACTTGGTGACATTTACTGGACCAGTTGCTGTTTATTGATGTCTGTCTTAGACCTGGGGCCCCAAAACTGGATGCGATTTCCACATGTGACCTGACAAGTGCTGATTAGAGAAGGACAATCACTTGCTTCCATATACCAGCTATGCTTCTTTCGGGGCAGCCCAGGAGGCTGTTGCCCATCATTGCTGTCAGGTCATGCAATTGGCTGCTGTGCAGCTCACTGTCCCCAGGCTCCCAGGTCCTTTCTACAGGGCTACTCCCCAGTCTGGCAGCCCCCAGCCTATGTCACTGTAGGGGCTTCTTCTTTCACACATGCAGAACTTGGTGTTTGTTCTTTTGAATTTCATAAGGGTTCATATTATCTCATTCCTCTAGCTTGTCTCAGTCCCTCTGAATGGCACCCCTATCCCTCAATACATTTAACCTGATGTCATCTGCAGACTTAATGACTCCTCCAGCTTTTCCAGGTCACTGACAAAGCCATTAAACAGGACAGGTCCCAGGACAGACCTGTGATACCCACACCCTACTTATCACAGGCAGGTACGGTCTGCTCAGCAGCCATGACCCTCTGAGTCTCATTATCCAGACAGGTTTTTACTCATTTGGTTGTCTACCCATGCAGTCCATAGTGTCCCAATATGGGCACAAAAAACCTGTGGGAATCTGTGTCAAAAGCCATGGATTAAAATCCATGCCAAAGACAGCCACTGCCCTTCTCTCAATCACAAACCAGTCATTTTACCATGGAAGGCCACCAGGTGAGTCAGGCACAGTTTGGTCTTGATCAATGCATGCTGACTGCTGTCAGTCACTGTAATGAGGGCATATTGGGCAACCTCTGGAAATAAGGTGTTGGAATCCTGTTGCCTTTGTGTCCTTAGTTTCTGTTTTGCATGGTTAAATAACAGGAAAAAAATTGATCATCAACAAATCTAGACATATGAAGGGTAGGAAAAAAGCAGTTCTGGAAGCTGGGAATTTACTTCATATTCAAGTTTGAGTGAGGCAAGTGGAGGTGGAAGAACTCGGTGCAATAGTTTGTTTACATAAGTTTGGTCTTTGAGAGTGACTTCAGAAGAACACATTTTGAGTTGGAAATTCTCCCACCCAAACGCCAGGGACCTGAGGATGTTCTTCATCTATCCAGCACGGTGTGCAGTGCCAAGGCTCTTGTCCTGATCACTAATGCAGTATTTCCTTAAAGAGAAAATGTAAATGCTGTCATTCAAGCATTAAGTCAGGGAGAAGCTCCTCTGCATAAATATGAGGGATGTGAAGGCCCTGTCTGGAGTTTGAGAAGGCACTGCGCTCTTCTGTAAAAAAACGCAATTACTTTTCAAGATTTACATGTTCATGGGTGAATCAAATTTTCACTACTTGCTGTAGAGTTTGCCCCCTACCCAATATACAAATATTTGTCTGTGAAAGACCACAAACCTTTAAAATTGTTCTGAAATTAGAGTTAGACAGCTCCTGAGGTGGTTTAACCCCTCCATTTCCTTTTTCTTGATAAAAAATCCATAAATCAGTTGCGACTGCAATTTATCTGTCATTCTAGAGTTTGAAATAGTCTATGAAAAATATCAATTTGAATGACAAGACAGTTAATCTGTACATCAACATAAGCATTAACTCTATTCTACATACTTAACCTTTCAGAGAGACAATGGTGAAATTAGATATGTCTTTTTTTAGAAGTGACATTTTAGTATAATCCCTTAAACTGACAGGATTTTAAATATATGCTTTTGAGTAAGTATTAAGTGTTTTATTATTATTATTTAAATAATGATATATCAGAGAAAAAGAGGAAAAATTTGAAACAGCTTCAAGCTAAGTTCTTTTAGTGGCAGGGAAGGCAGTTATTAGGGTAAACATAAATAGGTGGCCTTTTTTCGTATTCCTCACCAAGAAACAGAATATTCATTGACATTTATACGGATACTTCAGCTGAGTAAAGAGAAACTCTGACTCCTTTCATGAACAATTTTATGACCTTTTAGTCTGCTAGTAGTATCTGCTAGGAATATCAGTGTGTTAGGGGTATTCTATGTTATGCCAAGCGTATTAAATTAAGCCATCATAAGGAAAATGATAATCTGAAAGGAACACATGGCACAGCTTCATTATACATATCTACATCATCAGGGCCCAGAGCATTGTTGCCTGCTTTCCTGGCTGCCTAAGAGCAGATAAACTATATGCTACTCTGCTTTAAGCACCCTCCATCACACAGGGATATCTTGCAGCCCTCAAATATCTCCTCAACCATCACGGTGGGCCATACTGAACATCGCTGAAAACAGCAGCCCAAAGGGTAAGTCTGTGAGTCTGTAACCACTCAGGTAGTTTTCCAGACATTTTCTTACAGGGCATGTATGGAGGACACATTAAGGACAGAGAGTACTCTCATCTTGCTTGTCCCCCTCAGAGGCAGTCCCACCTAGGGCAGAGGAAAATGCCTGTGTACAGCTCCTGCAGCATTCCTGGTGTGTGAGATTCCTGCACAAGCCTCAGCCCTAGAAGCAGAGGGTAGAGACAGCAGCAGTGGCCAAGTTGCTCCATGGGCTCCGTGGCCTTTTGAAAGCTGCATGCAGTGATGCTCTGCATACATGAATGTCTGCACCTTCTTTTCATTCTCCAGAAGCTACAGGTAACTTTGACTCTCTTTGCACCAACCAGAAAAATCCATATTTAAGTATAATTAATGAAGAAAGGTTTTGGGGCTATGTAGACAGTCATGTTACAAAGCACCTTTTGTCCAGCTCATCACCAAAGAATTGAGTGTTTCATCAATCAATGGATTGCAGCCTTCTACACAGGACTCCTGACTGGGTGGTTTTCTACACATTTTTCCACCCCTCAGCCCCATAATTTTATCCTGTTCCCTAAACCTCTACCAGATGTGACTGCTTTTCAAAACCTTGGTCTTTTGAAAGTGTGGTCACTGCTAAACGGAAAGGAAGCAGTTCATGTGAATATTTTGTTTTCTGTTAAGGATTCCAGTCACTTCAGTGGACTCGGTCCAATCTCCATGACCCCGGTCCAAAAACTATAGGAGCCAATGGCAAAAAGTCACCTGGCTTAACTCAGGCACAGATTCAATGGGCAAAATGCCATAACTATTCTATATCTGGCTCTGTATTATGTTCCAGTAAGCTGTCCATCTTTCTTTTCTATGGAAAAAATAGACTCACACATACATACATTTTATAAAAAAAAAACTGTCTCTGCATCTTCCTTGGTTTTGTATTTAGCTAAGTGTTCCTTGTCTAAGAATTAACTAAAACAAAATTGCAAAATCTATGTGGCACATAATATTGGCAAATAGTATTTATTTAGGAGTTATGTCTTCAAAGATCGGAAGCATTTAAAAAAAAGTAAAAATTTTGTATTGATTTTGCAAACAAGCAGCCAGATTTGGATAATAGAGCACCTTTTTTGTGAAGCAAGCCAGCTGTGAGTCCTTATCTTGCCTGTTCCAGAGGAAGAAAATGAAAAGTGAATTAACTAACATAATGAACATTTCAAAGGATATAAAGTAAAATCTGCTATATTATGTAAGGCTGCATTTCTTAGCTGAATTACCAGGCTGGAAGGGTCTGAAGGGACTCTTTCTGCTGCCAAAGGGAAAGGACAAAGAAAAGAAAGTAGAAACATGAACATATAGTGGGAGATTTACTGAGGACCCCATTGCAGGGTGCTAGTAGATGATCCACACCTATCTCTCACTGTGGGTCAGTAACTCGCTATATGAAGTATTTGGGTTATTCTTCCCCATGTTATACCTCCAAAAGTATCAGTAAGCTTTTCTGTTTGTACAGCACCTAGGACAAATATTTCCTAATCAGTAGGGCTCCTGGGTCCTATCCTAAAGTAAAATAAATCCACTCCATGGCAAGAATAAGGGTCAGTAAAGGACTTTACTGAATGATAGTGATTTTTTTACTGAATGGCAGTGTCTTTGGGTAGGGAAATAGAGAAAGGAAATCTCAGTTAAAATGCAAGCTATAATTAGGATGATACATTTGAAAAGATAAAATACTTCTTGCCTGAAGCTCAGTGGCTGTATTAAGAATTAGAGTGTGAGATATTTGTTTTCAAGTAGCTGTCAACATACCATTTGTTTTCCACACTTCTGGGATTAATATCTAATTATGGTGCACACAGGAATTAAAAAGACTAAGTGCATTCCTACATGCATTCCTGCACCTGCCTCTCTCTCTGGCTATAATCAGAATGCTTTTTTGCACAGAAGCTGTTTCACCCTGCTCCTGCACGTTTGTGCACCTTACAGCCGCCCCAGGAAATGCCTGACCCTGCCTCTCCTCACAAGCGTGCCATGAGTGAGATATCTGCTGCCATTCTCCATATCACACTTGCTAGCCTTTTGCTGCAACTTGCTGCCGCAGAGCACGACTCTCACTTCTGGAAAGTTTCAAGCTCTTTCTCACCGATGGATCAGAGTACCCAGCTTCAGGATATTCCATTAGCAAAAGATGTCACAGTACACAGCAGTAAATTAAGTGTTTCATTTCCAAAGTGGTCACATCCCACTCTCCTGCAGACCAACAACGTTAGAAGGTAGTGGTAGTCATCACTAGGACCTTTTATTTTTCTTTTTTCTTTTGGGTCTTGCAGGCAACAATACCAGGAGAAGTCACACCACAGGTGACAGACATGTGAATGGTGAGGGGGAAGAAGTTACCTTTTTACAAGGCAGCAGCATGTAGGAAATAAAACCAGCCATGCCTGGATGTGCAGAGACTTTTCAAAGAGAAATCATATTAAATGTTCAGATCTGAAATGAAATATTAAGCAATCTGCATTTATTGTCCATGTGTAGAAGTGGTATTCACCTCTCAGAAGAATGACTCAGGTTTTGCCATGTACCAGTGAGTAGTTTCACAGCTTCTCAGTCTGTAGGTTGTTATACCTGCGTGTACTGTCAACATCAAGTAAAGTGAATTACAGGGCAGATTTCTGGGCCAATCTGTCTCTCCAGGGGAATCTGAAAGAGATTTTAGCTAATGGTGTCAGATCACTGAAGCATACTTTTTCAGGAGCTGATTTTATGTGACCTGCGGCCTGCAGTATAGCTATACTTAACTTGCAGCTCTTAGATGAGCAATTGGAGAGACCTAACAGATGACTAGACAGGAACTGCTGAAAAAATGATAGAGATCTGCAAATAAGAGAAGTTGAAAACTCTTTTTAAAGCATTATTGGTAGCACACCCGAATGAAAATAATTGGTATTGAAATTCCCAACACTGCATCAGAAAACTCATATATATAAGCACAAAATGGTTGCTGCTTGGATTTTCAATAACTTCTGTTCCAGGCAATGGAGCTGGTTTTGCCTCCAGCTTATCCAATATTGAGGTCTAATTAAATATTTATTAAGCCTCATACTTCTCTCTTTTTCTCTCCTGCCCTAATTCTACTCCTGAAAGACATTGTTCTTCCTGGTGGAAGCCACTGTATGCACTGGTGCAGATTCTCACACTCCATACGTGGATATTTGAGGGTTGTATTTCTGAAATACGCAAATGCTTTTCACAAAAGCCTCAGCCATCTAATTCATATGCAGTTTCCTTTGGGAGCCACAGTAAAACTCCTGTGAATGCAGCACTCAGTGCAGAGTACTTCACTGGCCTTCATAATTAGGAAACATTGCTGCCTGAGCCTCGTTCAGACAGATGATTTCAACAGTCAAGAAGTGAATGTACTCAGCAGCAAAGTGTGCTGTTCCTTTTTCATAGCCACTAAGACAGCAGGACCATTCAGGGCTGCCTTCAGCACAATTATAAAATGTTTGCAGCTGCTTGGAGCCATTTCAGTCAATCTGAGCATTTATTTCCTTTTGTAGCAATGCAGAGTGAAGGCACTGACAGTCCTTAAACGATATACAAGATATACAGCAACCCAGCTTCTGGGGTAGATGGCTTTAAGCTGCCCAGTGTTTTAGTTAGCAGAGATATTGCTCCCAGTTCACCTTGTGATGATGATGCTTTAACCAACTGAAACACTGTGGATGGGGAGAAATCTCAGGAACAGTAGTAAATTAGAAATCTTTTTACTTTACATCATGGGGTTGAAGAGAGGCAAAGTCCCTAGCACCTGATGGCTACAGACCATTGACCCATGGCACATATGAGATTAGCACATAAAAAGAGGTGACTGAGAACTCTCCTGCACATCTTGGACAGCGTTTCTGACAGAGCCAGCAGCTAAGCTGCTAAGGCAAGAGACTGTGACCCTGACTGCCACCCTAACTGCCCTGAGTACCAGCCAATCTCCAGGACACAGCAAAAAGAGGTCGTCCTCCAAATAAGGAGGTAGTATTTTCCATGTTAGCACAATTTTTTTTTCTAGTCTACTTACCTCTAGCTTTGCACTTGTTTATCCCTCATCAATCTCCTTCCTGATTCAATTGTCTGAATCCACACCAGTATCCACAGCCAACTGTGTATTATTAGTGGGTTAAAAAAGAAGAGAAACACATCTATGTTACTCAGTATATTCCATGAGGTCAGACTTGTTTGCCTAAAAAAAAGACTCTCCCAAAAAATCAACTGACAAATCAAATGTCCCGAAGATCCTTTTAGTGCCTAAGAGGCACATATTTTGGAAACTGTTCATTATCTCCTGAGTAATGGAGTCTGTGATAAGTAATTTGTTTTGTAGGAAAACAATGTCACCTCAAGTAGCTGAAGGATATTGTAACAACTTTCCCGTATTGTTAGAGTTCCATTATATCCCTTGGCTTCTTATTAGTACACTGCTGTATCAAAAATTAATACATGGGAAAGAGAAAATTGCTGCAAACGTGTTAAACATGCTGCTGCATTTCAAGGGTGTAACTGTTGACTTCAACAATATTACAATCAAAATCTGGTAAAAACCTACACTTCTTGCAAGAATGTGAGAACTGGCTTTAGGATGGCCCCATTGCATTATTATTCCTTAGGTCTGAGAATGTTTCTTTTCTGGAACCCAACAGAACTTGAGGTTTCTTAAGGAGGCTTTGGATTATGGGCACAGCATGGGCTCCCTCTTGTGAGCCCTGTCTGATGAAAAAAAGTCAAGGAATTCTCAACTGTCGTCTGATCTCAGTTCAGGACTAAAGCTCTGGAAATCTCCATAACACTGGGAGACTCCATAGCTTTGTTTGATTTGTGGATCAACTGCCTGTGGAGAAGTGGCATCTAAAAATAGCAGAACATGATGAAGGGACACGCTGGGGGAGGTTTAGCAATGGAGGAGCAACCTGAGGGAGGCAAGAAGAAAATTGGACTGCCTTCTATGGTGTTACAGCTGGTGACAAAGTACCTACTTATTCTTAGCATCCTACAGTTCAGCACAATGACAACATTTTTGTTCTCAATGTGAAAGGGCTGAACTTAAACTGAAGCAACCAGATTACTCATAATAATATATCTTATAAACTCAGCTATGCTAAATTAAAGTCAGTAAATGAACAATACCCTGCCACCTCTGAACAGTGACTCATGGCCCTGGGCACGTGCACTCTCAGAAACGAGATAAACTAACCTGGACAAAGCACCCTTCAGATATGCATTTCTTGCTTGCCACTGCAAGAGGGTCAGAGTACGCAAAGTGAAAGCGAACCTGTGAGCACGGGCTGATACAACCCACAGCAGTGTCAGGATCTACCCACCACAGCAAGCCCAGCCAGGGCAGTACGCACAAATGTGACATCTTGCATGACTGAAGCTAGAAAGGAAGTCTGATTTGGGGCTGGTTTTTTTCCCAGGGTCTCCAGGGGTGCCCAGCAGGTGGTGTCACCCACTTGGTGAGCACAATACCAGCCTTTTGTGCCACGAGGAAAGCTTCACTACAGTGGGTGTCCTCAAAGCCACCCAGCCTCTGCCCTGCTCTCTTCCAGGACATGGGATTCTGGTGGGTTGGTGCAGATGGGGAGTGGGCAGTGGTGTCCAGCTCATGGCTTTCCTTCCATCTTATTTAACCCAGAGTAAGTACTTGGCCAGAGCTTACAGTACTGAAAGCAGCTCTGCTGAGGCTCTAGAAATGCCTGCACCATTAAACAGAGAACAGAGGATGTGCAGCAAGGCAACATACTTTGTAGTCACTGCTGAGCAGCTCTCAATATCACTATGCTGCGGGACTGTGCAAAAGCCATCCCACAAGAGATGCAAAGGAGCCTGCTGAATCTGCGTATACAACTTCTAGAAAACCAGAAGTCAGTAATGAAGCTTGAGCATCTTTCCTGGTGCTCACATCAGCATATATAGCATTTTTCCATTGGCAGGTCTCAGTGGACTTTGCAAAGACAGCATTTGAGAAATAGGGAAAATAAGGTGGACATCCATGCAGTCTTGCCAAGAGCTGCCTGTGCAAGCCAAAAGCAGAAACAGGTCTGTGAGCCAGGTTTCCTTCTCAAGTCATTGCTCTTCCAATTACTGCCTTCTGCTGCATCTCCTTCACCTGCATCTTCAAGGTTTTATGAAGGTTCCTCAGCCAACAGCTTCCAAAGTTTTCCATCTTGAACAGTGTTCCTCTGAGCAAGGAAATTTCCTTCCAAGTGACGTCTGACTTGACACCAGTTCTCTGCCTGGATGTGGTTGCTATGACAGCTGCTCCCAGTTCAGCGAATCCTCATCCTGCCAATCCTCTGCAAACACAACTCTTGCATATCTTGTATTCTCTGGGAAAACAAAATACAATTCTGCTTTTAGTCTTTTAATCTTCTCATGTCTGTGTCTCCTTTTGTTTGGAATCAGTGATGTTAAAACAGCCTTGTGCTGCCGATATTTAAACTACAGGTTTTCAGAAAAAATATCCCCACCTCTGTCTATGACAGATTCGGAGTGCTGTAGTGCTTGGGCTGCTAAGAAGAGAAACTGGGGAATCTACTTTTACAGCATGCCTTTGAAATAAAAACTCCTTCTCATAAAAATCAGGAAGTCAACACTACTTGGCAAATAAATGCAGCTTAAGTGCTCTTAACTGGAAGCAGTTACAGTAAACCTTCCTCCTAAAAAATCTGCTGGGTTCAACTTCCAATGATGTGAACCAGGGTGTTGGATGGTCTGGCAGAGTGCATGCGTGTGCAAGAGTGAGCACTCAGCAGCATCAATTAATTTTGGCAAATGTTATAGCCCACAAGGATATATACTATTTCACCATCCCCTGTTGTGATTTTGGAGCGCACAAACAAATGTAACACTTGCATAGACATTATCCTCCTGTTAAAATTCTTGTCAGATCTGGTCCTCACACCTTCATTCTGTTAAATGAATTAAACTTAGATTCCCCTTGCCCCCTGAATAATCTACTTTGATTTGCATGTTAATAACTTTCCTTCTCTCAGTCAGTTTGTTCTACCCTCTTCTCAATTTACTCTCCACAGTAATTTGGACTGAGTTCCTTGCCCTCAACTCACAGCAAGGGGAGGAAACTGATGCAAAGTGGATGCAGAGCAGGTCGTCTATCCTGGTGACTCTGGTAACTGCTTTCATTATTGTTGCCATTTTTCTGGGCAAAACCACACTGAGCAAAGCTGACTCTCTCCTTGGATGCTTTGGATGCCCGCCAGGGTGCAATGGACACTGCTCTGCTCATCTTGCCTTCCCAGGTCCCTGGTTTTGGGTATCTGACTCAGGTACCTTCCCTGCTCATTTATGTTCTGCACATCGCTGAACTCTCATGGCTCCCCCAGATCCATAACTCTCCTCTCCCCATTCTCAAAAGGGTTAGCTTTCAAGGTAGATCTCAGTCTATCTTTACTGAGGAAGCAACTTGAGACAATGATCATTTGCAGAAAATAGCCATTTACCCATTTCCATTCTTTCCAGAAGCTGTAAGTCAGAACTGGTCCCTCTCAAGGAACAGCAACAGTGGTTGCCTTACAAGCAACCACTCAGTTGTGCAAGGATTATTCTGTCTAATTCCTGACAAGGTGGGTAGATGGCTTAAATCTTGGAAAAAACAAAAGTCTCTCCCATGAGTCTATCATTTTTGAACTTTGACTTTCTCATTGTACCACAGTGTGCAGAGCTCCTCATAGGAAGAAGCTTTGCAGTGCCAAGGAGAGGGTTGGCTGCCTGCTGTGACTGCCAGTAAGTTCTGTGAGTAACACATGGCTACTGGTCCACTGAGTTCGACTCCTTGCAGCCCTGCACACTGTCGCATCGGCTCAGGTCACGTCTGTGTGTGTGTATGTGTGTGTAAGCTGCTGCTGTTGTCGCACAGCTTCAATTGAGTTTTCTCCACTTCCTGGTTGACTGCCAAAGACCAGGAGGCTTAATTTCCCACCTTTGAGTTTCTCTCCCCCTCAGGATCTTCCCATCTGCTGCATTTCATCTTGCCCAGGTAAAGCTATGCTTGCCAGCCTTCCCCTTCCAAAAATACTGCAGTGTTTGTTTTGGTTCCTCCAGATTGTGCTGGCTCTGGCCCCATGTACTGTGACTGCTGACTCGTTGTCCCGCTGGTCATGTCTATCTGATTCCAAAGTTTTCATTATCTTCCCCTCTTTGCAGCTTTGCACAGACCCTTTTGCCTCATAATACTTAGCAATCTGTTAATGTGGCCACTGTAGAGATCTGCTTTTATATTTAGTAACATCACTCATCAGTGCAGGATTTTTTCAGTAAAGGAAGTCTAAAAAAAAGAGTGTCAGCTGTTCCTATGTTTTTTCTATGCATATACTGCAGAGAAAAATATTCTACTGAGGTTTCATAAGCAAGAAAAATGAAAAATGACATGATTTTTTTTTCATTTTGATTTTGCATACATTTTCCAGACACTCAGATTAAAAAGTATCTGACACACATTCTAATATGTTATTTGCAGAGTGCTTTTAAATGAGCCTAGGATTGTGCACAGTGGAACTGAGAACATGAACACAGGACAGAGACAGCTTTATCCTGAGGATCTCTTGCAGGGTATAGAAGAAAACCATGTCCCATTGTACAGCAAAGTAAACTGCAGTGTCCTCGTGTCTTCCTGGGATTTCTTACACCTGAAAAAGGCCAAGGCAGCTGACAGGGCCTTAGTGGATCAGCTGTATCTGACCAACTTAAATTAGAGAAGTTTGACAAACCTCATGTTTTGATTACAAGCCAGTGATGTCTCAGTTCAGGGCAAGCACAGCTCCAACCTCTT
The DNA here is from genome assembly GCA_013400375.1 of Thinocorus orbignyianus. Classification (NCBI taxonomy): domain Eukaryota; kingdom Metazoa; phylum Chordata; class Aves; order Ciconiiformes; family Thinocoridae; genus Thinocorus; species Thinocorus orbignyianus. The sequence goes on along the minus strand of VXBW01003949.1, from coordinate 76,982 downwards.
CATTCTGTTGGTGGGCAGGGTGGCCCAAGCCTGCCAAGCCCAGTAGCTGGGGTGGATGGGCTGAAAACTCACTCTGCGTGCATAGCACCCATGGGAAACCTTGCAGTCCCCTTATTTGTTTCCCACCAGAGGATCAAAGCCCTTCGAATAAAACAAAAGCCCCAGATTAAACCCCCTTTCCTTGGAAGGTCGCCAGCCCCTGTTCTGCTCCCCATTCCTCTTCAGGCTGGCCTTTTTACATTTGTTCATTGTTGAACCCCTCTCTCTCCCAGCCCTGCATGCAGCTGTTGAGGCTTAGCAGCCACCTGGGCCAAACCTGACCCATGAACTTCCCCTGCTCCATGGCCCCTGCATCATGTCCACATCCCGCTGCTTACTTTACTCCCCCTGCGTGAGGCAGGATGGTCGCCACGTGCTCTCACCATCCTGCCCTCCTGCTTCTCACTGGGTACCCCTCGGGTACCTGCCTATCGACTCTACCTAAGCACAGATTGAACACGGCAGGCGCCAGAGCTTTTGGTAATTGCACCCCAAGGCTATGAAATTCTCTGACAGCAAATCACCCTGCCAAACGCAGGCTGCAACATTTCTTCCTGCTGAAGCATGTCAGGCAGCGCAGTTGGCGTTTGTGCCCTTTGGATCCGACAGCACTGTGTCAGCCCAGGAGGGGGAAAGCTGTTTTATGAAGACGTCTGTTTCCTTTTCAGCTGCCAGCAAATACGAGGATTGGGATTCTTCACCTTTCCCTCTGCCCACTGTCAACTCTTTCTCGGATCATGTTTTTGCTCAGAATTCACTGCAATTCAAGTGTCACTGGCAACTATTTCCCGTGTCTCGTCTAGCCAGGTTTCAAACAGAGAAAAAAACTTTATTACTGAATGTTATAGACACGTTTATATTCACATAGGAGAAAAAAGAAGTGTAAGAGACAGGTTCATGGAGTTATGGCTCCTGGTGACTAGCTCCCAAGTGAAGACAAGTCTTCCTGGACAACCCTCAGCTGATATGTTTAATTAACTCTATTTTATCGCTGTTGATCATGTTTCTTTGCCTCTGGGTCTGCTAAGGATCAGAGTCAACATACCATCTTTGTGAAGAATGAATGCTATGTCTCTGGTGTGACCCAGAGTGCCTGCAATGGATCGGTGGATATTTTCCTGAACGTTTTCTGTGCTGTTGGTTGAGGTGAGAGCTTCCAGGTCAGCAGAGTTTCATTGTCAGACTGGATCTCCCTGTATTTCTTCCCTGTCAGAAACTGTCTGGACATCCAGGAGGGAAACATACTGGAAGAAGACTGATGATGAGAAGGGAACAGAGAAATGGGCTGATGGCCCTGAAAGAACATGTGGATGTAGCTGGGAACAGAGAGCTTTTGGCATCTGCTCTGGGGATAGCATCTGAGATACCGAAAAATGAAATGCCTTTAACAATGTCTAGTGTAGGGACTGTCATCTTCAAGGCCTCTCTTTTTTGTGGACAGGCAGTATTTCAGACAGTGACAGTATTGCCAAGGCCTCAAGATGAAATCAGGAGGATGACAGTGACATCTGTCAAACATTTCCAATATACCAGCTGGACACTGGGCTGGGCTCTGAATATTTCTTCTGTGTTTGTCAGGAAACATGTCTCTGTCCCGGGATTCAACACAAATTTGCTGAAGTTGCTTGAGGAGTGTGTTGTTAAAATACTTTTATGGAAAATTCCTGTAGTTTCTCATTTTTTGGTTCCTTTCTGTCCGTGGTCACCCAACAATGCAGGGACAGTTCCTTTTGTGCTCAGAGGACCATGTGCTCTCCGCTGTGCTTTGAATTACATGAGTCCAGGTTTGCATGGCTGTGGAAGGGCACATTCTGTTTCTGAGCACAGCTGTGCAGCTCCAGCCCCAGGACAGGCTGATCTTCAGCCATGGCAACTCAGTGAGAGTATTTCAGTATGTCTTGGGGTTTTCTGCCAGTCTTATGATGAAGACAGGGGGGAGGGAAATCTGGGTGAAGCAGGGAACTGTAGAAAGTGCCACAGAGGTCTCTGTATTGGCTTGGAGATAAAACAGACACAGATTTCCTTTCAGAAACAAACATACAGGGAGTGGGCATTCATTTCCCACCCTTAGGAGGTTAAAGAGAGCTAAACCAATACCGCAGATATTTGATTTTGGGGGGGTAGGTAGCCCAGGGATTATGGACTTCAAAGAGATGGATAGGCTGACAAAGCCTCTGCAGTTTTTATTTTTCCCCACTCTGTTTGCATGGTTAGGAATTAAACTCTATACTATAGCTTCTCCACCTATGTACTAGAAATACTGTTCCTGTGTTTCAGAGATGTATTCATGAGGATTAAGAGGGATCTGGAGCTCGTGTGTGATCTAGATGTGAGGGTTTTTATATGACCTAAGGCTGAGTAATACGCAAAATAAAACTGGTCTTACTTTATGCTCCCATTTGAAATATTGAGGTCAGAATCATAATGTTTTGGAACGAAGCTGGATTTTTTTCCCCTCTTTGTTTTTCTTGCTGTGAAGACTGAGGGCCTGTAACACTATTGTGGTCTTGGCTTACCCCTGAGAAAAAGAGGTTGTTCTGTAGCCTCCCACCAGAGAATGCAACATGCTCAGTGCACGAGCATCAAAGGTTTAGCAGCAAGGTAAGAGACAAGTCATTTGCTTTGATTTGTTTTAGCTTTGCTTTGCTCTGGTCTGACTTTTACAGAGAGAAATGGATTTGTTGAAGAAGTTGTCCCATTTAATGTTTTTGGTGAATAACCAACATTGAAGTGGCTGCCTGCACTGCAGCATCTGGGAGCACCTTCCCTTCCCTGTAGCTGGAGAGCTGTGTCTTCCCCAACCTGTGCCTTGACCCCATACTGGGGCAAGGACCAGCCCATTCTTCCCTTTCCCCTGTTCCAATATATTTTAACTACCACACCAAATGAACTCACACACATCCTTCAAACAGGAGCCACAGCACAGGCTGAGTGGGTGCTGCCGAGACTGGGACAGCAGGACTCAGGTGCATGTGGCAGCAGCCCTGTACATATCTTGAAAGACATGTCTTGACGAAAGGGACTTTCACAGCGAGTACAACAAAGAGTTAAGCCTGATCTCACTGAAGTCCCAGGCACTAATATCCTGGTGTGTGTTCAGGCAGGCAGAGAAGATTTCTGGTTTTCCACCTTAGTACAAGAGCACACTTAACACAGCCTTTTTAATGACTGAAAAACTTTGGAAGAAATTGTTGCCCGACAAGCTGTCCCACATGGTCACTGTGAGGCCACAGAGCTGTGCAATGGGAGCAAGAGCCTTGCTCACACTTTATTCCTGGGACCTCTTCCACGATCCTTTGAGAAAGCACTTGCTGTGAAAAGGCCCCCCCCTCATGCAAATTGTAAGGCATTGCAGTAACAGTAATCCATTATGTAGATTTTATGGATCACTTATGCAAATTATAGTGAAACCTGAGTCCCGACTGTGGTTTAAAATAGACACAGGAATAACAATACAGCAGTAACAGCAATAAAAACAACAACAGCAATAATAATAATGAATTGATAAAGGAATATATCCATTAAGATTCCTTCTCTCTGCAAGTACTTGATAATAAAATGGTATTTTTAGCCGGCAAATTATTTAATATAATATTGTCTTTATCCTTTATGGCTTCAGCAATATCAATAAGGTTTACATAGACCTACGGTATTTTAAGACACGGGAAAATCACATTTTCTTCTGAGACATGAGGTTGCTCATATATGAAAACAGATAGTTAGATTTGTGCTTTTTATTTTGTTGAAGATTCTGTACATTAACACATCATCCTGCAGAGGAAAAATATCTCTTTTTAATAATGCAGTATATTAGAAGTCTCTTAGGAGGCCATTCTTGGCACAGAAATTTCACTGACAATGTAAGCAACCTATGGAAGTACATATCCATATTGTGGTGGTTATACTTAGGACTCTCCTTTTTCTGGAAAAGCTGAATCTTCTGGAGAGTTGTGCCTAATTGTTCGATGTTCAAAACACGGAATCTTGTTTATTCAACTTCTTTAGCCACCTCTTCTAAAAACACTTAATGATTTCATGTGCAAATTGTTCTTCCTGTATCGTCTCTAAAACAGCAGCTATTCATCTTTCTTCTGCCTTTCCCGGTGAAGCCTTTCTAAAAAAATTATAACCAGGCCCATTTCTTCTCTGCTTTCTGACTGAGACTCTTTTCTGAAAATGCAGGCAAATCCTCACTGGACAAATGGCAGCATTCTGCAAATAGTTGTGAGTGAACGCCTTCCAAATCCAAGCAACTGAAACTTTCAGAGGACTTGAAAAATGCAATGCCTCTGCCACTCCCAAATACTATCACCTTTTTCATGCTCAGGGGCCATGTGTGGCAAGAGGCACACAAGGACGGTTTCCTGCCTCCCCCTAGATATAAATATTCCATAAAAATTTTTCGCAAGGATTACTCATTTTTCTTTTACCAAAAATGTTTAAGAGTAATTTTTAATTAAAAAAATAAGAATTCAAAGAATAGCATTTTTACCTAAAGTTATAAAAAATCGGAGATATCACTGACTGCATATGAACATTTCCTGTTCCTCTGGTTCTTTTGTAAAATTAGCTGGGTATTGATTAGCTCAGTGAGGAAATCCTAGTGCTTTGAAATCACTCCTAAATGTTTTAAAGATCTTTCCTTCCATTCAAAGAACTGACACGTCTGAATTGTCACCGAGCAAAGATGGATGGGGTTCATTAGGAAAAGCCAACAAGTGTGTGGATGGAGGAGGTCAGGTTAAAAAGAGTGGACGCCTTCACTTAAAGGCAGGAGCCTGAAGCTTGGCAATCCAATACCGGTGACAATGTAAACCTCTAAAACAAGACCCCGTATCAGGGGTAGAGACAGCCACAATAACATGGTTGCCATGGTATGTAGAGCAAAGTGTACTGGTAGCTGCTGATGGCATGTCCGCAGCTCCCCTGCCTTTTTGTTGCTTGATGTGTGCTTTCCTGTAGCTAAAGCAACAACAGAGAGATTTGGTTTAAGTATCAGACTTGATTAATCACCCTTTTGCTCTGCAAAACTGTTGCTAGCCACGTGCACTAGCTAATCTTTATTATGGTTCGATGCTGCAGGAGGATGTAATCCTTCCTCACTATAGCTGCAGGGGGGTGAGCTGAGGAAGCAATGCGCAGTGCAAGGTGGTATCAACACTGGAGCCAGTTCTGGAAATCACGAACATTTGATTCATACCGTCAGATTCAGGTGCCCCATAGTAAGATTTGTGTTACTTGACTGTAAGTGTCTGAGTTTTAGACGTTTATTCTGGAGATAATTTTCTTTTATGCATGGGAAAAGAAACAGGCTTTTCAAGGGCTTGATCCTAATTTACATCCTTAACTTAGGCTGAGATGAAATGAGCCCTGATCTATGCTCATGTTTCTAAAATAGACTGAGTTTATCAGATTAACTCTGTATCTGGTCACAGTCCCTCCATGGACCCCACGTGGAAAAACCTAGGCCAGCCATGTCCCCGTGTGCTGATCTGTGACTGCCTGTTCCTTTTGTCAGCAGGCTCCTTGAGGTGGTTTTGATTTGTCCCAACCTGCAATTTCCCAGGCACCGTTCTGGGACTGACATGGGCAAGGTGATGTTGTCACTGGCAGGACTCGAATGTTGATAAGAGAGGCTTAGTGAAACAAAGAAAGTGTACCTATGTGAATATGGGCATACCAGCCCACTTGGATGCAGAGTCCATGTATACTTCTGGCCAGGTTCACTTATGGGCCTAGAAGTGGCTTTTTATGTGCTTAGATTTCTTGAAAACACAGGTAAAATTGCATCTGATTGGGTTTGATATGCTGAATTCTACTTCTTCTGTGGGGAGAGTCTTTCAGACCACACCAAATGCCTGTCCAAGAAAAATGATAGCATATAATCCTTTCCTAAACTCCCCATCACCTGAGTGATGTGGAACACAGATGCTGCCAGGAGGCATCCCATGGCTCTGCAGAGTGTTTATGGCAAATGGATGCAACATTGCAGTGGATACGAACATTGCGCTTCCTTGGTCATTCTCTAGCCCTGGCTTTGACATGGCAAAAATTTGGTGCCTTCAGCAGATGGCATTAAATCCTTGAAAGAGGCAATGTCTGCCTCCGTAAGTCTCATTTGTATTTGATCAACCATCAGCTTCAGTTCTGAAGGATGACACTTAATATACCTTACAAGTGCTGCAGTGCTTTTAATTTGAATTACTCTAGCTGTTCCTGTTCTTTGAGTGTGCTGGATCCTCTCAGGAGTCCTGGCCTCAGCAAATTCCCAGGGCAGTCTTTCCAAAGATGTGCAAAGAAGCACATTTCAATTTCTTACCTGTTATTTTCCTAGACCTCTCATCCTTGCATTATGAAGCAGTAGGAATAGAAGCTCTGGTACTGTGTTATTCATTATGTTTTACCTCTTTTAACTACTGCTGGGACACCATTTGGGGATCAAGGGCTGCAAACCATAATCTACTGCTGCCTTTTGTGATGCTGGTGAGGAGTTGCAGGCCAAGTCATAAGCCTATGACCTTCTGTGCTTCATGATCAGCTCAACCAAATTCCCACTTCAAATCACTTATTGTAGTTTCCTGAATCACTTCTAGAATAAGTTTTAAACTATATACTTTCAAGTCCTCTAGAAAAGTGGTTGCTATTTGTGGTAAATACAGTCAGTAGCTCAGCTACTTCATACATGAACATCCATTGAAGGGGCCTAAAGGCTAAATCACTTGGACCCGGTGGTGTGGGACACGTAAGTACTGAGTTTATTCCAGCACTTGTTTTTCTATCTTTTCTTTCTTCAAGAATACCTCATCACTGCTATCAAGGGGGAGAGACGGAAATGCTCGCCATTCTGATGATTAAAAGTGAGGCAGACAACCATCCTGATTCTCATCAATCTCCTTCTTTTAATTAGTTGCTCCTTCCTCACCATGAGACTCACGGATTCTACATGAGCTTCTTGCTCCTATTGATGTTATTCTTCTTACAAGACGTTTGTTCTTTGAATACCACCTTGGTTTCCACACCCTAATTTATGCTTCTGTTTGTGGGCTTTATTGAGATTAGATTTGCACATTTTCAAGGATTTTTGCTGGTCTTGTGTTGCAGCTACAACCCTCATGTAGCTGCACTTTGTGTCCCCCGGGATGAAAAATGCTGTGTAAAATGAAGAGTGATATGTAAAGATTTCAATTAAATAATCTGCTCAAGGTTTGGTGTTACAAGAATATGCTTCTCTAAACATTTTAAAGTCTTTTTTTACCTTGCTTTTGTGCCTGCATTAGTGGTATGTTCTTAATAACAGTAGGAGTCACTAAGGACACAAATCTGGTATTCCCTTCTCAAGCTATATGTATAGTTTTAACAGCTCCCATGATAGAGCAAGAGATTTCTCGTTCATTACTATGAAGCACATGATTTACACTGCCATGATGCAGCTAATTAGCTGTTGACGTATTCAGGGTTCACATCTGCAGCTTTATTACCAGAATGAAAGCCACATGAATCTTCATTTTTTGGTGGTTTTTATTGTTTTTCTTCTAATATAAGACCTTTGGACCTTCCTGGTTTTCTTTTTTTATCATATTTTTCAGAGCTTGATGTAAGCAATTATTGCCTGATGTCTGGGAAGTTCAAATGTATACCACCTGCCATAGTATCCATTAGTCATCACTGTTTCTTTGTCACAAGTTCATTGGAGCTAAGTGACTACAGCCAAAGTAAATAGAAAATGTAACTGGAGAATTAGAACTGTAGTATTTGTTGGTTTCTTCTTTTTTTTTTTTTTTTTTTTGAGATTGCTTTGTCAGCAATCATGCCAAGTAAGGGCATTATGTTCTTTTCATTTGTTTTGGTTTTTGTTTTGTTGGTTTACCAATCCCAGTGTTATGAAGGACTTTAACCCAAACATTTACATTTCAGTTGGTTATGTCTCTTTTCGATTATTTTCAAGCTCATGCACACAATGAACTGTTTCACAGATAGACTGTACAATAAGTTTATTTCAGATAAATGTTTTACACTTGTATATTTCCAGACAATAGTCCTCCTGTCTTATCTGTGTCAGGAGACCACATAAAAAGCTGTATCATGATCCATTTCATGTAGGCTCTGTAGTGTGAGATTATTCCAGATATGAGGCTTGAGCTTATGCTAACTCAAGACAGAAGGAAAATGTGTGTCACCCTGAAGTTGGTGGCAGAGTTCCTATTGATGTCAAGAGGGCCAGGATGTCACCCACAGAGATTTGGCATCGGCTTCACAGGGGAAGCGTCAACATGGACTGCTCTGATAACATTCTTATTTTGTCAATGCCAAAGCATCCACCCACCCTATGTCCAAACAGGAGAAAAACCCAGATGGTGTCACATCACATTGCCATCCAGATCCATTTCAAAAGAGTTTTAAAGCCAAGTCTGATCAATATATTTCAAATGTTTGACTCTAAATTTTCTGTAATGCGCCAGCAGGCAGTTCCTAGGATGGATGGCACGGTTAACAAGATATGCATAACAACTATGCTCAGCTGAAGCAACTGGTCAAGGGCTCAGCAGGATCCCTCCTTCCCTCCTGTTTTGAGGGGCAGACATCACAAGCAGAATAGGAGAGACTGGTGCCTGAATTTAAGAAGAAAATTGTTTCCCTCTTGCCTCCATAACCCCACACGATTCAAGAATGTATCCTCAGTGTCCGCTTTTCTAAACAGGAGGAATTCTGCTCCTAAGGAGACCGGGGCCTGCCTCCAGCCTCTCCCTGGGCAGAAACAGAAAGAAGACCTTAGGGAAATCACTAGTGGGCAATAGAAGCTTTGCATCCTTCAGCTCCTTCAAACAAGGTCTAAAAGTGGGTCTGGTGGATTTTAATCAGAAGCTAAAGCTGAGAAATTCTGGGGCTGCAGAGACACAGGTTTGGCTTTCTCCCTCTGTCCTTGTTGTCTCTGGAGGAAAATGGGTATTGACATGAGCAGAAGGATAAGACTGTAGAGTTTTTAGAACAGTGTTGGTTTTGTTTTGTTGTTTAATGAAACCCAAGCAGCAATTACAATTAAATTAAAATCAATTGGGGTTGAAAGTGGTATCCTAAAACATACAAATGAATAGCTTTTCTCTTCAAATCTATAGTCCTTCATGAAAATCTAACTGTATCTTTTTTCAATCTCATGTAATTTTATAATAAAATAGAAGGAAATGCAGACATCTTCCTGGAGCTCCATTTTAAACTTCTATAAATGACCATATTGAACTTCATGGACCAGATCCTTCTTTCTTTAACTGAATCTGAGGCAACTCCAAAGTAATTACATTTATTCTGATAGATTTCTTTAAAAGAGGATCAGAGCCTGTCCTTCCAGCACCAGTATTTAAACTGTTTGCAGTCAAAGCAAATTCAATTTCCACTGAAAGCTATGGTGTTATTGGAAATTTTCCATATCTTTTACTGTCTGTGTGCAAAATAGATCACTATGTTCCCAACAGTTAATAATTTTTGTTTTGTAAGAATGTTCCGTACATAATTAAATTCTTTAATCACTTTTTGAAAGTAAACCATAATATTTACAGTTAGGACTTGCTGTATGCTGTGGATGTTCATGTTTATATGTTAAATCCATTTTAGCTGTGTTGCTTTTAATACGCTTAAAATTATCTCCAACATCTTTCCGTAACATTCATGGCCAGGGGAGATGGAGAGTCCCCTGTTGGCTAAAGTAAGGCATTTTCCATCCGTGGATCCCGGCCAAAGGCCATGTAGCCTTGTGATTAATATGTTAGCTGCATATTTAGAAGGTAAAAAATTCCCCTTCTGCTGAGCTCCTACTCTTGCTGACATTAGTATTTTCCATCTTTTGCTGCTGATTATGATTTTCCATTTTTCTGTTACATACACACAATGAAAAAATGCTCAGACATATCACCACATATTTAATACAGCCAAATTATTGTAAATAGATCGGTCTAACATATTATCACATTATGGAAACACAGGAGCACTGTTATACACAAGACAGGCATTTCACTTACAGCTTTGAAGTAACATTTTCAGAAACAAGTCACAATTTGTCCATGTTTCATCTCTCAAGTTTTTGCTAATGAGCTAAAAGTCTTTAAAATTTCCTTTACTGTAAAATCAAACATTGGACACTCAGAAAGTGAGAGAACCAAAATCATTATTGCATGTATCTGGCCTGATTTCTTGTAGGCCTGTTTTTACCCTTTTTTATTAGCAACAGTCAGATCTGCCGCTGAGCATGTAGTACCATGTAATTTTTACCAGTATCCCCAGTTGCTACCTAACTTGACCTTGCCTTTATAGTTCCCTGTGGAAGTTCCATAGACAAAAGAGTGATCCACATAAACTTGTGCTCCATGTCAATCATGCAGACACTCTTTATCCTGAGGACTTATGAAAGAGTTATTACCTTGTGAAAAATTTACTCAAACTGCTCATAGCCTGCCATAATTCTCTTTTAGCTGGGAGGAGGCTCAATATCTTTGGGATACTAGGTTATTTTAGACTAAACTTACTTAGCGTTGTATTTGTTTCCTTGCTTTGATGAAATATAGAATAACACTTACTATGGGTTAAAGCTCTAAGAGACATTTTTCCATAATCCTGTTTTTTCCATATTTTGGAAACAAACTATCAGAAATATCCCTTTCTCAGTTTTTAATTTTTCATCTCCTGGGGTTGGAGTCATATCACCTACCTTCAGGTGCACACGTGCACATCTGAACTAGTTGCACAGAGTCCTTGTTTAACCTCTAAAAAGAAATGGCTACATCAAGATCGTAGAATCAAAGATTCATCCAGGCTGGAAGGGACCTCCAAAGGTCATCTAGTCCGACCTCCCTGCAGTTGCAGGGAAACCCCCAACTAGCCCATGTTGCCCAGGGCCTCATCAAGCCTCGTCTTGAATACCTCCAGGGAAGGGGCCTCGACCACCTCCCTGGGCAACCTGTTCCAGTGTTCCACCACCCTCATAGTAAAGAGATCATTATTATAAAGATCATTATTCCTCTGACCATCTAACCTCAGCACCCCTGTTCTTTGACTATGAAGGGAACCCTGAAGGACCAGTGCAGAGGTGAGCATCTGCATTATACCTCTGCACTCTGGTGAGATAGCTCTCACATGTGACCTTCTCTTCATTTTTACTCTTTTAAAGTTTTTTGCTCCCACAGTTCTTACTGGATAGCAATGCAGACATTGGTCACAGCTCTGGCCTGGATCATGGCTTCAATATTAAGTTTAACAGATCGGGAAGTCTGGCATATGGACATCTGTGCTGTTAATGGATATCACACTCCCTCTGGCCCATCTTTGGACCTACCAACTCACAGTGTCCCTGGCAGCATTGAGACACATCTCGGGAAACAGCACAGACCAAGGATTCTTGCCAACAGGCAGAGTGGACGAGACCTTCTGATTTAGGAGAGGAAGAGATTGTAGTCATATGAATATTAAGAGTGTCTACCCCTTTGTCCTTATGACCATGTCTTCCTGCCTTATTTTATTTGTTAGCATAGATGTAGCCCATGCATTTCATCCTGTAAATAAATATATAGGGTTTTGGTTCAACAGCAGCTCTTTTCTAACAGAGTGCTTTATCCATTACATTTCATCTAACTAAATACTTTTTTTCCTAACGTAGCTTTTTATTTTCATATGTAAAATGTTTTGGATTAGGTCTATATTTGCTGACATCTCTGTAGGAGGTGGTAACTTGTTGACATTAAATATCAAGACAATTATCTTTGCTTATGGAACACCGTCTAATGTCTGTTGCAGCAGAGTAGCAATATTTTTCTGTAGGAGTATTGTCACATTTGATAAGCACCCTAGCGGTTTATTTTTCAGTATGACATCTGTCTCTTTTCTTTCTTCCAATAAGTTTACATAACATATGCACAAGAATGATTGTTCTATATTCTATGTTTTGAGGGAAAGCAAATGTTTGACTATTCTTTTCCTTACTTGTTCTTTACCTTTATCTTTCTGAAAATTTCCTCATTCATAAAAGGTAGTTCTTTAGCATCTCACTTTTTATTAGTTACTATTTTTTTTTTTTAACATGTCTTCTGATATAATTCAGGAATGCAAAAGCAGATTGAAGGGCCATAAGTAGGTTTACTGTCTATCAGCATTTTAAAACCCTAGATCTGGACCACCGTATAATTTTTTCCAAAATCTCAGAAGCTCCTTCCAGGGCCTTGAAGATGAACTGAGAGTCGGAAATCCTTGGAATGAATGACAGAGGGTCAGAGAAATACTGAGCTGAAGCCAAATCCTTGTCAAAATATATAGGTCTATGCTAGATCTGGGTCATATTAACAGTGCTTGACAAGATAGACAAGCTCTGAATAGTTAATTTCCCAGCTATTTTAGGCCATCAAGCCGGTCACTGCCTTGAGCATAAGATCCAGTGTTAGTACATCACATTTGATCCCTCAACTCCCATAAGGATAGTCTCAAGCTCTCAGTAATGTGTCTCAGTACAAATCCTGTGCTGTAATTGCAGGCTCTCATTTCTTGGTACACATCTTGACCTGCAGGGTAGCTGGGCATCCTCCACATTTCTCTCTCTGACTGTTTGTTAGAGCAATTTAATAAAACGCTGCAAGCACTACCTGGATATACAATTTAAGTAGGTCAGTTTCTCTGAAAAAGCTGCTGAGTTCTCTAGTGGTTGGAAGCAATAATCACTATTCATGAGCCTTGCAGTATCACTCAAAGGCCTTGTTTAGATCAGACAGATCTATTGTGCCAGCTACTCTTCAAAGACTTGAAAAGCACCTCTCCCAAAGACTTTACAACCAGAATATAGAGTAGGCAAAGTAATGGAAAGAGCAAGGGAAAGATGGGGAAAAAGCAATAATTCTATACCAGTTAGTGGAATATTTTAGATGTACTGCCTTTATGACTTTTTGTGATGCAATTTGTGAAGCCAAATTGCACTGGTACAATATTCCTTTTGAAGAGCGTGGTACCTGGAAAACAGGCATTATTGTCTCTGATTTCTTGTTTGGGGGGGAGTGGGCTTGGGGTGGGGGGGGGGTGGGATACTGGCCTTTCCTGATAGTGGCTTAAGAGTCCCTCCACTTTAGGCATGGCAGCTAGTCTCCTCTCCAGGTGGGGCAGGGATCCAAAGCTCTTCACCTCATGACAAAAGGGCAGAGAATAGAGGGAAATTGGTCAGTGGCTTATTTCTTTTTATGTGCCCAACCCATTGGAACAGGAAGATGATAGAGACTTCTGGAAAGACATCCTTGTTTTCCTAATTCTTCTGGGCAGTCCACAAAGCCTATATTCATGAACACTCAAAATTACTTTAATTTATGACCTATTCCTTAATACCATTGTCTTCAATAGACAACAATGAGGATGGTGGTGATGACAGTGAATGTTAAACATTGCTTGAGTTGCAAACAATGCTTCTCAAAAACGAATAGACATATAAGTAGTTCATATATTAAATATGCTGTGAAAAACCAGAAACAATGCAGAGAAGAGTGACAACAAATTTTGAGGAATAGAGAAGTGCCTTATAATGAGAAATGCAAGGACCTCCCTTTGCTCATTGCCTACAACAACTAGAGGTAACCTATGTTCAAATATGACCAGAAAATATTAAAGTTATTGTTTTTCTTAACCTATCAGAGAAAGACATGATAAAAATCAATGTAAGGCTGTTAATGCCACCCAAATTCAAGTGAGTAAAACATGAATTTTCAGTTATGAAGGCGATTAAATGCTAGAACAAACTAACATGGAACATCTGCCTTTGATTTCATCAAGGGTGTTTTGGTCTAAAGCAAGCCTCAGTAAGACTGTGTGGTGGACTTCACGTGGAAGGGGAAATGAGGGACAATCCATACCTTATTCAGAATAAGCTTTAACCACATCATCTACTATGTTCTGTCCAACCTCACAGTCTAAGGCTTTGGTAAGGTTTTCTGCCACAGAGAATGAAAAAGTTGGGTTTGAGAGGAAGGAGTCTGATCTGTACCGAAAGCATTCTCAAGTGTCTGTGATATTTAGTGTGATGTTACGTACAATGCATCCCCTTCATCCTCAGTGGGGCAAAGGGAGAAGGAAGGAACAGGATGGCAGGTCCTTTTGCATGGGTGAGTACTGAGGAGTAATTCCAGATTCATGTTTTGAAAAGATGGCTGTCTTTCTGCATTTTGAGTCCCAAGCTCATGCAAAGCAACAAGTGCTGCAGCCTGACTGCTGAACCAAAAAAAAAAGAAGAAAAAAAATATATCCAGAATCATTGCCAAAAGCAATTTTCCAGTATATGTTTGAAGCATTGTACAATGGACCCTCTGCCAATAATACCCAGCATACAAGGAAAGTGATATAGATGTCTGATAACAGCTATAAAGATGAAGCACTATGCAATAAAGACCAGAACTGTGCTGAACAAGCCAGCTGAGAACAGCCCACACAGGAAGCAAAAGAGAGGTCAGCACTTGTCATTCACGAAATTATGCTCTAAATCAGAGACAGAGATGGTGGCAGAGGAGTCCAGTGTGAGGTGTTTTCAAGTGCTCTGTGGCGGAGTATCTTAAAGTTCTGAGAGATAAAACTGATAAAGAAGTGGTGTTTTGAGGCAGAGGAAAGCATTTAGAGTTTCTGAAAAATCAGCACTTGAATTGAGTTGTGGCTAGTAAGGAGGGGATGAATATTGCCTTGATTTAAGAATTTCTTTAGTGTTTGTTTTCTTACTGATATTCCCCGAAATAGTGAAATTAAACAGTTGAGCTTTGGTAGGAGATGAAAGGGGAATCGTGTTCTTTCCCTCTGTGTAGATGGATGCTTTCCACTAGGATCTGTATCAATTTCAAGCACTTACTGCTGAAGCTCTCTTCAGAGCATCTTACATTCAGGTGAGGAAGCCTTGCAGCACAACTGCGAGGCACATGAGAAAATAACATTACTCATGTTTCTCTGACAATGGGTGAGGCAGATTTAGGTAAAGGCCACAAGATCATTTAAAAAACAATGGGACTGGGATACCAAAGCTCCCTGGTACCAGCTCTAAAAGACAAGCTGATCAATATGGTCTAGAAGGTCCTCCTACAGGTTGGGAGCAAAACCATACATGAACTGTGGACAGTGTTTTTAATGGTTTGCATCAGGAAGGGCGATCAGGTCTCTGCAGGGAACCATCTCAGGAACTGTTCAAAGGTTTCACTGGTTACCTGTGCAATGGACTATAAAACAGGACTGTGACATTTTGTAAATCAGCTGAGAAGGGCTGCAAAATTTTTAGAAGAGAAGATTAACACTCAAAAAATCTTGATATGTGAGTTCAAAGAGATAAAATAAATAGAACGGATGGATGCAGTAAGGACAAGCTTCATTCAGGCAATAAAAGGGGCAAATTCTGGAATAGGAACAGCAGGCAGCTGTCAGCAGAGGCATCTGAGACTCCTGGAGAAATGAAGCTGAAGCTGAATCAACAACAGAATGGCTATTACAAAGAAACAATCACAGCCACAGGAGCTCCAAAGTGGAGAGGGGCCTGGAAGGCAGACAGAAAGGAAATACAACTGGAACCTAGTTTGTGTCTACACTTGAATTTAATTCAAAATTATAATTATTCTTAGAATAGAGAAACTATTTAAATTTCTAAGGTCATGGGGCCAAAAGCACAGCTGGGATCATGTTCAGGAAAGATTAATTTACTTGGGTCTACCGTGGGTGAAGCATGGGAGAGGCTTGGATCTGCTGGCAAGAGTAAAAGTTGCCCTTGAGGCTGAAATACCCACCTGGGCTGCATCCTACCCTGTCATGCTAGTCCCCATTTTTCGAGTATTTTTTTCTGCTTAGAAAGACACTGTTTGTTTATTTTTCATTCCTCTAGAAAAAGACAGTTTCCCTGAAAGGATCTTCCCTGAAATTTAGCCCTGAAAGGAATTAGTTTCAGTCCATTTTTACCGTTTAAAATCTTCTTGTATACTAAAACCCAAGTCTATAGTTGCTCTACATTGTGGAACATGCGTAGAACTGCACACTTTTTTTTTTTTTTTTTTTTTTTTTTTTTTTTTTTTTTTCTTGTTTTTTTTTTTTTTTTAATCCGTAGACTCTTTTCTCTGAAACACTGCCAGGAAATCTTTGAAACATCATATCAAAATTTTCTTCCAAATTGTATGTAATAAGGATCTCAATCTACATCAGCCCTGAGTTCCAGTAAGGCTTCAACCTCTGGGCTGAACCTCTGTTATTTAAAGCATGACAGTTGTTCTCAAAGACTTCATCTGAATCTACTGCAGTGCAGTGTAATTGAAACCCCAGTGTAGGAGAGGGGTGGACTGATTTTTGCTAGCTGGCACACAGCTAGGAACATGGTTCTCTTCCAAAAGCTACTGTAGGCCCACTTGAAAACCTGTCTTGTATTGCCTGAGGTACTCACATTCCTTGTGGTTATTTCTGACACATGTACAGTACAGTCACTGGAAATGTGAGAAGCATGTGGTAGAACTGGCAAAACCTTGATTTTCAAGATATTCACTGGACTTTCTGCCTTTGTAGAAAGTTGTTTTGGTTGTCAAAATGAAGAAGAATATGTCATATTGGAGTTACAAACAATGAATTAAATTAATTTTTTTTTCTTTAATGTCTTTTCTTTATACCTAAACCAGGTTGCAGCCTAGGGTGGTATAGGTAAGACACAGGGTCAGGTATTGATTCACAAGACATAAAAAATAGGATTGTTTTCCTCCATTTTAGCAGTGCCAAAACTTGAGACAAACCTGTTTATGGGGATGTGATGGTGGCAGGAGGCCCAGTTCTGATATTCAGCTAAGCGAAGCAGACTTCTGCCCATATCTTGAACACCACATATGTGGATTGTCGAAAATATACTTTAAGGGGAAACAATTCCCTGTCTTTCATACTTCCTGGCTTCACAGGATGGTTAAAATTGCTGGAGTTGCCAACTCCAGCCTGGCAAAGTTAACCAACTTTGTATCAGAGTGAGAAAATGTGACAGCACGAATTTTCAAAAGCAGGGGAGTGTATATATAGGAAAGCCTAGGAAAAGTTCTTATTGTCCAAAAATGAGTTTCTGAAGCTTGTTTAGTGGTAATTCTTTTCAACAATGTGCTGGATTCTCCCTTCAGGAGCTTTTGTGCATTGCTTTTAGGATTCATCTCAGTCTACTGAAGCGTTTGTTAAGTCAAATGAAGTCATAATATTGGGAACTGAAAGAGTAATACAGAGCTATCAGGTTTTCATATCCTGTTGTATGTGAGTAGCAAGTGATTTCCAAAACACCTTGAAGTCAAGAGACAAATTTTAATGGCACTGAATTGCCCGACGGATACTTTTATGTTCTGCTGACGATAGCCCCCGAATCCTGGCTTAGCACCCAAAGGGCACATCGTAAAACATTAGATAGCTCCCTGAAAGAGGGCAACTTCCTTTAGCCTTTTCAAGTTTGTTGTCAGAAAACTAAAGCTGATATAAGAAGGACTAAAAAAAAAAGAACTCTGTCATTTCATATTTGGGACTCAAAGCAGACTTTTGGTGTTTGGATAGATTGGTGATTAGAATACGGCATCTTACAATCTAAAGGAAGCATCTTGAAGACAACAGATGAAAATTACAGTGAAATAGCTTCATACATGTGACCGAGCTTGCTGGTTAGCTAATGTAATTTGTACTTCTATGACAGCCAGTTTCAGAAATGCAGTAAGTGCAAAAGCAGAGCTGTTATATCGTGTAATTGTGTGCAAGACTTCTGTAGAGTTGGAAAAGTTTTCTCAAGGGGACTCCCAGAATTCTTCAGCAAAAATCATGCCAGGTGCACTCTGAGCTCATTTACTTCAACAGAAAAATGAGCACGGAATTTCTCTCAGGTTATTTAAATAGCACCATCCAAAGATGTATTTTGTAACACAGAGAAGATTCTTCCTGATAATTGTCCTTTTTTTTTATATCTAATTAATAGTTTCATAAATGTATACATTTTGCTAGCTGCTAAATTCATCATAAAATATGAAGTACTGTCTTAACAAGCTTCCTGCTTCCTGCAGATTATTGTAAAGTAACACATTTAGTATTCTCTAAGGCCTAGTCAGAAACTAATGTTCCTACACATACAAATCTCTGTACTGATGTTATCTGGAGAACCCTATTTTAATGAAAAACCTGAATTCTCCAATATTGCAAAAAACACATTTCTGTATTTTTGTCATTGGGTAAACTGCCTTTGATAACTTCCTGACTCTGCAAAGGAGCCCTGTACGGCCTGAGATATCTGAAGGGAACACAGGCTAATTAAGAGTTGGAGTCCAAGCCTGCAAGACTTTGAAAGTAAGACTGTGCGTGACAAACACTTTAAGCCAGCGTATTTGGGTACAGCCCCAAAATGCTCCCAGCCCTGCAGCTCCTCCATCTCTGCAACAGCCTTGATCTGAGAGGTGTGGGATGACCCACTGCAACTTAAAATTAACATTGCAAAAAGGGAAGGGAAGAAAGTGACTTGAATTTGGCAGGAGGAGCTGTGGGGAGGGGAACGAGGAGTTCAGCAGTTGAGATGAAACTGCAGTTTCTAGTGAGACCACCCTTGGAAAATCCATGTGGGCTCTTGACTTTGGTTACTGACAATTTACATCACTCGTCTGCTCTCTCTCTTTGGCAGCCATTTTGCTTTGCTTCTTAATAATATGGCAGATCTAACTTCTGCAGAAAAAGTAATTTCCATTTTTCTTGAGAAAAATGGCTTCCCTTCACTTTTTTCCTTCAGTATTTTTTTCCCATAAGTTATTAACTGTAAGTCAGACTGAGACAAGAAGCAATACAGTAGCACTGAGCCCTAGTTTCTTTCCACTGTTGCACACAACCAGTATTGATTGCTAAGAACAATCTCTATTGCTTTGCTCATTTTGGAGATATTCCTTTCCATGCAGTTTTCATTTCATTTCCTGTGAGCATGTCTTAGCCAGGTTAAACTCACCCCACAGCGCAGCAAAGATGAACAAAATAACTATATGAAGCTTATGCCTTTCTTTTTCTATATCTT
>VXBW01003949.1:0-53734 GCA_013400375.1 Thinocorus orbignyianus | reverse complement strand
CAAAAACCCAACTAGAACTCAACTTAAAATTGTGAGTTGTAAAGAACTGATCACTGTTGTTGATAAGTCATTCCATTTCTTAATTACTCACAACTAACAACTGTACCTGAGCTTCACCCTCCAGCCATTAGATGCTTGCCTGACAGGCTGAAGCAAACATAATTAAAGGTTACATCCCCAAAGAGACCATATAAACCATGTTTATAACAGTGTTTGCCTTCTCTTCAACAGCCTAAGTAGACATAAGTCCTGGACCCTTCCTCTACAAGTTGAAACCAAAGCCCTTCCTTAAATTCTGGGTGGAATTAGTCTCATTTAATTCAAATATCTATTAACTCACCAGCTCATCTAAACTCGACACAGACTTCAAAAGTGGAGAGAAAACAGGTGTCAGCATGGGTGAAACAAGTTGTCCTCTTAGAGTATCTGTCCATCAGTCAGTAGTGATAGAGCTACATGATGAGCTGAAACTTGATGCCCAACTTGCAACTAGGTGAGAACAAATTTATATGGCATATCAATACAACAAAATAATTTTTATTTAACAAATAACTTTACAGTTATGGGGTGAATTCTCAGTCCTTCTTTTCAGTATAAAACAACTGAAAGAGAGTTCACAGGTTTTTAACAAATTAACACCCAAATGTGCCTTCAAGTTTAGAGAAAGCTCCAGCACATCATGCTACAGAAAACTACAAGCATCAAGATAATCATAAATACTTTTATGATGCAAGTTTCTGCTCAGCCATAACTAGAGCATCTCCACTGTGGTACTGTAATGTTAAATATTCCTTTTCCATCTTTGGAGTTATTTGTTTTATTTATTTATTGGATAATATTGGGATGCTGATAACCAAGTTTATGGATGGATATAAAATCTTTCTGGGGCAGTTAATTTTCTTTTAATGTTACAAATAATAATAAAAAAAGGACAGGCTAGTTCATAAATCAGTGAGATTCTTCCCTCTCATTTCCATGAAAAAACCCCAATTCAAATGATAACGTCATGTCAGCTAGATTTCCATTGGAAGGGGCATCTTTCATGATGAGATAAAACTGTCATTTCAGTCACTGACAAAGCTTCTGCTGTGGTCTCTACAAAAGAAGCTCTTATCTTATCACTGAACACAGCTGTAAGCTTTATAAAATGTATGCTGTGGCTGCCCAACTCCAGCCCTTATTGTAAAAGCTAGCGGTAAAAAATTGATATGCAAATGTCTGTACAGCTTCTTGTCCTTGGGCTAAGTATGGCAGCTTATCAGGAATTTAGTGATACTTAGAGATTACTTGCCAAGCAGTTCCTCATAACATGGATGAGGGGAACTCACACACCCTATTGCAATTTTGAATGTTGAGTGTGAGTTTTGTTTAAGTACAGTGATGTGGAAAAGTTTGGGGTTAGAACAAGCATAGAGATAAACACAAAGCCATAGCTTAAAGCTCCTACACAGAGAGAAAATTGTCTTCCTGTGCTTCTTAGTGAGCCACGAAGTTATGCATTAAAAGATTGCATTCATTTTGTTTTCCCTTAATTTGGATATTCTTGTTGTTTGTCCTCTATGACCCCTCTTCTTTTTTGGAGCCTCTTCTGTTTGGGAGACAGTCCTTTGGAGATATGGCTTGCACCTCTTGTTTGTGGAAGTATGATGAATGCCACCTTTGCAAGAAAACCCAAGTAGCCCAAGCCTTTGCCCCATTCCTGTCTTTGTTTCCCATTGCTCTCCTAGCACCTGAATATAGCCCTGTTACCTGTATGCTGCACCCCAGCATGTCCACAGAGACACAGCTTCTCCTTAGCTTGCAAGCTGAAAAGGAAGACTTATTCATAGAATTAAGAACAGCAGAGTATCTCAAGTTGGAAGAGATTCATAAGGATCATTGACTCCAACTCCCTGCTCCTCGTCAGACTACCTAAAGATAAACCATTCAACTAAAAGTATCTTCCAGACACTCCTTGAAGTCTGACAGGCTTGGTGCTGTGACCGCTTTCCTGAGGAGCCTGTTCCAGTGACTGGCCACCATCTCAGTGAACAACCTTTTCCTAATGTCCAATCTAAACTTCTGCTAATGCAGCTTCATTCCTTTTCCTTGTGTCCTGCCACAAGGATGTAAGAGAGAGATCAGAAGCACCCTGTCAGCTGTTCCCCTTGAGAAAGCTGTAGACTGTGACGAGCTCACCCCTCAATCTTCTCTTCTTGAAGCTGAACAAACCAAGTGACCTCAAGCACTCCTTGTAAATATTGCCCTTGAGACCTTTCACTGTCTTGGTTGCCCTCTTCTGGACACACTCTAAAAGTCTAATGTCCTTTGTATTGAGGTGCCCAAAACTACACACAGTATTTGAAGTGGGATTGCACCAGTGCAGAGTAGAGTGGGACAATCACCTCTCTCAACCAGCTGTGCTGTGCTGGATTCACCTCAGGACACAGTATATCCTTTTCACTGCCAGGGCACAATATTGACTCATATTCAACTTGCCATCAACCCCAGATCTCTTTCTTCAGGTCTGATCTCCAACCTCTTGTCCCCTAGTTTGTACGTATAACCAGGATTACCCTGTCCCAGGTGGAAAGTCTGACATTTGCTGCTGTTAAATTTCATACTGTTGGGGATTGCCCAACTCTCTAGTCTATCCAGGTCTTTCTGTAAAGCCTCTCTGCCCTTGAAGGAGTCCACAGCACCTCCTAGTTTAGCATCATTGACAAACTTATTAATGTACCTTCAATTCCTGTGTCCAGATCATTTATAATAGCATTAAAGAGCACTGGCCCTAAATTTGTGTAGCTTCTCTTCAGAAGAGAGGGCGCTCCTCTCCCATTGTTTGCATTATTTTAAATCCAAGACATAAAAGATCTCCTTGACAAACATATGATACCCAAACTTTAGTAGTGATTTCTTTGGAGAAAGGAATTCCTATATGGAAGATATGTCTTTCACAATTTGAATGGTACATAATCTTACCCCGGATATTCAGCTGGCTGCCTGTCCAATTTGAATTGCATGATAGAACTGTCTTTTAAGGAGATTCATCTCATTTTACTTTAATCATGGAAAAGTTGTACATCTGATCTGCGGTAGTCACTTAGGTGTTTTCTCCATATCATGTATCATTTATAATACCTTCAGAGTGCTGGGCATCCCACTAATTCAAAGACAGTTTTCAAGCATGGGATAATTCTGCCTGTGCAGTGCTCAGTTATTTTTATGTTATGGAAGAACCCCAGTTACTTATAAAGGGTTATGTCCAATTTCCAATGGGGAAAATATTTCCACACTACCTAACTTTCAGTCGTTAATTATAAAGCCTAGAAGGCTAGACTGCAATACTCTGGATGGTGGCATGGAATACCAGTCTCTTCTGAACTGTCCTCCGAAGAAACCCACTTCTCCCTCTTAATAATACAGAAAAATACTTATCTAGGCACCCAACATTGTATTTTTTG
Source organism: Thinocorus orbignyianus (assembly GCA_013400375.1). Lineage (NCBI taxonomy): Eukaryota > Metazoa > Chordata > Aves > Ciconiiformes > Thinocoridae > Thinocorus > Thinocorus orbignyianus. The sequence goes on along the minus strand of VXBW01003949.1, from coordinate 50,291 downwards.
TCTTAAGTGTCTTGGTTATATGGCAGTCAGGACACTACCAGTTGTAAAACTGTATGGATGAAAGCTTGTTTGGGTGGCAACTGAAGACATAAGTGCTGCCCAGAGGTTAGCTATGTGGGTTTTTTCTTTGACTTTACTCTGCTACAAGACAGGGCTGGTTTCTCAGACATGCAGGAGACTCGCTGTAGAGCTTCAGCTATGGGTAATTAGGTACAAGTGGGAAGGAATCCAGCCTGACGGTAGCCTCCATGCTGCATTACAGGGCTAACAGTTTGAAAAATTTTATGGTAATACCACGTGCCTAAGTTGAACCTGGGAGCCAGAGACACCATGACTCCAGACTTTCATAGTGCTCAGTAAAAAACCTCAAACATGTTGTTTCGAGTAGAAAGTCCTTTTGTAGGTAGAATAATCAGAGAAAGAGCAGTTTTCCTGGAAAGAATAACAGGCCATTTCCTCCTGTTGAGAGCAAAATCTCCACCGCTCGGTACTATCAAGGTAGTCTGATATTTTTACAAGGCAGAAAGATTCACTGATACCTTTGCCCTCCCACTCTCAAGACCACAGTGAAGTTCTGCAGTCTTCGTTGTAGGAGCTCTGGACTTGCAATCTCAGACTGCTTACTTTTCTCTTGACACTACCTGTTGAAATTCATGCAACGAAGGTGAACAGAAGATGTCTTTAGTGATTGCATTCAAGTGGAGAGAACAATAAATATGGAGGTTGTGGTAGACTGAAGAGGTCCGAAACAAGTTGCAGCATTTTAGACTCTTCAAGTGGTCAGGTTTACCTTTTCTTTCAGCTCACAGCGTTAGGAAATGAAAACAGAAAACATGCTGTGAAGTGCATCCTTTTTGCATGTGTATAACTTACCACTTCTAAAGTAAACATTATATCTAAAAGATCTTCTCAGGTTCCATGTTCAGAAAGAGGCTATTTTTATAAGCATCTGTGAACTTCAAAAGCCATTAGAGAGCAGCCATATTGCAAGGAATGTAGAAAGCAGATTTCATACCTCATTAATATTTTCCTGTTTTGGATTTTTTCCCAACCTACAGAGGGACTCCTGATGTGTTTTGGACTTATTTCACTTTGCATAACCAATTAAATATTCACTGACACAGGGACATTTCCCTCAACCCATATGTGTGCCCCAACCTCCAGGTTCTAGAGACAGCTGCTTTCTAATCTAGTTAATATTACTTATTTCTTTATTTACAGAAAGTGGAGCAGCTCCAGGTGGACAGAATAAAATGAACATCAGAGATTAATGTCCGTTTCTGAAGAGGAGCTATTTTACTGAATAATTTCTGCCTATCCCTACTGTGTTTCAAACTATACTCTCAAAATTCTGTGTTTAGTTAAAAATATCATCCCCGAAAGACATTTCTCATAAAATGATGGGTTTATGAAAACAGGATTGCCACTAAATTTTAACAGACAGAGTGTATTTATTATCCTGCCATGATATTTAATCTGGATGTTATGGTAGGTGGAAAGACATTGTCTTAGATACAAGAACAGGAAAACAATGAGACAGCAGGAAGCAATTTCTTAATGACTGAGTATCCTCTTTAAATTATATCGTCACCTTCAGATTGAGCTACACCTTCATGTCCAGATATTGATCTTAGTAGAAAATCTCTGTATAAGTACACAAACCAGCTAAAAAAGGTTGAGACCAGGGTGTCTGGGTCAGTTATCTGCTATGAAGATTTTTTTCACCATCTGCTGAAACATTGTCTACAGACATTGTATACCACCCTGCATCCTGTTTGAGAGGTAGGTTGGTTCTACATAATTCTGTGCTAACCACAGGGAGTAAATTAAATGAAACAAAATGTCATGTGCTAGTATGACATACTCATGGTATCAAATGACATTTAGACTTGGAATCCAAGTTTTACTACATATAATACACTTTCCAGGCCCAGGGAGTAGCAGGGGACTAATGAAGCAAAAACAGGCATGTCAAGACTAAAGACAGGATAGAAATTCCCACATTGGTGATTGTCCTCCCTGCAGTGAGCAGCAATTTAGTGTTCGCCTTTGACCAGTTATAATTAAGACTACTTGTTGGTGCAGTATGTACACATCTTTTGGTGTCCTGTAGAGGTATAAGGGGAAGTTGTGTGAACCACAGTCGTAAGAAACTTAACTAGAGACTAGTAAGGTCCCATAGCAATTAAACATTTCCTTTGGACTTGACCCAGGAATGGTGGGAGAAGCTGAAAGTGTGAAGTAGTTGACTTCATTTCAGTTCCCTCTTTCCAAATTATTTTAAGAAAGCAATAAAAAAAAAAAAAAGAGAACAGCCTAATAAGCTCATGCAAAAAAGAGGGGAATCAGGCTTGGTTACAGATATAGAATGCCTTTAGAAGCAGAGAAACCAGTGACTCCAGTCATATCACAAAGACAGATTGTCTGTCTCAAACTTTTTTTCCCAGGACTTTTTAAAGACAGAGTAAAAGGTATATCTTCTCTGATACGCATTTTAGTATCAGTTGAAGCTATGTTTAAGCACCTACTACAGATATATGCACGCCCACTTAGATAACAGAAGTGTTTTGTAGCTTACCGGTGAAACTTCTGTTTCTTTCTATGGCTTTACTTGTACTGCAGATGTAGTAGTAGACACAGTCCAACACTCTTTAGAATCTCTCTTTTGAATAATTTAGGCATGAGAAGGAAGGAAGCCAACTTGAGTGCTTCTTCTACAACTCATTTGCAGGACTAGTGGCATGTATGGGATTGCCCCTGTGCATTAAAGTGGCTTATCTTAGCCTTTGGATGCTCTCTCTTTACACGCCTTTCAGAGACGTGCAACTGGGCATGAAATACAGTGGGTGACTGGAAGTTAATTTACTATGTTTACTTCATCATGTTGAGTAAAACTGTGAGTGTCATGTTAAAAAAAGAAAAATAAAAATCAGAAAGAAAGAGGGAAAAACTAGACAACAGCTAAGTCTGGCTGACACTGTTTTACCCCAGTGTCCTGGTATGCCAAGGAGCCAGAACAATAGCATAATTAATACAGAACAAAAGTGATTGTTAACTTTTTTTCCCTCAGGAGTAGGTATCAATAGGTTAAATGAACAAATGTTGACTGTACACAGACTACTGTATTTCTATTTTTCTGGAGAAATTTTGTGATTGGTGTTGTGGAATGACCCATGTTTACAGTCATGTAACCGTAAACATGATCAACTGTCTGAACAATGTTTATTTTCTATTTCCCAAGATCTTTGGTTCTAAGAAATGCAGTTTTTCAGAGCTGCTATGCTCAGTTGTGGTCAAAAGCAAATGGATAAATTAGGCTATGGTTATTTCATGTCGGAAACAGCATTCTGAAATGCTACAGCAGCTCCTACAATACCCTTATGATTTACCATATCCGTGCACCTGCCATACATTTACTTTGTGACTGATTGCCTACAGTGAAGCTGGAGAAAAGTTTCTGCACATCTGTGATCTTAACAAAATACCTGCTGTTGCTATTACATGTACTGATGTACATTACAGGGTAGCCCAGATCTGTTCTATTAATACATACGTGTGCATGCATATATATGTGTGTACACACATGCAAATATATATGTATATACTAAGTAACATAAAAAGAAATAGTCAGGTTTTCTTTCTTCATTATAATTTAGCAGCTGCCTGTTTTTGAGACATACTAGAAATTAGTCATCTGGCAACGTCACGGGCAATTCGTGTATCTTTGAATGTGTCTCCAAGTTCACGTCTGTGATAAAGCCCCAAATGTTTGGGTTTATTTCTCTTATTTATGCACATTTTCTTGCACCTCTGCCTCCCAGCCAGAGATAGAAACAGAGATGAGATTGTTGAAACACTTAGGGACTATCTCCTGCTACTTCCACACAAATAGGCCCTACTTTGGCAAACTTCCTCAAGACGTTTCCAAAACGCTTTGACAATTACATGAATCAGATCAATATAAACATGTGCACTTTATGGGAGGCATCTGCTTCAAAGACCACTTAAACATTTAGCTTTTCAAATCTTAGGCATTCCCTGTTTGAAGTTGTGCTGTAGGTGCTATCTTTAAGTTTATAGAAGGCTCTGAACACAGGCCACTGGGGTCACACAGAGAGGGAAAATATCACAGAAGGGTTCAGAAACAGGAATGCGGGCTCCAGGATGCCACCAGAATTTCTTCCACTCTTTCTATCCCTAGGAAAACATATGGTGCCCGATGTCGGGTGCTGCAGACTATGAAGGTGGGGATGCCAAAGAAGACTGTCTGGAAGACACTGTGGATGAAAAAACCAGACCTACAAGCAAAGACTGCTGGGCTGAACCACATCATTAAGCCCAGAGAAGAGAAGACAGAGGATCAGGAATAGCCTGCAGAATCACCGTTCCTAGAGGAAATACAGAGTTCTTAACTATCAGCTTGATAAACTTTACCAGGAATGAGGTACCTATGGATGACATCACCTTCACTTGAAGAAAGGACCAAACAATGTCACGGAATTTTTTCCCTCCCAATGATCATATAACAATATTGACAGATCTATACTTGCAGTAATCTGAATATATTGTTTTCTAGAGTAGCTGCTCCCATGCATGTGTATGTAGGACCTTTCCCTCAGGATCTTCAGTTCTTAGAGTGTAATCCCATATTCTCTTCTGCTTAGAATGAGGTTTTGGCTACAGCCTCATCCCTGCATTGTAAAGGGGAAAACTGCTGGCCACCAGGGCTCTGGATTTGGCAAAAGGGCTAGGCAATATGGAACTGGAAATAAGAGAAAACAGAATGAATAATTTAACCACGGAAACAAACTCCTTTTGGTTTTTAAACTCTTTTTGAACCAAAATCACCAAGGGATGCAGAATGATTTATTAAAAAAAAAAAAAAAAAAGGCAACCCTCCCCAAAATTAAACCAAACCCCCACTATTTTGAAAGTGTTAGAAGACCTCTTTTGACATTTCTAGGTCTGTTTTTCATAGTTCATGTTTGAGATCTTTGCCTGAAGATTCAAGTGCAAGTCTCTTCTGTGCCTGAGTCTAAGTAGGTCTTGATACCATGAACTCCTGCCTCTCAGTATTTTGCTTTCTCCATTGGGCCACAGTGTAGTTTCCTGGTTGTTTTTTTTTTTTTTTTTTTTTTTTTNTTTTTTTTTTTTTTTGTGATCCAACAAATATCTAAGTCTATAATGCAAAAAGGAGCAGCCTCAACAAGAAAGACTGAGAACAGCTCACCCCACAACAGGGGTTTGGAACATTTTCTGAATAACTAGAATATATGCAATCCTTACCCTTAAGCAGCCAGCAAAATAATTCAAGTATCGCTCAGGTAAGCCTACTGAATATAAAGCTTCAAATGGAAGCGAGGTAGCAATGCTGGCTACATCTATACTGACAAATAAAAATAGACCAGGAAAGAGCCTGGGCAATGCTAAATAGTTTTCTTGCTCCCTGGGTTTCTTTTGAATATCTCTAATGGTCTCTTGATAAGACAAATCTGGTACAAGAAAGGCTTACCCTAAACGGTGTGGACTGAGGCCAATTGGTGCCACCAGACTTTAATGATAAGGATCAGTTCTGGCCTTATTCTCTTCATCACTGTTGACAGCTGCTGTGACCTCTTCACTTGCTTTCTGCATGACAGCTAAATTTATTTTGAATTTAGTTCTTTTTTTTTTTTTTTTTTTTTTTTTTTAAGTTGAAAATGAACAAAAGCCAACTTCCAATAAGTAGTTCTAGTTTTCAACTGCATCTCTTCAAACTGATTTGGCCCAATATTTCACAATCAAATTTTAAACACAGACACTCACACTTTTTTGTTGTTGTTGTTTTAGTTTTGGTTTTGTTTTTTAATTGACACACTCCAAAAATAAAATAAAAAATATTAAAAGACTGACTAATTGACACTGTATTTTCTCTCGAAGATCTTTTCTTTAAGAACCTCTGATAGTCTGTTTCTGGAAATGTAGAGTCTGTGTCTTCAGAACAACACATTACTTATTTTTTCCTCAAAGTATTTAAAGTGGATTTGAAAAAAGCAATGGCAGAGTTTCCTTGCACGTGTGCTGCTCTGGGCCTCTCTAAGCTCACCTCTGACAAGTGGAAGTGGCTCCTAGAGCCCGTAGTGTCTGTGCTCCACAGAGTGCGATGCCCTACAAGGCCCCAAGGCTGACACCACACTAGTTAGTTATCTTTGATACAGATAGCTATTTCCATTTCTAGACTGCCTGTTTTAAGTGCCTACTAAGCCCTTTAAAGTTAACTCTGGTATCTCCGCATCACACTGAAGCCACCCCCGCAGCTCCCTGGTATGCTGTGCTTCATGTTCTCTGCCCTTCCCACTGGACTACACTGCCTTGGCCCACCCCCAAATTCTCCCTTTCCATGGTAATTTCAGTTTTAGCTGGCTATTGCGGGCTGATTGAGGCTAGCAGGGTTTTGGATAGTCCTCCTCTGGAGCATCTTTTTTCCTCTGGAAAAAAGATGACAAAACCTTCCTAAAACCTATGTAAATAGTGCTGTCTTATCTATATAATAAATCACTTATCTATATAATAAATCTTGTGTCCTTAGCTGTTTAGTTCTTTAAAAAGCCACTTATAACTTCCTTTTATGTAACCCTTTGCTTTCAGACAGGCAATTCAAAGCTGGGCAGAGAAAACTAAGCCATCTCTAAAATTCCTGTTCAATAATGTGAATGTTTTCCTTGCTGATCATAACGAATGCTGCTACATGATGTATAAACACAATTTTCCCATCCCTTTTTTGATTACCTAGCTTTCTGGTGTACTGATGCTGCAAACACCTAATCAGCTCAGATCTTGTCCCATTTTTCATGAGCCTGAAAAGTTTTCATAAAAGAGACACTCTTCCTCATCTCTTTCAAGTCAAGGCTAGGACTTGAAATTGATACTAATGGTTTCCAAAGGAAACTGCATGCAGCTCTGTGAAACTGGGAAAGGTCCCAAAGGGGAACTAGAAGAAGGAGGAAATGAGAAAATAAGGAAGAAGATGAAACATTCTTTAATGATATCCTGAGGAAAAAAAAAAAAAAAAAGAAAAAAAGGAAAAATTCTGGCTCCTCAGGGGTATGGTCCTTTGGGAAAAATGTAAGCACAGCTACATACTCTTCCAGCAAACATCTCCTTTATTAGTACATGCTTGCTCTGAGATTGCTTTCAAGTCAGCTGCTTCCCAGGAGCTAGGCATTGAGTTGAGTCCCCTTGATGCGTGGTGATGCTTCGACAGGCACTGGTGCTCCCATGGGGCAGGATCCTCCGGGCAGCCAGAGCTGTGTTTCTTAGAGGGAGCTTTTGTGCAAGCGACCCCTAGACAGGCTGTGGGCATCCATGTACCACATGGTGGGCACAACACCACCAGATCCTCACCTCAGCACCCCTGGTGCACTGAACCTGAAAAAATGCTTGAAAGACTCCTAGTTATTGGCTTCACTTTAGGACAAAGAATAATGGGCTGATACAGTGCATCATTTGGTATATTTTTCTGATCATATGGTGTGTTAGGTGAAATGCAGACTGGAGTGCAGGACCATGATGGTCAGGCAGGTGAGTTAATATGCAGTAACAATGCTCTTGAAGAACTTGGGCACCAAAGGAAGAAAAAAATATCTATTCAACAGAGCATCTTTCAGAGGCTCCTTATGAAAACAGGCCATCTGGCTTCACTGCAGTGCATTTGTTAACTCTCCAGCCTACTACTGTTTCCCTGCTGGGTGACACATGCTGAATCTGTCACACATTTAGAACAAAATTATAAATAAACAATGGTCTATTCAAATAGAACAGAACTTTCCTGTGGTAGGCTTATAGGAAGCAGAAAAGAAGCAGAGAGGCAAATCCTTGTTCTTTTGTGTGAAGGAAAGTAGGTCCCTTGTTTATTGCCAGGAGGAAGATGCCTTTTGCTGAGTGATGCTTTTCCTAAGTGCTGCAGATGCAGACTTAAAGGCGTTATTGCTAGCAAGCTCTTGGACTGGTTGGTATCTCAACCACAGTCATGGCCTTATTTTTCTGTTCAGTGGCATGTGGTGAAAAACAGCTTGTAGTGCTCCAGGTTCCAATAGAAACAAAGGCAATGGGGAAGCAGAGAAGTGAAGTCCATTAACAAGCTAGTAGGAACAACAGGAAAGCAAGACCAAGTTTTCAGTAAAACAACTGGAGTATGGGATTGCACTCGCAGCACTGTTCATGAAGATTTTGTATGCTCAAACACTGAGCAGTCTTCTCCTTTTCCCTTAAATAATCAGAGATCTTCTCTACTGTAGAGGGTCTGTTGGATCTGAGAAACCCAGCTGAACTGCAAGGCCCTGTAAGCCAAGATACAAGATAAATATTTAGGGTTTCTCATCTCGCAGTCATGCCCTCATTCTTTGAGCATCAGGAGGAAAGCTGGAGAAAAATGACATGCCAGATCCCTGGCAGCCAGTTTCATCCATAAGCCAGGCCTTGTATGCCTGTGAACTGTGTGGCACTGAAGTGATACTTTATAGTGACACCTCCTGGGAAAGACAGAAGAAGCTTTCCATAGGCTTGTGAGTCAAAAGGTCATGTTAACACTGGCTGCAAGCCACCACTCCCTGTAGGCAGCAGCTTTCTCTAGACTGAGAAGGCGACAAGCCATGCTAGCTGGGATACTCTGCTTTTCTTTTTTTTTTTTCTCATTCCCTACATCCATAGTATTCAATGCCTGAACAAATAATATTAGGACACAGTGCAAAATGGCTGCAAGTTTAATTTCCCAGTGGAGATGGTACGTTTGCACAGGCTGCGGTGCTCAAAGGCCAAAAGCTGGGTTGTTAAAAGATTAAAGAGTTATTCTATTTCAGACAATCTTCAGAAAACAAACGCCTACTGGGTCTGGTTTTGCCCAGTTCACCTTTCTCCAACTTATTTGAAGTCCCAGGATATGAGTGAAATTGCCCTGGATTCGTGTTTGTGGGAGTAAGAGATAAACTGGGCTCACAGCGGTGAATGGATGTATCCTGAGGCATAATTAGGGTCAGAGGTGTCTGCCCATGTGTGTTTGTGTGTTTACAAACTATACACCTGGAACTCCACTCCTCTTCACACAGACCCCCACATACAAGTACACACACACACAAAATGTTGTATCAGTGATCTAAAACCAGAAAATTAAGAAGGTTGTAGGAGCTATTGAGGGTGCTCTGCCATTCCGTGGAAAATTTAAGCTGCTTTCGGAGCAGTCTGACATCAAAAGGAGTGACCCCTCCACTCTCTCCAGATGCCAGCTCCAGGTTTCTGCTCACCTTTCCCCGTGACAGGGGTTGCATTAGCTCACTAAAGGGTAATCCTAAGGTTGCAGTGGCCACAGAAGAGCCAGGAGTGTAGAATTAGTCTTGGGAAGGTCAGGAGAGAGAGACAGGACTAGCACTGATGCCACTATTGTGTCTTTGGCTGGCAGAAGGATGGTGTAGGACATCACCCTCATTTTGACTTCCTTTATGCCCATTTGTTTCAGAAGTTCCCACCAGGGTGAGTGGAGTTCCAGCACTGGCACATTCATCCACGCTCACCAGCAAAGCCAGGCTGGCTAACCATGGCACATCCATGCTTGAGTATCAGTCAAGCACTTCTCAATACTAGTCACTTTTTTCAATGTTAAATTCAGACTTGGAAACATCACAAGCCCCCTCCACAGCTGAAAAATCTCCAAAGACCATAATAAAGAGGCTGGTGAGAAGCATACATCTCCCCATTGACTACTTAAGGAGTCAAATACTTCTTTTAAGGCAATACAGTTCACTCACATATTAAAAGTGAAGCAAGCTAGAGCCAGGAAATTAAAATAAAATCAAATAAGTGAGTAGAGGAACAGGCGTCTCTGGGCTTGCCCGAAGGCACCGCCATTGAGACAATGTTGTGGTGCCACCCACATTTACATAGTTTGAGCACTCTCAGTGGATGTGGGAGTCTTGGGTCTGGGGCCGTTCACAGCTTGCGGAGATTTCCCAACTTACACAGGCCAGCAAGATGTTCAGACCTGTAGGCAATGAAGTGCACTGATGGGGAGCAAGCTGTTCATCTCCTGGGAACAAAGCAGGGAGGGCAAAGGGAGCCCAGGTGGGAGCAAGAACTGGAGCACCAAGCCCTACAGTATAGAAAAACGAACAAATTTTTGTTCTGACCAGGTAGTGTCAAAAAAAGTCTCCATTCTGCTGTGCTTTAAGCACACAGAAGAGTCTTGCCAAAGTTAAAAGCAACCATGGTCTTCCAAAATGTGGATGCCAAATGGCTTGTGCTGCACTTGCGTACCTCCACAACCACCGTCAGGTACTGGAGAAACAGCAGCATGAGTTAGTCTCTACAGACCTGCGTTCTCATCTTCCAAAAAGGGGTTTTTAATACAGCCCTTTGAACTGGGATTTACTTGTCACTTGGGTCAACAAGAGGATTTACCCCACTGAGCCCTTGAGACTGTCCCTGTTAACTGAAGTGACATTTGAGCACAACAAGAAGCAGAGGCCCAGATTCAGCAAAGCATTTCATGGATGCACCTACATGCACTATCCCACACTCTGACCGAGGCTCCCCACCTCCCGATGCTGCCCTGGAGAGTCCCCAGCAAGGATTAATCCAGTATTCCCACAAGGAGCCAGGACACAAACTTTCCCTGAACTATCATGAATGTGGCTGCAGTAGCCTGCCTCTTGCATACCAGGCAAGCCAGGCAGCAGCTTGTCAGGACTGAAGTTCCATATTTTCACCACACCAGAGGCTCCTCCGTGCATGTAGAGACTGCCGAAAGCAGAGGCTGCTTTGTATTATTCAGGTCAGAGTTTCTTCTCTGGTCTGTGGGAAATCAGCTGCTGGGATCAAATGCTTGTCTCTGTTCGGCACAACTCCAGCCAACGTGCAAGCGAGTTTTGCCTGTCTAGAGATGGATTTGTCCCCAGGTTCCCCCCAGGGAAAGACACACAGCACACTATGGAAACCGTGAGCAACGGGTATTCTTGTTGTAGGGAATTACATTTGCCAGATTTAATTTATTCAAATAAGAAACATATTCATCTATTTCCTACTACATATTGTTTATAAAATCAGTGGTGCAGCATCTCCAGAGAGTCATGAGCCAATTGCTGCACATGACCTGCTCTGGGATTCAGGCTGCAACAGGAAACTCGGCTTGGAACAAGAATTCTCTCTTAAATGAACTTTTGAAACTGGATCTACATTGTGAAATATTTGGATATTGAGCAATGGAAGAATGTGGAACATAAACACTAGCAACTGCTTCCTTTGAGCATTAGCAAGCTTCAGCAAGCAGGCTGGGTGCTGCTTGTGGTACAGGGCACACAGGGAGGCTGGTCAGAAAGCAAGTCTTGTAGGGGAGCATTCATAATGTGCTGATTAAATTGCACTAATTGCCTCCAGAGATCCATTCCTCCTAGTTATGGGTGTGGGTGAAGCATTCGTAAGCGAAAATTGGTAATAGTGCTTTTTGCCTCTTGAGTGCCTAGGACAGTTCTTTGTTTACTGCCTATGATTTTGCTAGGAAGCAGTGTTTGACTGTTCAGAGGGTGGGTGGGTTTGTGTCATCAGCTGCATGCTGAAAGTTCTGCCCAGGGAAATCTAATTTAATCAGGGATTACTCGGATGTCCCACTGAGCCACACTAGGATATGACTTGCAGGCAGAGGAAAGAGGGCATGCACTTTATTGGCTCTAATTCAGTAATGGTCCAAAGCTGCAGGGAGTCAGCTCAGACCTCGACAAAATATATTGCTGCTTCAGCAAAGCGAGCAGAAGATGCCCTGCCCTTCTGGAAGCAATTCAGAGCCAGCAGGTCAACAATAAAGACAACACTTTTATTTTTTTTTTTTTCTTGCTTTTTTTTTTTTTCAGTAGTGTCCCAAAACTTTTATCTGACTAATGATGCAGATTTCTAAATTATACAAATTATAACTTTCAACAGTCGCTTTGATGTGTTCAAGAGTAACTCGACAAGCAAAGCCTTGAGCAAGAGTAAGACACAGCATTGCTTGGAAGAAGAGACCAAGTTAGAAGATGTCTCTTCAACCAGGCTCAGTGCCAGAGCCTGAAACCAGCTGTGAGATTCAGAGTCGTCACAGCACTGCAATGAAATCTTTAAACAGCACACTGACCTTCAGGGTGGCCTTCCCAAGGACCCCCACATACACACCTGAGTGTGTGGCTGCTGTCACGCACAAGCCTGTTCCCTGCATTCACATCAGCCCCAAGGAGCCGTAAACCAGCAATGACAAAGAAGCAGAAATCAGGAGTCAAGAGACTGTGTATTGTGCGTGGGTCAAACACTCAGCCCTAACTCTTTTCTCTTGTGGGGGTGCAGTGGTATCCATATTTGTTGAGTGCCTGAAAGATTACTTAGTTTGAGTCAGGCTGCATTTACTCTTTTATTACCAGATCAGAAATGTCACCAGAATGTGCTCCTAAATAATGCCCTCCTGCCTTGTGATTATTTCCTTATGTTCTGTTCCTACTTCAATCCTACTGAAATATTACATCCTGGATTCACAAAAAACACAGAAAATGCCAAATAGCAGAAGAGTGGTGATTTCTCCCAGGCTGTAGGAACAGGATTTAAATACTTTCTTTTTTTTTTCCTTTTTGCTTCCTCATATTACCTCCCCAGTTTTGTTTGGCAGAAAAAGATATGTACTGTGGGATGTTCTGGTTCAGGTCAAGGTAATGGCAAGGCTTCCACTGATTTCAGGGAGGCCACAGTTTTGTCTGTATCCTGCTCTGAAACACAGAAGAGGGGGTGGGGGGAGGGGTACAAAAAAAAAAGATGTTTTTCAAAACTCTTTCCCACTGTGAAATCCAATTTCCTTGCTCCGTTCTTCTCCTTTTTTAGATGAAAAAGGCTTACTGCTTTTCAGCACCTGCAAAGGTGTTTCAGTGAAAGATGTGTTGGACTAGCCGAGCAAGCCAAAGTGTAGCAGGGGTGGATATGTCACCATGCAGCTGTAAATCAGTGATCACTGGTGACACTAGCATGTAAAATGGGCAACACAGACCCCACTGGAGAGAAGCCACCCCAGGGATTCCCAAGGTCCCATGAGGGTTATGGCTATACTGAAGCTCCTTCATAATTCATTTGGGTTTTTTGCTGCTATGAGCTAAGTGAAAGCTGGTGTAGGCAGAGCACTGAGGTAGCACCTCAGGATATACACCCAAGATGTATGTCTGTGAGAAGTATGCATATATCTAAGACAAAGATAGAAGAAACTCTTCTCCCTCCTTTCCCTAAGAAATCATGCATCTCTACTATCCTGCTGACTCCCAATTAATAAATCACACACTGAGATATTTGTCTAAATTTGAAACATCCTCTTAAACAAGCCCAGGAACAGACAGACCATAATTCTTCACTGATTCACTTTGTGCAGTCACCCAGGCTCAGGTTTTTCTTGCATTTGAGCCTTAAGAAGCTCTAATCCTCACTGGGGGGTGTTCTCTAGTAGCCCTCTCCTGGAAAGCTTGCATCCAAATGTAAACCACAAGACAAAGGGGCAAGGACATATAAGCAATGGAACCTATAGATAAATCCAACAAGCAATTGTTAGAGTTGGAAGACACCTTAAAGATCATCGGTTGCCCTCAGCACCTTCACAGCCTTTCTCTGGGACAGCAAAGTGCACAGTCTGAAGGAACTAGTAAGTGGAAGTTTGCAGATACAAGAGGAGAACTCCTTATCTGCCAGGAGCCAGCATGGAAACACACGACTATATACTTCATGGAAGCATGTACAGGTGGGAAAATGAAGATGCTGATAGTTCAGCCTGAAGCCAGTGCAACTCTCTGCATGCCTAAGGTCAGGCAGTGGCTGAAGAGCTTTGGTTTTGGGAAGGTAATTGCCTTTACTTTTCTTTTATGGACTAAAATGTATCATGGAGATCCCTCAACTTTTTAGCTTTCAGCTTCCAAGCATACTTATTCTCATCTCTGTTTTTTTAGAGTAGAGAAGTTTCACTGGCTTGGGTTCTGCCATCTTCACTGACCATGGGTTTGACTCTGCCAGGCCTAAGCACTCTGCCCTGATGCAGTGAAGCACGTCTGAATGCTAATTTTTAAGCAGGAGAGCAGTCCCATTACCTTCATAATTCTTGTATGATACATTCTTTAATGGATCTACTGTTATCACAGTTATCACTGTTACTTTTCACCTCCTACATTTTGCCTTCACTTCCTGGCCTTTTCCCCTAACCCGCTCAGCTTTCTGATAACATATGCACTTTTAAATATTACATCCATTTTGTTTTTCTAAATCTGAGTTTGCATCGACCTTTAATTCACAGTGAAAGGATATCTGATAATTAACCAGTATTATGGTATCATTTCCTTCTTTCTTATTAAGGGAAGATAGATCTCTGTTTCATAAACCTACACCATCGTTACAGTACCCCAGCATGTACTCATTAAGAAGAATTATACAGACAATTAAAGATTCTCATTTAATTTCTCCCTTTTATTCATGGTTAAGAATGTGAACAAACTAAACACATAAGTTACTGACATGATTCTGTATAGATGTTTTGTCTGGCATATTTTCCCAAACATCTTCCCTGTTCCAAGAAAATACTGAAATTAATTAACTTATTTTCCTCATTAGCAACTACAGATGAATAATTTCAAGGTATTTAGCAGATCTGGTATGGATATAGCAGCTAAATTTCATACCCAGCATGAAAATATTCATCCGAGATACCGTTTGGTGAAAGGATGTTTACGCTCATGCATTCAGCCTTGCCTTCACTGATCTAAAATTAGATCTTCTCTGGGCTTCAGTGCCACTTCTGCATAAACCTGGGCTGAAAACAGAAGTTAGTATCTCTTTGGTGTTTAACAACCACCCTTGGGCCAGATCTTCTGATAACATGTTGGAATTCCCTTCCTATCATAGACTAAGCATCCACGTCCATCTTTCTCTCCCATTTTTATTTCTAACTTTGAGCTGTGACAGATGCTTAATTGGTCCCTGAATGTACCACAGCAATGTCAGACCATGGATTCACCTGGCCTAACATCTGGCCTCCAACAGCTACTGACAGCAATGGTCAAGGAAAAACTAGAAGAATGATTCACTTTAGCATCCCTGAGCAAGATCATGGCTGAGAATCTTTCTTTGGTGGCAAAGTCACCAAAAATGGTGACTTTGCAGGCAGTAAACTTAGTGTGTTCTTCTTCCATGGAGTTGTTCATTCGGCTTTTTGAACCGTTGCAAACTCTTAGCAACTGCAACACTGAAGTTTGTAAACTGTCCTAGTACACTGCAGCCTGCAAATAAATCTCTTTTTTCCCCCTGATTTTTCAGGTGCTCACACTTGTCCATTAAACAGAACTGAAAAAAAAAAATAGGTTTGCTTATAACAACAAATAATCAGACCTATTACACAGGGGAGTAATGGTGGGATGGTTTGTACCCATAAGCCCACGCATGGAGGCCATCAAGCTGGCTAATGACAGGATGTAAGTGGCAAAAAAAAAGTGGTTGGTGGGGTCCAAACTGTTGAAAATCTCTGCAGTTTGTACTTATATCAAACATGCACACTTTGTGGATCAGGAACAGAGGTGATGGTAATAAATCCCCTAAAAACATTAAGAGTCAAATCTGGTGGCTGTTTTGTTCTTCTATTTTAAATTAAATCTTCATTTCTTTGCTAGAGCAATGTCTGCTTCTTGTTCTTTAAGAGTTCAGTTTCTTTTAGGTAGCGCTGTGTGGATGAGTGATGGGAACCCTGGAGCGTGGATTTTCTGGCATTATATTTTACAACAAAGTACTAATGAACAGATCCATTTCCAGACTGGTATCATTATTTACTTGATCCATACACTGTTTCTGCATTGAGATATTTTCCTACTCACACACTTTCATGAATATTCTTTCAGTGTAACTATAAGCAACTCAGAGTTGATCTTGGGCCTTTATAAGTATCACCATAGCACAGCGTGTCAGGAGTGTCATGCAGATGAGCACCCCTCAATCTTGACCACTGTCACCACTATAGTATTAATATTTAATATAGACAACCGTAGCAAGTGTTGTGGTGATGGTCAAAACCTATTTTGAAGCTATAGATTATTGCAGCCTTCAGGCCAGGAGGTGACAAAGACAGAGGTGAAGTTTGTATCTGGAAATGACTCCATTGATGTGGCCAGTAACAAGCCAGGGCTGGCTGCAGACACAACAGGGGTTAGCAAGAAATTGTTCCCAAGCCATACTGCAGGCTTCATACAATGTTGAGAAGCATTAGTTGAGTGGGAAAAATCTGCCTTTCTCACTCCACTCATTAAATCTACCCTTCTAAAATGACTTGTGGACACTATTTTCAAGGAGCACTTGATGAGAGGTCTGGAACAGATGGTTTAAGCACCTTGTTTGCTTGGTCAGTGCTTTCTGCCCAGCACTCAGCTGCATTGGGAGGCAGCATAGGTGACTCAGAGGTCTGGACATGGCTTGTGGTTTCACTTCACACAGCCCACAGACACATGACTCTTTTTCCACATTATTACTGAGTTATGCTACAGTGAATGTTAATGACCCACAATGAAATGATTCCTTACACCAAGCAAGGCAGACCACTATCCACAAATTCCCCATTTTCTTTCTCCTGTGTCTATTAAGATAATTAATCACACTGGGGGAAAGCACACACAGCCTTGCTGTGAGGTCGCAGTGAAATGATACATCACAAAGGTTATAAAAGCATTCTAAACACAAAATTACCAGCAGCATTTACAAAAAATAATAAAAGAAACTACTCTGGAAAATAAACCAGAGAAAAGTGAGAAGCTCATTGCCCAGCTTTAAAATTAGGAGAACCCCACTGACACACAGTATTAATATTTGCCCAATGAGGGAACTCAGCAGGGGCTGTGCAGGAGGTTTTTCTATGGTCAGGAGGCAAGCAGCGGGTGATGCTGGAGAGAGGGAAAGGCTATGTCCCGATGCATGTTGAGAGAAGGCATGTTGCAGCCTCACCAAGGCGGGTACCGTCCTCCACCAGCTGGAGGGTGGCGGTGCAAGCGACTGCCATGCAACATCTCATGTGTCAGCCAGGACAGTCCTCAAGGACATAACCAGGGAAGCCAATGCCTGATGCTCGCATTATTTCTCAGCTTAAAATCGCCACACACTAGTAAGCAAACATTTCTGTTAGGCTAGGAAGGGATTGCAAGCATCTATGAGTAAAAGTGTCTGGTGTTGATGAAGTAGGTCAGTGAAGAGCAGGTCAGTGAAGCAGCCCGGTTGGACATGCTGTGCCAACACGGGTGAAATCTGTTTTGCTCCCAGCTCCCACTGTTCAAATGAAAGGCACAGAGGGCACTGACAAGTGAGCTTTTGATGATTGCTGTGCTGCTGCCAAATGATCTCCCTCCACAAGCAGAGATAAGCAACAAATCCCTTCCTGGGGGTCAGAAAAGGTGGTAGCGCTGTTTGCCTGGAGAAGTGCCCACAGACATTGGCCTAGAGCTCCTAAAATGAGCTATCATTGAATCATAAAATTTTCTAGGTTGGAAGGGAGCTTTGACATCATCTAGTCTAACCATCAACCTAACTCTGATAAAAAACAAACAAAAAATCCCACTAAGAGAATCCATCATCATCACCAACCCATGTCACTAAGCACTATATCAAGCCGTCTTTCGAATACCTCCAGGGATGCTGTCTCAACCACTTCCCTGGGCAGCCCATTCCAATGCTTAATAACCCTTTCAGTGCAAAAAATTTTCCTGATATCCAATCTGAACCTCCTCTGCCTCAACTTGAAGCCATTTCCTCTTGTCCTATCACTGCTACCTGGGAGAAGAGACCAACCCCTGCCACTCTAGAACCTCCTTTCAAGTAGATGGATGGAGCAATAAGGTCTCCCCTCAGTTTCCTTTTCTCCAGACTGAATAAGCCCAGCTCCCTTAACCTGTCCTCACAGGACTTACTCTCCAGACCCCTCAGCAGCTTTGGTGAGCTTCTTTGGATCCACTCCAGCACCTCAAAGTCTTTTTTGTAGTAAGGGGCCCAAAACTGGACACAGTACTCAAGGTAGGGCCCCACCAGTGCTGAGTAGAGGGGGACGATCACCTCCTGAGTCCGACTCTCCACACTGTTCCTGATACAGTCCAAGATGGTTTGGTCTTCTTGGCCATCTGGGCACCCTGCTGGCTCGTATTCAGCTGACAGTCTACCAACACCTTCGGGTCCTTTTCTGCCAGGCAGCTCTCCAGTCAATCTTCCCCAAGCCTGTAGCGCTGCATGGGGCTGTTGTGACACAAGTGCAGTACTTGGCACTTGGCCTTGTTGAATCTCAGCCCATAGATCCAGACTGTCCAGATCCCTCTGCAAAGCCTTTCTACCTTCCAACAGGTTGACACTCCCACCGAACTTGGTGTCATCTGCAAACTTACTGAGGGTGCACTCAATCCCCTCATCCAGATCATTGATAAAGATGTTAAAGAGACCTGAGTCCAATACTGAGCCCCAGGGAACATCAGTTGTGACCAGCAGTCAACCAGATTTAACTCCAGTTAAAAGAGGACATTGACACTGGTGGACTGACACCACATTGCTCCAAGTGGGAAGGTTTTGTCCATTTGTCTGCAATCAGTGTCACGTTCACTTGCTGGTGATGGGATAGTGGTGCAGCAGAAGATGTGGCAGAAGCCACTCTGTGTGCTGTGCAGCTCTAGGGTGGAACCTGCCTCCATTTGCGGTGTGGTGAAACCAGATCTGCAAAAGCAGAGTGTGCTACACCACTGCAGTGAGAACACATTCAAATATTCAAATATCCACACTCAGACAGGGAAGCATTTTGTTTGCTGATTGAAACACTTTTTTCTCCCTTACACTAGGAGTGTGTCAAGTAATACAGAGGTTAAGGTGGGAATAATGCAGACGACTGGCATAGCCTAATACTGCCAGATCCAGAATAGGATTTCATGCATGGAAATCCATCATATCTAAATGTATTTCTCCAAATAATCCTGATTCTTCTTTAGCGGTCCTTGAGGAAAGCAGGAATAATATTGGAGCAAGTCTACCTGTTGCAAGTGCCATCTCAAGATGCCAGGTCAGAAATATTTACTAAAATAATCTTTAAAGCATGAAATTGCATGACAGCTTTAAAATCTATAGTAAGCAACAGGACATCATGTTTGCAACCATTTCTATAGAACATCATGTTTCATCGTATGCCTTAATTGAGTTCTGCTGAGAAAAAACTGCTTTTGATCATGTCTGCTTTCCAATTTCTCCCCTCTAGTCAGTCAAGAAAAAAGGGTGCTATGGAATCAAGAATAAAACTAAGATTCCGTGGCTATGCAAATAGCTGTAAATTAGCATGGACTAAGTTACAAATAAATACATACACGTATGATTTACAAGAGGGAGAAAATGTGCTCAGAATGCAAAATGTGGTATAATTTCTATTCATAGTATAACCCTGGAGTCTTATCAAAGCGTGGTACTCTTTAACATGAAAAGGCAACAAAGCTCGCTCTGCAGTCAGAGTTTTAACTGAAGAAATACAGAAGCAGAAGAGAAACCACTGATGAAATGATGGTGCATCCTCAAAGGAATGTCTACTGGGGATAAACTAAAAGGAGTTAATTGTTTGGATAGAATCCAAATAAACTTTATGTTTCATATCACTTGTTTCTTTTTGCACCAGAAAAAAATCCAACAAGCCAACCTACGTTTGCACCTTATTAATGGAAATCAATTAGAAACAGTCCAAAATCAAATAGAAGCCAAGAGAAATGCAGAGCTGACTAGAGTCTCTAAAGGAAATGTGCTTTGTGTTAACTAGGCTATTAGAGAAAACAAAATATAAAAGCAGTACGAGCTTCAAAGAAATGCAGTGGATCAGGTCCAAATTCCCAGCAATACACTGGGCTGGAAAAGATTCACTGGACCGTCTAATTTATTTAACACTTTCAATTCCTAAAAGTGCTTTAGTTATTAAAAGTACAGAATATATTTAAGACCACATTACACTTCTTTGTAATTAATGAATGGCTGCTGGATTTAAGCTCCTATTTTCCACTTAAAAAAACACTTAGTATAACCAGAAGCTAAATAGTTTAGGATACTCAAAGCAGAGGAATGCAAACAAAAGAGACCTTGGCCACTGAAAGAGTAAGAGTAATAAAGGCTATAGAGAAATAAAAAAAAAAGAATAAAGACTCATACAATTTCACGTTATAATTGCTCTGCAGATTTATTTGATTCTTGTGAATGTAAGTTTTGTTGTAGTCTTAAGGGCATGATGCTGAAGTCAAATTATACTCCCTCTGTGTGACAGTGCTTCAGTCACTCTGTGTCCCACAGACTTACTTCACTAAGCGAGCCATCCGTGTGAATCCTTAGATAGGGGTGTGAAAAGGAGGAGTTCCCAATGTGTGCAAAGGTGATAGAGAAGTTTTCTTCTCTTCTTCCACTCCTCAGTGACTTTTCCTGCCTCCCTCCTGTTGCATCCTCTGCACCTACAGGCAGGTGGTTTCTAGCATCTCAAGTTTCAAAGCTGTATCCCCCTAAGAAGGAAAACAAGAGCAAGTTCACCAGCATAAACTGGTTTGGGTGCATTAGCTTCACTGTAGTCATACTAACTCAACCCACAAACTGCAAGGGATTCAGAGAATATTTAAAATCCTATAAAATATTTAGAGAAGGTAGTAAAGCATGTGTGATATGCATGAAGAGAGTGAAGTTTTGGGTGGATCAATGGAAAAAAAGCCCACTGACCAGTGGAGTTGAGGAGACACACCTTGTGCATATGGACAGCGACGTGCCCACATATCCATGCACTTTCTGCATTACTCTGGGTCTGCTTTGAGCACGGGTGGCTGAGGTGTGAGCTTGAGTAACTTTTATTCTCCCAAGGGAAGACAACTTTGTACCACGATCCTCAAATCAGCCAGGTGGCTTTCGAACCTGCACACTGAACTTCACCCAGCAAATCTGTGGAAATCTGTGATGAGTTCTCACAGCCCTGACTGATGGCCAGCAGGACAGAGGGAAGGGGGAACTTGTTCTGCCTGCAGATGAACAGGAGACTTTCCTCTCTATTACTGCCAAGTCAGTGCTTTTCATCAGCATCCAATCAGTGCCAGAAATGCCTTAAAAGAAAGAAGCTTTTTGGAGCAGAGTCCTTTTGTGTATCATCCCAGGGCACCAAGGGGCCCCCAGCTCTAAGGAAGGCCCCTTAGGAACTGACTCAGAATAACAAATTGTAATAATAAATAATATTTTATTCTATTATTTTTGTAGGTAGGGATTTTCCCTGTCTTTTTCTCCTTCTGTGACTTGCCAAGCTAGAGATGAAGACAACGGCTTCTTTGTTATCTCTCTAAAAGCAGGAAAGGAGTTTGTTGATGTTATGGAGGAGATACCAAAGAAATGAAAAAGATTGTTTATATTCCCATAGGCCTTGCATAGCTGTGAGCATCTCAAAGGTAGGACAAGAGCCTGGAAAACACAGAGACATGCAAAATCCAGGCTTAGCTTTAGCTTCTCTGCCATGAACAGAGACAAGGCGCCAGTCAAAATATCTGTGTCAGCAAGTGTTTGCATGTACAGGTGAAAGCAAGAGAAGGAAGAAGGTGCAAGGAAATAGGAAAAGAGACAGGGAGAAAATGGCTGACTGGTTAGGGAGGTACTAGAAAGAGAAAAAACAATGAGATCAATTCAGTCATCATAAATATTAACAAATTTTGTTAAAACTGATGCAAGTATTTCACTTAGAATCATAGAATCATAGAATGGTTAGAGTTGGAAGGGACCTAAAAGATCATCGAGTTCCAACCCCCCTGCCACGGGCAGGGACACCTCCCACTAGAGCAGGTTGCTCAAAGCTCCATCCAGCCTGGTCTTCAACACTTCCAGGGATGGGGCATCCACAACTTCTCTGGGCAACCTGTTCCAGTGCCTCACCACCCTCACAGTAAAGAACTTCTTCCTATGAGGACAGGCTGAGAGAGCTGGGGCTGTTCAGCCTGGAGAAGAGAAGGCTTCGGGAAGACCTTCTAGCTGCCTTTCAGTATCTGAGGGGAGCCTATAGGAGAGCTGGAGAGGGACTGTTTGTCAGGAAGTCTAGTGACAGGACGAGGGGCAGTTTGTGGCAGTATCGTAGAAGGCCATCAAGTTTGTCAGGCAGGATTTGCCCTTGGTGAAGCCATGTTGGCTGTCTCCAATCACCTCCTTATTTTCCATGTGCCTTAGCAGAGATTCCAGGAGGATCTGCTCCATGATCTTGCCAGGCACAGAGGTGAGACTGACTGGCGTATAGTTTCCTGGGTCCACTTTTTTCCCTTTTTTGAATATTGGGGTTATGTTCCCCTTTTTCCAATCTGCAGGAATTTCACCAGACTACCATGATTTCTCAAATATGATGGAAAGTGGCTTCGCAACATGGTCTGCCAGCTCCTTCAGGACCCGTGGATGAATTTCACACGGACTTATGCACTTTCAGGTTGTTCAAGTGGTCTCGAACCTGATCTTCTCCTACTATGGGCAGTTCTCCATTCTCAGAGCCCCTGGTTTTACCTACTGTGACTTGGGCAGTGCTTGCCAGTGAAGACTGAGGCAAAAAAATCACTCAGTACCTCAGCCTTATCCATATTCTTGGTGGCCAGGTATCCTGTTTCCTTCCAGAGAGGGGCCGCAGCCTCCCTAGTCCTATCTTTTTCCCTGACATAGTTATAGAATTTTTTCTTATTATCCTCGATGTCCTTGCCCTCAATTCAGTTTTCTTAGGGCTTTTGCCTGCCTGATATAGTTCCTGGCCCCTTGGACAGTTTCTCTATATTCCACCCAGTCCACCTGTCCTTGCTAAAGTACTTAAAGTACTTTGGTTGAAAATGAAATTAAAGTAAATGTTTAGAAAAATTGAATTTCAGTATTTTCTTTCTTTTAATGAATCTGTCTTGGAATTTTAATTTTATCCTTTTCACAGGTTAGAGTAAAAAGAAGGAAAAAGTCTAAGAGAGAATGAAATGAAGGAGAGAAGAAACAGTGAAATAAATGAAGGGGGAAAACTGTAAATCTGAACATTTTGATAATTGTTATTTCTGACAAAATGTGTATGTTGTTGGCCAAAGAAGTCTTCCTAACATTATTCTCAATTATTCTGCACGGTACCAGGCTCATTTTTCAATGACATCTTGTTATTATTATATATTACATTCATTACGGGAGAGCCCAGAGGTTCTCAAGATTCTGTCATGCTGAGTAAGTACAATATTTAGGAAAGATTATCCTCATCTTAAAGAACTGACAAGTTAACTAGGGACAAGACGCAACAAGTAGGCAAAGTATCCAAGAAGAGAAGATGGAGAGAAGGAATAAGATGAGGAACCACTGTGAAGACAATGAGGATCACAGGTAGAGGGATTCATCAAGTGTTTCACAAGCACCTTCTCCTTTGATTTGTATAAAAACAAGCCATGGGCTCCAGTCTCTCCCCCAGAATTCACCTTCTCCATGATCAATAAGTACAGTGGGACTGAAAAGGGAGCTGGTGGGCTGGTTGATAGGCTCTCTGTTGATGCAAGAAGTGTGGGGCAGGCACACCGAATAGCACACAACCCACTGCCAGGAAATAGGTCTACAATGAAGCAATCATGCGCTAGATAAATGCAGGAGAATTAATTAAGCAGAGGTACTGCATAACATGAATACATTTCTCAAGCACCTGATGAATCAGGGAACATGGCAACTTGTAGGCAGAAAAGTGACAACTCTAACATCACAAGAAGTTCAGGTTTGACCTCCACTAGCTACAGACTCCTACCTCCCTGCTTATGCATGCCTGATGCTTATCTTAGAAGTACAGCTATCTTGGACAGAAGGGCTCTGAAGTCTCTCATCATGGTCATGCCAAGCTCTTAGTTGGTCTCTGGTGGGTGGTTCTGGATGGTAGCCCCATCACTGGGTAGTGGAGACTTTTACTCCTATTTCTCTGTATAACTTTGCATGGTGGAAAGATGAGAGACTTGATTTCCCTGCCTACACCAGGACTTTTTTTATCCAAATGGTCATAAATTGAGACCCTCCATTTGTGTCCAATTCCTTGTATTGACCTGTGAAGCATCACGTACTGAGTACGAAACTGCCGGTTGTCGCTCCTCAAGGTAGAATCATGCTTCTTTAGTTTATGGAAATCAATGCCTGCTGCTCATCCCAAGTACCATGAAAGGCTGAGGACTCTTCTTTCTCAGCCTCAGACCAGTGTTGCCTCTGCACCACCAGGCACTGCCATGCCTAGCGGACAGCAGGGACCATCATCTCATGCACTGAGAAAGAAGAACGGTGGGAGGTTTCATCATAATTTACCAGGACTGATATTTTGCTATCTTCCTATGGGAGAGAACAACCACTGCCAGCTACTTTGGAAGCAATATTGTGATTCTTGTCTGCTAACAGTGAAGAACCGATGCTGCATATAGCATCTGCACTGTTATCCTCCATTCAGACAGCTCTTTCAAAGAAGGAAAATTCTGTTACTTACTGCTCTGGGCTATTTGCAGGAAATCTTCTGAGAAACATTCCACCAGGGGTACAAGGTCTCAAAAATGTCTCCCCAACCTCATTTATTTGTATTAAACTATGCTTACACATGCTCTTGTGACTTTCCCAAGACTTGAGGAAGTCAAAAGAAGAAAAAAAAAGAAAAAAAAAAGTAAAAAAAAAAGTAAGGTTTTAACTTCTTTTTTTTTTTTTTTTTTTTCAAACAATGACTCAGAGTATGTGTGAAACAAAAAGTTTTATGGCATTTATTTAAGATTTCCCATGGTTGGTGAAACACCCCCAGTAACAACTGCTTAGAGTGTCACTGGCCAGAAACTTCAGCATTAGCAGATTTATGCCTTTTCTATTACCTGCAGCAATAAACTGCCTTAAAAAAAATCTTCTTGTTCCCTAACTACAAATTGAATTTCAATAAATGTATGTAATATAGCCACAGGAAAGCAGAAGGTAGAGTTGTGTGCAGTCTTAAAATTGTAACACATAGCTCTCATTGCCTCAGAAGTTTGGATCAGATATTGTTCAAGCTTAATCTACCTGCACTCCCTGAACTAGGTCAAGCAAAATACACCTAAGTTAAAACCTTCTGCTACAGTCAAATTAAAGGCACAAAAAAGTAAGGTGCCTTTTGCAGACAAAGGGAAGCACTACTTCGGGCTTGTGACCTTCAAATTCCCTGCCTGTCTAGTTATAGGACCACCTTGGCCTAAACTGGAGAATTTTCAGGGTTTTCATAAACTGGAAGAGGTTTCTCTGAGGGGCCTTCTGCTACTCTGACATATGTGTCATGTGTCAAGTTTTTCAGTCTGGTGCCATGGACTTATACAACCTTATCTTGTGACAAAGTGTATCTTCTGTAACCAGAGAACTTGCTGCTCCGAAAAGATGATTCAGCGGCTTTCTGCTCCCTTTACACCTGTAGTATAGTATAAAGCAACCCAAGGGAACAAGGTTTTTAATGCCCCAAGCCTGAATGCCAGTAGATTAGCTACATTGCAGTTGTGCTCGTTAAATTCCCTACCTCACCTTTGGCGATTGCTCACCTTTGAAAGGTTACTATTATTCTCATTATTATATATATATTGGTAGTGCTTGAATAACTCTATAGCTTGAGCATTTTTTAAACACAGATCAATCTTTATTGCGTAACAGAAAGCTCCTTCAAAATTTCTCTAAAGGGTTCAATGAAGGCCCCCTTACAGGCACAGTCCTACTGATGTCTGTAAGACTATGTTGGATAAGTAAGAGAAAGATTTGTGTGTCGGGCATCAAGTCCTGCTCCTAGTTAAAGCTTTAGCTTAGTACTTCAAAGGTGTGAGCCCAGTGGTCCTACCATCTTCTTGTTTTTCTCTTCTCACACTGGCATGTGACAACTGAGCTTATTCTCCATAAAGCTTAGGCAAGAGGTTGCCAACACTTGGTCTGTGCTGAGGGATTATCAACTGGGCTGTGAAATGATACTACACAGTAAAAGGTTTTCAATTGATGAATTCCCTCTGGGTTCATGGGTGGCCTGTGAAAGTGAAGGTTGAGACTGCCTAAGATGTTTGGGAACCAGTGGTTTAGGCACCAAACTCCCACTGACATCACAGTAGCTGCGATTAGGAGCCAAGCACAAATACAGCCATGCACAAAGGTCCCATGAATGCACTCAGCTTTTATTTCTCAGGATTCATTATCCTACTACTAAAATGGAGTTCTGTCATGCATCATGCAAAAAATACACACAGAGTATCAGCAGACAGAGCAGTTCTCTGCACTTATACATGTCTCCAGTCACAACTCTTCTGGGGATTTGGCTGCACGAAAGTCCACAGGATGAGCGAACTAACCACTTCTCATATTGAATACAATGGTAAACCATGGTGGCTGTGATCACCCTTCTTGCCGAAAACAAGCATCTAAGCAGCTGTTGTCTGTGCCTGCAGCCATATTTGTGGACAAGGCTCATTCACTTCACGGTCTGCAACATCACGTTCATCTTGCAAATAGTAACCCAGCACCGACTGGCAGAAGAAGGTGCTTCTGGGAGCCCCAGCTCCTTCACCAGCCAGCATTGCACTGGTTCCTGGGGAGCAGGAATAGCAATGACACTATTGTCACCATGGGTTGACATAAAGAGAATCAATGATGAAGGTAACATTTAGCACTTCGGCATTAGCTTTTACTGGTGGCTGTGAAATCATTCACATCATCCTATAGTACTGAAATGTAGTGTGGTATCTCAGACTGTAGGTAAATGCTGATTTTCAATGGCTGCTATTACACATGGTGCTTTCAAAATGATTTATAGACAATAACCCAGTAAGTTCTCTATTGGGTTTTCATAGGATACAATAACAACTTTTCTTCTTGATTCACAACTACTTCTGGTATTTCTTTGGCCAAAGAAAGATAAATTCGCCACAGTTTTGACCAACTGAACTGAATTTTTTAAATAATAGGAGCTCATGCATTAAACCCCAAAGGTCACAGGTTCAGTCCCCAATAGCTGAATCTCTCTTGATGCATGGTCTTAAATTTTGTATCTGTACAAAGCAAGGATATTAAGGAGCTTGTCAAGTTAGAGTAGATGCCACTACTGAAGCTAGGGTAATAACTGAAGAGCTTCTCGGTGGCAGGATGTCTTCATGACATAACTGAGAACAAAAGAGACTGACCTAGGAATATGAAATAAATGAGACACGCTTGGTCACTTTGTCGCACATAGCAGCTAATAATGACTGGAAACATAAATGGAGATTCACCTTGGAAAAATATATAGTTTAATATAACAGACACATTTTGACTAGAAAATACAACAATGAATATGACTTGAGGTGGAGAGGGAATTATAAATTAGGCGGTTCTATAGTGCGACAGAGTGAGGCTAAATATCATAGAAAATCTCAGTACCATGTATGAAAATAGCCCTCATATCATGCAATGGTGGGTTGAGAAAACCCTGTAGACAAAAAAAAGTTTTGGCAGGCCCAATTCAGCCTTTCTGTTTAGCAGACAAGGTAGCTAAAGCAGATCATTCTGTATGACTGTACTCAACAAAACAGCTGCCATAATGTAAAGTACTGAAGGAGGCATGTTTCCTATGATGAGGTACCACGTGGCAACAGCTGTGCTGCTCAGAAACCTAAATAAGGCACACTGAGGAGGTGCAAAATGCTGTGTAGATATAAACTCAATCGAGGAGGAAGACTGGAGCATTAACCAGTGCTTAAGACATGCAGCGACCCACAGGATGTTTTCCTCGGTGCCCAGGTTGCTCGTATCTTACCTGCTTAGGTGCTAATCCACACCACAGCCTAAACTCAGTCCCAGGGTTTCAAGCTCTTGACCAAGAGCTCAAAACTCAGTGGTGCTGACACCAAGTGCAGCTTTTGATAGCCCTACTCAGTTGTGACTGGTGGCCTGAAGAGTGCTTCAGGCCCCTTACACTGCAGCTGTGTGTCAGTCCCTGTTGCCTCCAGCAATGTCACAGGCTCACCCAACTGGTACTGCCTTGTGACTAACTCAAAGCACCTACTGGTCACTTACAGAGGCAGTAGTGTGCCCTAAGATCCACATCTCTGCTCTCTTTGGCAAGGGGAGACCTGGGCTTGCTCTTCTCCTGCCTCTGGCAGGGTGTGGAGCAGGAAAGACCCTCACCCATGGCAGCAGCTTTCCCTGCAAGTGCTCTGATCACAGAATCACAGAATCGTTACAGTTGGAAGGGGCCTTAAAGATCATCAAGTTCCAACTCCCCTGCCATGGGCAGGGACACCTCCCACTAGACCAGATTACTCAGAGTCCCATCCAGCCTGGTCCTGAACACTTTCAGGGATGGGGCATCCACAACTTCTCTGGAAAACCGGTTCCAGTGTCTCACTGCCCTCACATTAAAGAATTTCTTACTAATATCTAGTCTAGATCTTCCCTCTATCAGTTTAAAACCATTGCACTTCATCCTATTCCTCCACTCCCTGATAAAGAGTCCCTTTCCATCTCTCCTGTAGGCCCCTTTTAGGTATTAGAAGGCTGGTATAAGGTCTCTCTGGAGCCTTCCCTTCTCCAGACTGAACAACCCCAACTTCATAAGAGAGGTGCTCCAACCCCTCTGATCATCGTCACTGGCCTCCTTTGGACCCACTCCAACAGGTCCATGTTTTTCTTATGTTGGGGGTGCTGATCCATTCTTCAGGTGCAACAGCAGCCTTTTGGTGTAGGCAAAGTTGCCAATGTGGCTGTATATTTTTGCAGCGTCCAAGAGCCTATTGCCCTGGGAGACTTCTGTTTGCAGCTGTCCCTAGTGCCAGCATATCAGACAAACTTAAAAAGCTTCGCAGCTAAGGCTGAACTTTTGTGCATTGTGATTTTAAACCAAATTACCTAGATCAGTTAGTGAGAGAGAGGGACAAATGAAGATTTTTCAGACCTTTGGCTGTATTCGGATGCAAGTGATTATACACCCAGAAAGGCAAATAACATCCTAACCAAGTCAGGGCAGGCTTTGTAGTAAAATAAACTACACTTTGATTATTGTTGCTGATGAAAATGCAACCTGGTTTGGTTTTAGTGAAGAGATGGAATCTTTAATACATTCTTACTGTCTTTTGCAATTACTGCTGCTTCTGCCAGGGCCCGGCAATTAAATCTGCAGCCTAGCCTTTGCCTTACTAAGCACTGTCACATTTTCGGGAGGCTGTGGGGAAAGGAGCCTGCGAAGAGGAATTCCAGACTTCTATCAGTCATTCCTGCACAGAATTACTCTGCCCAGGGTCCTCCTGATTCTATGAAATTAAAAGCATTTATCCCACCCTTGATTTGTTGCCTGTAGACAGACGAGATCTCTGGCTCCAGCGTGTTTCTGGGCTACAATCTCGTACTACATGAAATTATGGTATCATTAAAGAAAAGCTGATAGATACGAGCCCTGTTGGCTGCATTGTTTAGCCTGTTCTGCTGAAATCATTGCAGATTCACAGATGAGATTTACACTTAGCTTCCCTTGTATTATCTATGGCAGCCTTAACTATCTGTCAACAGAAATTGCATGACCATGGTAGGGAAAAAAAGGCATAGCCTAGGATAGCAATATATCAGATATCTGGTAGTAGCAATCAACAGTAGCTGTTGTGCAATAACTAATGACTAATCAACTTGGCTGTGTTGTGCATTCCTTAAAATGTTGCCACAGCCCCCACTTTCTGAGATGGACTATAAAACACCTATTTAGGATCATACTCAAGGAGGCTGTGTTTGCACCTTTTCTTGTTCTCGTTATTGCTAGTGTCATTAGATGAGATTCATTTGATGCCATTACTTGTGCTCGTTACAATCTTTGTGACTAGAATATGGTACAGTATCAGAATTTTAATGCCTCATATATTCTCTGAGAGATGATGGCAATAAATGCTACTGCTTTGACCTTCTCTGTGTTTTATCATTTGATTCACTGGTCATCTCCATTCGTTCATCTCTATTTGTGCTCATATGTAGACTGAAGAGCCAGAGAAGAAAAACTACAGTTACCAACAGATAAGAATATTTACAGAATCGAATGTCTCCTATTTGTAAGCATATTAACAATTTATAGCCTTTTACCATCTGTATTAAGCATCAATATTCTGCCTTATCCTTGAGACAGGACTTGGTGTGAGCAGGCAGATCAGCAATGTGTGGATCCTTTAGCATTACAGGAACACTGCAAACAAGCTTGGTAACTATACATGCTTGTGACAATATTTGGGGTAGGGAACAGAAAAAAGGGCTTCTTGTTTGGTACTAGTTCCAAGGGTGACCTTAAAAGAATTTCTTGGGAGCTGTATTTTGGGTAATATAGGTGTAGCAGTGACCAATTAACTCCTTCACTGCTATCTCTCCTCAAACTATCTTTATGGCTGCCACTCTATTACTGTACCCAGTCAAAAGGATATAAACAGATCTTCAGAGCAGGGATATCCAGATGAAGAAGAGATGTTATGCACATGGCCAAACCTCAGCCACCAAACACTGGAACCTATCTTAGGAGCCTAGATTGGATTCACCTCCCCACAGCTCCCTGGATAGTCTGGCCTGGTTTGGACATCACCTAAGGTTTTCCTTATAGGCAATAGATAAAAGGAACTCTTTCAGAGGATGACCTATGGCACCTTAATTAGATATCTACTCTAGACTGTTGGCTGAATCTCTCTCTCCCTTGCCTGTTGAGGGAGAACAACCCTTCAATTTAAGCTCCTAAACTGGGTGCTTAAAAATAGTCGTCGTGATTGCCTCCCCTCCTCAAAACACTTGACCCGGATGCTCCTGGGTGGTGAAAATGAAGTGTTCTCATGTGCACTCTCCCTGCAACAGCAATTCCTGATTTGAGGAGGTGTTTCTTTCACTGGCTCACTGACTTGAGGGAGCTCACCTGATTTATAGCACAGACTGGGGTGTGGTGTTTTGAAACTGAATTGCTTGAGCTTGTCCATAAAGAACAAGAACATTTCAGTGGGAAGTGTGACAGAACCATTTATTTTTTACCTATTTTCTTTCACAAACATCTACTTTTCAACAGGCAGATTATGAAATAAGGACACATTTTCTACTGCACAATGCTGTGTCTTGGTACAGGAGAAGGACTCTGCAAGTGGGTTCATTCCTCAATGAAGAACCAATGACTTCCAGCACTCTATATAAAGTTGCCATGAAAAAAAAAAACCAACAACCTTTTTTACCTGTCACAAGAATTTACTCATTTAGCTTTGGGCAGGAATTTTTACAGGTCTCTGTTACATCAAAAATGTACCAGCTGTAAACCATTGTCATTTAACCTCATCACCCAAGCCAGAGTTCTTCTGGATCCAGGCAAAGCAGATAGCTGCCTAAAGCAGCAGCCTGCTAGAGGGAAGCAAAATACTCATGACTGCTGCTGGTTTTGTGACTAATGGAGTACAGGCTGCTACTTTTCCTCCAGGGTCACCGTGAAGGGCTCTGGATGGTGGACGTTGTCAGGCAACGCAATGGATCAGTGGTCACCACCCCGCAGTCCCAGCTCCATGGCTGCAGGAACAGAGATCCCAGCTCCTCTACATACCCTCCTGCCCCACTCCCCTTGTTCCTGCCTTCCTCTTCAGGTAAGGGATGTGATGCAGCCATCCCCCAGCCCCTGGTCTGTGGGGTGGCAATGCTCACTTCTGAGAAGCCACAGCTTTAGACAAAGCATTTAGAGATGGCCTATTAATGGCATTTAGCAGCCCTCATATTATACTCAGCAGAGGATCTGGTACAGAGGCAGTCAGAGCATCCCAGACACATAAATCACCACGGTGCATTAGGCAACACAATGGCTCAAAAGCAGACCACAGATTTTGCTTGTCTGGTTTTCACCTCTGCAGCCAGGCAGTGCAGGCTGTGGACATGGCTAATCGATGGCAGGTAGAAACAGGGTGCACCACAGAATCGCTGCTGTGGTCTCCAACACCCCAAGATCTCCCCAGAGCACAAGGGAGCTCTTCTGCAACAGTCTGGTAAGGATGTGGGCTGGCTAGCACCAAAAGTGTTTAACTGCTGGGTCTGAAATTAAGTAGATTGTGGAGAGGGTGTAAGAACACGTGCAATCAAAAGTGATTGCTAAGAAGGGATAATTAGAGAAACCTCTTGTTCTCTGTAGAAGAGCAGTAGTGAAACCAAGGTTTCAGTGGCATATCCTTTGCTTCCACTGTAGGCTGATCCATGTGAGACAGATCCACAAACAGGGTAGGAAGGACCAGGCAGTGGGATACTCTGGGCAAGGAATTGCCAGAGGCCACAGGGGCAAATCAGTCCCAAAGTAATTTCAAGGTGACACAACAGGTTGAAGCACCAACATGGAGTCATAGGATCATAGAATGGTTAGAGCTGAAAGGGACCTTAAAGATCATTGAGTTCCAACCCCCCTTCCATGGGCAGGGACACCTTCTACTAGAGCAGGTTGCTCAAAGCCCCATCTAGCCTGGTCTTGAACACTTCCAGGGATGGGGCATCCACAACTTCATGAGAAAAGCATGTTTTCACACTTGAGGATATTTACCAGCTATTGTCCAAAAAGAGATCCAGTTTGACATCCTTGTAAAGTAGCAAGAGCACAGCCAGAATTTACTTTCCATGAGGACATAGTTATACCCTAATTGGGTCAAACCTAGACTAAGTGTGGTTGGCAAACATTTAAAACCTTGTGGAGACAGGAAAAAAACCAAGCGATACTCCCTCCATTCAGAGATGGAAAATCTGCTGTATTCAAGCCAAATAGATCAGGTTAGGCATTTTTCTACTCTTTTGGGGCTTGGAGGTCCTTTAGTTTTGGGTTGGTATTTTTGTTTTGTTTTGTTTGTTTGTTTGTTTTTTGGATGTTGGGGTTTTTTGGGGGGTGGTGTGGTGTGGTGTATTTTGGTGGGTTTTTTAAATATTCTGTATGTGCACAAGCAACTGTAAGAACAGATGTTGCTCTGTTTTACTGCAATATCTCAGAATTACAATTCTTTACATGTGTACTTTACCCAAATATCTTCTTGTTTAGAAAGAAAGAGCTGAGGTTCTTTTTCTCCCTTCTGTTGGAAAGGAGATATTAAATGAGAAGGCATTTCAGTAACTTCTCTGGCGGTGTTTCATGATGTCATGGTGCATATTTACTCATATGTCAATGGCAATACTTAATTTCCTATATAATTTAGATTATATGTATAGTGTATTCCAGACATTATTCCACTTCTGAGCCATAGTTGGGGAGCTCTGAAGTCACTCTTTGGAGGAAAACAAGGATGTGAGAGGTCCCCAAGCAAGCACTCCTGCTTCAGCTTGAGGTATGAGAATGGAGCACCCAACAAAAAAAAATAAAAATCTCAGCTTCAATTCTTGGCAATGGGTGAAGCCAAATAAGACAGAATTTTGACCTTTCTTGCCTGGGAGGGTTTGGGTTGACTTGGCTGGCGGTGAGTGATCATTCAGCATGGTAGAAGTAAACTTGAGCAATGTGCAGAAAGATTATTTGAGAATGACTATCTGTAAAAGCATGAAAAGCAAGGTCAAACTCTCTTCAGATATACGCTGGTGTGAATCCAGAGCAGTTCTACTTGAAGCAAACTGAGTTATGCACTGATGTAAATGAGATCAGACATAACTTGCTGTCAACACAGTCAAATTTTAAGTTGGTCAAAGAACAAAATCTTCCCTTGTGTGTATTCAAAATTCATCTGATGACTGCAGACAGATTTAGATGGAAATATTTTCTCCAAAGAACTCAGTAAGTCCAAATAACTTCTCAGTGTGAGAAGGAAAAAGAATTTTTAGACGGAACACTAAATCAGAAAATATGTGAGCTTTTTAAAAAATCGTGGAACAGCTCCTTCGCAGCCTGTTGAGTTGTGTATAACCTTCAGTGACTACATTTTCATTCACCGGTGACATACTGAATGGACCATGGCTACAGCGTTGCTTATGTTAAAAGAGCTGGAATGCTGGACAGGGTGGTGGAGAATTTTGTGCCAATGCTGGCTAGAATGGAAGCTGTCAAAAACTGTCTTTTTATTCTCCCCTGATCTCATCCAAATACATCAACTCTATTTATTTCAGACTAAAGGCTGCAGTATTCTCATTAAATATTGGCCTTAATACTGGAAATCCAATCTGTTGCCATGGCTGGCAGTGCCAACATGAGCTAATCATTTAATACTTCTGTGGACTTTTACTTCCAGCTTTTCCTTTTGAACTCCAGTAAACTGGCATCTCAGAAGTCTTGTTCAAACCCAGGTGAAAACACAGCACAGATACCCGCTGCCTGCCACAGAGTACTGAAATGCTATACAGCATTCACTGTTCTTCCCCGCACTGGTTTGCCAGTGTTCTCCGGTACTGCTAAGGGGGCTCATCAGTGGAGGTGAGAAGGTTATCTGGTTTTCAAATCCAGCTGATGTTGTAGGCAGGAGTATGGGTGATTACCACATCTACCAGCTGTCTTGACTGCTAACACTGCCGGTGATGGTTGTCTCAAGTTGGCTCAGTTTTCCTACTGGAAGACACCTGACTATAATGGAGGAACTCAAGTTTTGCCTAGGCAAGATCTGGATGAAGCAGTGCTATTGTAGACGCTATACATTGCATTGGTTTTCAGATAACATTGCCAAAGGCCTTCCAGAACATCTCACTCTCCCTATCCCAACCATCTTATAAATAGCGCTTCAACACCACCAAACCTCTGCAATCTTGTGCTTTTTATCAGAATTTCACCTCACTGCAATGCTTTGAATCTCTTGATTAGCTTTTCTGGTGGACGTCATGGCAAGAAGTCATGAATACAAGCTTAGTGAAAAAAACGTATTTACTGTACTCAACACAGAAGTAGATATGTATAGTTTTCCATCACAACACAGTATTTGAACATGTCTCATATTTAGTCTGATCTCACCTATTCAGTGAGTCAGAGGTCTGTGGGTATCTTAAGTTACCCTGTGTCATCCTTCCGCAGCTTTCTCTTCTGTAATACGGTCCCCAAAGCTCTTGCTTAGGTATTCACATCAGTTTTATATTAGTTATTAGAATAAAGTCCAGGTACAGCTGTAAGGACATAAAGCATAAACTGGGGGTTTCCTTTTCAGCCAAATGCCCAAACTACAGAGTCATTCTTGCTCCTCTTCTCTCTTAACTTGACTTAGTGATTCTTCAGTACTTCTTGTGACAGGTATTCATCTCCAAGGAGATGTTTAGGGAGTGCTGGCACCAAGTTAGAAACGCGGTAGAATAAAACATACTGATAGCAGAATACAAGTTGTGGATTTGAATCTGCCCAAACAAAAATTGAACCTAGGCCTGCCATTTCCTGAGGAGTACTCTAGCTCCTACCTAAATCACTTACAAATTAATATCCAAAAAACCTTATCCCTAAACCCATGAGACCTCCATTTGAGACTTTGGAAGACAAGGCCTACATTTGGGATTTTATAGAAAACCCTGAGGTCTTAGAATGCTTCTCAAAGTAACAGTGAAGAGAGCAATGTGCAACTTGGAGAGGTCGTTGTCAGGCCATGATGCCCCTTTCAGTCAATCTGGAAACAAGTTCTACTGTTTAAATTGTCTGTAACAACAGCAGGCTATTTAGAGGCTACTTACAGTAGCTACTTACCTCGGCCCATGCTGCTCCTTGCACCTCGTGTGCCCTGGTTGTCTTTGCATGGAAAGCAGGTCATGTAGGGTTTGGGAAGGTAACATATTCCCAGTTCTTGCTCCAAAATTGAACTGGAATCTGATTAGGGTACGTAAAACCTAGGAACTAGGAAATTCTTCCCCTGTTCCAGAAATGGAACATTCAACTATCAGGTCTATTTATATTCATAGTTTATTTAGCAAGGAAGGCTGGTCTGCATAGCACATCAGAGTTAATTACAGACACATGTAAGCAGAATCACAGAGTCACAGAATTGTTACAGTTGGAAAGGACTTCTGAGATCACCAAGTCCAACCATACACATAAACACAGCCCACTCCCTAAATCTTGGCCACTAAAGCATGGCCTGAAGTACTACATCTACTTGTTTCTTAAACACCTCCAGGGATTTAGGACTCAGCCACCTCCCTGGACCAGCCATTACAGTGCCTGACCGCTCTTTCAGTAAAGCAGTTCTTCCTAATATCCAGTCTAAACCTTCCTTGCTGCAACTTCAGACCATTTCCTCTGGTCCTGGTATTATTCACTAGAGAGAAGAGGCCAACACCCACCTCTCTACAGCCTCCTTTCAGGTAGCTGTAGAGGGCAGTGAGGTCTCCCCTCGGCCTCCTCTTCTCCAAACTAAACATACTCAGTTCCCTCAGCCTCTTCTACACAGTTAGGTCACTGCAGCTGTTAGTCTTCATATAGCCCCTAGGTTCTAGGCTGAGGGGCAGTATACAATCCTTGCAGAAAATACAAATTTCTACAGGAAATAAAGAATTTGCATTTTTCCATTTATTAGCCTCTGCGTTCTTCACTGCATGAAATGCTGTGATACCAAAATCACACTTTCATGACTGATTTGAGTTATCAGGGAATGTGTTGGAAAGGAGACCAAGCGCCCGTCGTGGCAGGTCTAGTAGATTTGAAAATATTTGGGGTGGGTTTTGCAATATAGATTGAGAGTATCTTGTGGCTGCTGTGGGCTGTGCATACAAGGCAGGATGAGGTGTGTTATGGCATCTGGGTGTGACTGTAATTGTTCACAGCTGTATGCATAATGAAGACCAGCCTTGGGCAGGCTTCATTTCTTGCTCATCCCTTTCTGCCAGACCTTTTTTTTTTTCACTTCTGGCAACTCTTCCTGCTTTTGAGAACAAGAAAAGGGGCTCAGAGTGCTTTTCATCTGCTCTCAGGAGCAGGAGGGAAAAGCTTTACCCCCAAGGGAAGGGCTCTGACCTCTGCTGAATAGCTCCTTGACTGCAGGAGAGCCCTAACAGGAGGTAGGATAGGATTTGAGTAAGGTCCACAGCTATGGCTACTCTGGAACCCAGGAAGACTATGCCCTTTTGGCTTAACAGTCACCTAGTGTCCTTAAGTGACCTCATGGATGTCCACCATCCTCTGTCTGCCAAGAAAACTTGAAGCATAAAGGTTAGAGCTGAGCTTTCCCCGAATGGTCAGGCTTCAGTCTGTCTGAGAAGATCATGTAGCATATTGCCAGTTTATGCTAACCTTTATCAGAGTTAGTAGATGATCTGGAAACCTTTCCTTCTAGGACTGGAACAGAAGGCACCCCCTCAGAGCACCAAATGGTCCTCCCCTCATAATAATTGTCAGCTTTCTCTACTCATTTTCCAATAAAAGAACAATTTTGCATCCCATTATAAAGCCCACCTACAATGTGTTCCCTGCAGCTCCCCCAGCCCTTGTGTCTCATCCCTACCTATCTTTGAGCAGCACTTCTCACCTGCTCCTCTGCGAGATGCCTTCCTGGGTGAGAAGGATCCCCCCATAAGGGCCATCAGGAGACGTATTTGAAAACTTAAGCAATGTATCAGTATTTTTCAACACAGAAAAAACGAAGAATGGCAGTGTGTCCTCACCTGTCACTTCAAGAATTTGAAGACTCTCAGAAATGTTGGTTAAAAGGGACATCTGAAGGTCATCTAGCTCTGTGTGAAGCAGGACTGTTGCCAATACTAGATCAAGTCAGCTGTGACTATTGGTCTACCTCCCTATGGTGTGCATTAAGCTCAAGTTTAAACTTTTTTTCTTTTTAAACTTCAACTTTTCTTATATAACTACCACCATTGCCATTGTATATTCTCCAGGCTTCTGCTGCTTCTGAGCTCCTTCTGCAGTTTCCTTTTATGTTGTCCTGGAGCTATCAGCCTTTTTCCCATTACAGTCAGGACTGCTTTTGAACTGATGCACATCTTTGTTCCTTGAAAAACAAAGAACGCTGTTTCCTGCCCCCTTACAGACCACAGAACACTGTAAGCATGTACTCAGAGTTTATCCTCTGAACCTCTGGTGAAAGCTTTTCTGGACAGACATACATGACTTAATGGAAAGGTTCCTCCTTTTGTTCTGCTTTCTTTAATAAACAGGATTAAGCAAAGAAAAAAAAAACAAGTTGGTTATAGGTTGCCCAGAGCCTTAGAGACTATGTAAAAGGTTCCTCCTCAATATCTCTTAAATAGTTTATAGAGAACATAAAGACATGAATAACATATTAACCACTACTCAGACTAATTCTGCTTCAGGCAAATCACTGGGAATACAAGCAGCAGAAGACACGCCTATATTATCTCTGAAACTAAATTTAGACAGACCTGCACCTCTGCCTAATTGTTCAACCTCTTCTCCCCTCTTGCAGTGGAACAAGGATTCTTCCTGGAACAGGTGGATGCTACTTGCTGTTCTCTGTCTAACTTCCCCCCTATGAGATCTGCTTTCTATAATCACTAGCCTTCTGGCTGAGGACACCTATAGATAGGACCGTCAGAACCTCTTCCTTCACAGCAGAGAGTTTTGCTGCCCTGGGGCAGTCCATCACACTAAATCGTTCAGTTTTACACCGGAGGGATCCCAGGAATGTCCAGTTTCCTGCGTAGCCACTACATCATGCCACCTCAAACTAAGCACGGATTTTTAATGTGGTTTCAAAAGGGAGACTCCCTCTGACATGTAATAGGATGCAAAAGAGACGAGGATTTCAGGTGCAGTGTCCTAAGTGGACAACCTGTGAGCTTCTCTGGGATGATTTTTCTCATAAAGTGTTGCAGCATCCAGCATGGCCAACCAAGATGCTTGGTCCTGCTATCAGCATAGTGACAGGAGAATTAAAAATAAATGTGACTGATGAGCAGCACGCTTTTGAATATGAAAATTTCTCTACTTAAAACTAAGCAAAGTTCGCAATCTTGCTTGAAATAGTGCTTCTGATAAGACATCTTATTAACCCCACAAATAAGGAATGGGGTTGGACTATACAGCTGAGCTGACCTGTTGGCTGCTTGTCCTTGAAAGGAGCAGTCCAGCGCTCACATCTCTCTTCTGCTTTCTTCCTTTTCTCTCTCACAATGACTGATTAACCTGTTCCTTCCTTGTATTGGCCCTAGTTCTCCTTTGACTGCACGCTAAGAAAGTTCAGCTCACTGATCTAGTTGAAAACTAGTTCAAGGGAAAAAACAAACCAACAACCAACCAAAATGAAACAACAAAACCAAGCACAGTATTCTGACCATTTTCAAGTTCAATAGACTCACTACAGGGTCAGAAGAGGGTGAGAGACATACCATCAGAAAGGAAGTATAGACAAGCTGGAAGGAGACACATAGAGAGGAGTGCAAAGGGAAGGGGAAAAAGGGAGCAAGACAATCCCTCTAGCTTGCAGTGAGATGTTAAGTTGGTTCAGCTGCTTCATTTAATCATATCACCAGTGGGAAGCTCAGTTACAGCTTTTAACTCACAAGCAGGTTTTGTACGATGTTACTAAATGCAGTTATCAAATTGCTTAATCACCACTATAATGTAAAACAAAATTTGTTAACCTTAGCCAGTGAACCTATATTAAATTTGCATTTTCTTTCATCTTTTCTGCTGTTTCTGCTGTGTGGCTCTATCCTCAAAACTTCTCCATAGCCCTGTTAGGAAGACGATATTACTAACTCTGGAGATCCCTGTGAAGACCCAATAGAGCTATTTGAGAAGGAGGCTCTGGATCCCACCAGGCCATTGCTAGTCCTGGTATCAAAGCAGCTCAGAGATCTGCCCAGAAAGGAAGAACCAAAAATCCAGATAAAGTGAAAGATCGTTTTAAGTTTATTCTTTTAATCTGCAAATTAAACCTAGAAACATTTTTCACTAGGCTTCTTCAAGGAATACTAACATGCTCCGGGTCCTCTTGTGGTGGTTGTTCTCCCTGGTACCATAACTGACAGCATTAGGCTGTTGACTGCATACACAGGACGTAAATTGTGCATTAGTCTTGTGTGCCACAGTAACATTAGCTATCTAAGCCAATTTTGAACTAGCGTAGCTGCTTAGTCTAACATAATCCATTAGTAACAAAGCTATAATGTTTCTAGTACTTGGGTGAATTTATTTAAGTACACACAGCATTTCTGATGTCCCATTCTGAATAATGAGTACCACGATCTCATTTGGACAAATAAGTGCTCATTCTGATAAATAAGAATGACACGAAACACTTTTCTCTCTAGGGACTAGAAACATTTTCATTGCATTTTTCCAGCATTCTGGCTCTAGAAAGCTAGTATTAACTGCTGGCAAAGACTTCTGAGAAAAATCTATGTACAAAATTCTCATCTAATACACTCACAGGCCACGTATAGAGAAAAAAAAAAAAAAAAAAAAAAAAGAAAGGAAAGAAAAACATGGTGGAAAACGATCACTTAGTCTTTTATGGCATCACACATATTCCCAGAAATTCTTCAGTGCCTCCCATGCCTATTGAAGTAATACAAAGACTTGAAAGATCATTAAATGATACTCCTGTAAAAGTGTGCAAATTACTTCTTGTATATTCTTGTCTGATCCCAAAACGTGCATCTGCATAAGTACTTTTAGGTAAAAGGAACTGGCAAAAACAGTGACAATTTTATTTTCTTTTGGTTTGAAGCTTTTATTTATTTTCTCTGTTGTACGGTAGCCTGAATTTGGATATAAACAGCTCCACACCACTTGCCATACACAGCTGTGTTTACATTAGCAGACAACTGATTCTCTGTTCTCTTACTGAGTTTCTTGCATACAACATTATCTATGAATTTGGCTCCCTGGGGAACAAAGCCACAAATCTCAAAACCCGAAAGCTGCAAGTAAGATGAAAAAGGCTAGGAGCAGTACAGCCACCTCACAGGACGGAGAGGACTAATCCTCTCTGATTGAGTCTGGATTTGGTTTCAGGGAGTGTACTACTAAATGGCTTCAGAAGCCAGAATATTCACTGAGGTGACTGACTGTGTAAGAAAATACTGAAAGAAAGTGAATTTTCAGATGCCAAAATCATGCCTTGAATTCTTGATACTTGCCAAGCTAGGGAACAGAAGCAATACTGCTGGACCTGCGTGAACAACTGTGGTGAAGCAACACGCCTCAGGTTTCAAAGTTTAAGTCCTTTCAGCAAACTCATCTTAAAGAATCTCCAGACCAGTAATTAGGGAGATGTGCACTGGAATAATTTTAGCTTTAAACTGCTACAATTAAGCCAGAGAAAACTATTTTTATAGATATCTCCCAAAATAGAAAATGCAGGTACATGCCTTTGTGTTTACTTAAAATATAGCTGTGTATACAGCTGGATAGCTGTATAAAAAATGTAGGCTGGATACCCATGAAAGCAAACCTGAATGAACAGACATAGCTGATCACATGTTCAGACATTATTTGGACATAATGTGTTCCTGGAAGGAGCTGTGATTGTCAGACAATGGAAGAATGAATCTTTTTTTTGTGAGCAAAACATTAGCATTGAAGCATTTTTGAGTGAAGGAAATCCAGAAGTGTTTCCAGCACAAACAAAGAGCAAAAATGTTCACTGTTTCTTTCACTGTTTCCCACTTCCCTTGTTAGTGAATGATTCTAGAGGGCTCTTAAAACAAGATATTTGAGCCAGACATCTAGAAGAGACATCTGACTCTGACATCTGACAGGAGGGTGAATCCGCTTCTTAAGGCACCTTTCTGTCTCCATTTAACTACCATGGAAGCTTGCACAACCAGCTTAGTTTAAGTGCCTTAAGGGTCAGTTAGTAAACCAATGCCAAAATCTCTGGGATAATAATAATTAAACTCTGTATTTTTCATTTCATTAAGAAATATTACTGACTTGGTCTGCAAGTATTTCCCATTGCCATGATCCTGAAGACAGATTCATAGAATCATAGAATCATAGAACGGTTAGAGTTGGAAGGGACCTTAAAGATCATCAGGTTCCAACCTCCCTGCCATGGGCAGGGACACCTCTCCCTAGAGCAGGTTGCTCAAAGCCCCTAAAGCCTTTTTTAGTATTTGTTTCAATGAGTTCATTCCAAAATATCATTCAATAATATATCTAGAAATTTGCCAGAAAGTGAAAAAAAAAAAAAAAAAGAATCCCCCCAAAACAGTGAAGGAGACATGGATTTTCTTCATCAGCTTTATTCAGGTTTTCCAAGGCTAGCTGAAAACAATTTGTCAAAATTCAAAATTAAGATC
This sequence comes from Thinocorus orbignyianus, assembly GCA_013400375.1. Taxonomy (NCBI): domain Eukaryota; kingdom Metazoa; phylum Chordata; class Aves; order Ciconiiformes; family Thinocoridae; genus Thinocorus; species Thinocorus orbignyianus. The sequence continues at coordinate 8,123 of VXBW01003949.1, read as the reverse complement.
TCTTTTTTATCCCCGGAAAGGGGCAGGCTTTCCCCACAAATAATGTTTATTTTTCTTTAGAAAAATATGAGCCTAAGAATGAAAGCTTGGCATGAAGAGTTGGCTGAGAACCCAGTGTTTCAGGGTGTGTGTAGCTAGTGTGCCTCAGCAGCCCTGCAGAACAGATGCCACATGGCCATTTCCAGGGTATCCAGGTACACTTTACATTTCCTGAAATATGCCTGTGGCCATGCAATCCTTCACGAGTTTCTTGAGCCATTTTCCTCTCTAAAATGAGACACCCTGGGAAATATGACTCAGTGCAAAGAAAAAATGAATTGAGTGTATATGGCCACTGAACCACAGCTCACATAAATCATCACTGTAACATTTAACAATGCTTTTTTTTTCTCTTGGTTGAAATATTTGAGACATTCTTCTCTTTGAAAATTCAAGATTTTTCATGTGACACAGAAAGCCATTTTCCCACTGCTAGTAACTTTTATCCAGTTACCCATATTGCAGTTTTATTCCAACTTACTTAATCATTTCTAGGTGCCAACTTTGCTCTTTTACTCATGCTATAAATGACTTCTCAGGCACCTGCCTCCTGGAACCATGTGAATACGTCAGCATTTAGCTTTTAGGTATGAAAAAGGAAGTTTCTGAATCATGTACTATTGGAGGAAAATGTGAAATCAAATTCTGATTGTGTTCTAACAACCTGAAAGACAGAAGTTTCATAAAACTCTACAAAGTGATAGAAAAATGCTGGCTCATTATGTATTACTGCTGTTTTTTCAGTGAGATTTCTGACCAAGGACAAAATTTGAGTATTAGCCTAAGGTAGCTAAGAATTAATTTTATCAGTGGAAACCAAGAAAGTTACCCACATGAGTAATGACCCATTTCTGTAGCTATTGGACAGGAGAAGTCAAATTCTGTGGCGGATACTTTACTAATAGGTATAACATACCCTTTTTAAAAGAGACAGTTCTCAGATTGTTGGGTGATTAATGACATCTGTGAAAAGTGTTTTTCTAATTAGTAACTAAATTTAGACCAGGGTGCCTCAGATGCTCTGCAGTACGCTTGCTGCATAAAAATATCCCTTTAAATGATGGCTTTGTCCCAGGCCTATTTGTGCTGTGACAATCAAGTAAGAACAAAACTCTTCTGGCAGGTGTTTTTGTTTCATGACAAAGAGTTGATAGCCTTGTGAACTGAAATATTTTTTTATGGCCTCATAACTTACTCAATGCTACGCTGTAGGATGACACTGTGGTTGTGCACACACAGAAAAACACAGATGAGTTTGTGCAATGCCCTTGCTTCACCAATTCTGCAATTAATCCACATGCTGTTGGGAAACAGGAACACACTGAAACTATCAGACCCACCTGCAAAAGCTCTCAGCGCTGCGCTACACAGTCAGCATCTCCGACAGTATCAAGGATCTGAAGGAAGACACATTAAATATGACATTTGAAAGTAATACAATCCATTACAGGCAGACAGTGCTGGCTTTGGAGAATTCTTGACAGACAATGAAGTGATCAAAGGTTCTTTGATATGTCTAATTTTGGCTTACACAGCTGAGTTCTTCTATAGCCAAGAGAGGTGATGAGAATAGTGGTCTCTTTTGTGTCTTCCTCAGGGAGGGATCAACAAACAGCAATAGCTTACAGAGGTGGCACACTGGTGCAGTGTTTCTTTTTTCCTCTATTTCTATCTCAAATTAAATGAAAGAACAAATAGTTGCACATTGGGAAATAAATATAATTGAATGTCCTTTTATTGATTCTAAATACGGAATTGTGAGAGAATTAGTATTACCCTGCCAGCGTTAACCCTTCAGCAGAGCAATTGCCAGTATGTATTTCATTAGACTATGCAGTTTTTCTATTTGCTACCAGGGAAATGTGTGCCATTCTGTATCTCACAACACAGGTGTGCTTAACTGGGAAGGGAAGGGATTTTTACATCAATAAGAAATAATTTATGAATGTATTATATTTGCAGTGTTTCTGTGAAGCATCGTAACATGGTTATATTGTCTCTGCCAACTACACAGGCTAGTTATAAATCAAATCTATTATAAGAATGTTTCTTACAAAATCTGTAATGGAATTAGGAGTTAAATTGGTATGAGACATAGATGTTTAAAAACAACAGCTGAAATTTAAAATCTCAATGAAAAAAACAAGCCACTTTCTACTACACAAAGACTTGCTGCCTAATATTCTACTGATGTTTAATAACTTAAATGTCTATAGCAACTCCATCACTCAGCTCTGGACAGTTGCAAATTAAACAGCACATTTGAAACCTTATTACCCAAAACAGGAATGATCAGTGAAAGGCAATGGGGTACGGCAGCTGCATCAGCCCAGATTCCCTAAGTGTGTTTTGGAAAAATCTTTGAAATAATTTNGACACAAGAGATAACTGATGATGCTATTAATGACTGTTACTGTTCAGATGAACAGTGCCATGGGTGTGCAAACTAGTTGGTCACCCCGGCTCTATTAACAGGACCCTGAAGTCATCCCAGGGACAGGGGCAGGGACAGAAGGAGAGATAAAACACAGTAAGACTTGGGGAGTCACAAGGAAGGGCTCTCGGCTGCAGCCCTCACAGTTCACATCCCAGGCTCTGTGGTCAATCCTCTCTGCCAAAAAACTTCACCGAGGAAACCAGGGTTGTGAGAGAGTCCTTGAAGGGCAGAAAGCCAGAAATAAAAATTTGACAGCTGTTTCTTGGCTTTGCTCCTGTGTCCTACCTCCTTCCCTAAAAGCTTCCTTAAGACAAGCCTGCTTTTAGCAGATGAATAGTTGGTTTTCTGGGACCTGGGCTGGTGGCGACCTAGACCTCTGACTGTGAAGTGGCATTGCTATTCTTTGAAAATATATTCACCCAGCCAGCTGTTTTCCATGATGAGGTTTTTTTGTGGGCTATATTTGGGGGATTGTTTTTTGTTGTTTTTGGTTTTGGGGTTTGGAATTTTTTTTTGTGAAGAGCCAAAGAGTGAAATAGAAAGCTGGGAGAGCATTAGATACTGCCTTTCTGGTACTTTTTGGTCTTTTTCCTAAAGATGGGAATGAATGAGGATGACTGACAACCGAATTAAGGAGCCATTTTTACAGCTGAATTCCTTCTGGAAAAGGTTTCAGAGTCAGAAACAGTCTTCTGAACAACTGTATCACCATCTAACACAATGCTATTCCCCACCTTACTTCAGACCTTCAATGTGCTTTTACTGTCTGACTCCTACATTTTCTGTCTCAAACCTCTCTCAGGCTGCAATTTTGCCAGCATAGTTTGGGTGAAAGATTGCTTTCATTCAGACCATGCACTATTCTGCCCTCATTCCATCTCTCCAGGAAACCCTTTTGTCCCTGTTTCCCCTTTCCACTTCACTTGAGCATTTCAGTTTCTCCCCGGGATGCTGCCAGTCTTCAGCTCTTTAGATCCTGGAAACTGTTGACGTTCATAGTCTGCACCTCAGTCTTCCTCCACCCCTGAGCAATAAGGAGTTTTCTGAGGCTGTAGCTTTTCTGTCAGGAGAGCAACATGTACAGTTTTCTGTGACTGAAAGCAGTGTGACAGGATTCTGTGAGTTTCTTATCAGAGGGCTAGGGATTGTGGACTGCTGAGGTACAGCTTCAGTTTCTAATGGTGTGACTCCTTTGGCTTCAGCAATGAATGTGAAAGGCCCTGCACGGAAAACTGCAAGCCATTGCATCCATCAACTTAGGAAATACCTGTTTTATATTCAGAATGAAAGATTAATTGTAAAACTGCATGAAGATATGGCTGAATACACTCAGACCTCAGGCACACACAGCTTTTCTTGTTAGGTATGCCCTTCCTTATCTCCACACATCCAAAAGGGTTTCTTCCTAGATGGATTTGGGAAGGGGAGGTGGGGGCAGGAGAGGAGGAGTAAATTAGTCTTCTCTTCCTGCTTAGAACCCTTTTGTGACAGAATAGTGTTGTTAACAGTTTAATGTTCAGGTTTAGTGTGCTTGATGGTGCACAGGGTGCCAACTGCAGCACCCCAAGAGGAGGCTGCTTCTCAGCGGGAAAGGTCAAGTGAGAGCCTGAAAGCTAGGACTGCTGCGGTGGGTTGACCTTGGCTGGCTGTCAGGTGTCCACCAAACCATTCTCTTACTGCCCCTCATCAGCTGGACAGAGGGGAGAAAATACAACATGGGCTGAGATAAGGACAGGTTGGTCACTTATTACTTACTGTCACCACCAAAACAGACTCAGTTCAGCTAAATTAACTTAATTTATTGCCAGTCAAACAGAACAAGATAAAGAGAAATAAGAACAAATCTAAAAACACCTTTCCCCCCACCCCTCCCTTCTTCCCAGGCTCTACTTCACTCCAAACTCTTCTAACTCCTCCTCACAAGTGGTGCAAGGGTATGAGGGAATGGGGGTTGTGTTTTGTTCATAATGCATTGTCTCTGTTGCTCCTTCCTCCCCACGGTCTTCCCCTGCTTGAATGTGGGGTCCCATCTACAGAAGACAATCCTTCACAAACTTCTCCAACATGTATCTTTCCCATGGGCTACAGTAGCTACAGTTCTTTATGGACTACTACAGAATGTATCCTTTCCACAGTATGCAGTCCTTCAGGAACGGATTGCTCCAGCATGGGTCCCCAATGGAGTCACAGGTCCTGCCAGAAAACTCACTCATATAGGCTCAACATGGGCTGCAAATTCCATCAGTCAGCGTTCATTTGCCCCAGCATAGCGTCCTCCATGGACTGCAGGGGGACAACCTGCCTCACCGTGGTCTTCACCATGGACCATAGGGGAATGTCTGCTCTGGCACCTGGAAAACCTCCCCCCAGAGGTCTTCACTGACCTTAATGTTTGCAGTTATTTTTTACATTTTCTCACTCCTGCCTCCAAGCATATTTTACCCTTTCTGAAATATGTTATGACATACGAGGTGCTACTAGCATGGCTGATTGGTTCAGCTTAAGTTAGCTGTAGGTCCGTCTTGCAGCCAGCTGGAATTGCCTCAGTCCAACACAGGGGCAGCTTCTGGCATCTTTTCACAGAGGTCACCCTTGCAGCCCCCCACTACCAAAACCTTGCCACGTAAACCCTGGACAGCTGTGCTGGGATACACTCTCACAACATTAATGTGAGGAAATTCTTTCATAGTGGTCCTTACACATTAGAAGAAGTGCCGGTTCAAAAATGGAGGCAAAAGCAGCTGAGGGAGCTGACTACCAGCTTTGCCTTGCACAAGACAGGAGATGGAGTTGTTTACATTTGCAGTACAACAAAATAGCTGATACACAAAAAAGTCATGGAGATGATAATTAGGGGACAACAGATCCTACTCTCTTAACTGCAAACTGCAGGAATGAATATTAAATTACCAAATCATATATTGAAAAAGTGGAATTGTGGGGAACTGCTTTGCACCAGGAGCTGCTGATGTGTTATGATCCCACCAAGAAAGAAAACTAGACTCTGTAAAATAGTATTTAAGTGCTGTTTATTAGAGCTAACAGTATAAAGATGTAATCGCCAGTACCGAGTGGGAGCCTATGGCCTCCTCTGTTACCATCACCTGGCTGAGTCTGCCTGGCACCGAGGGAAATGTTGGGCATGGCACAGGCCTGAAGGTGACGCTGTATTTGCTGCAGAGACCTAGGTCTGCACAGATTCACTGCTATGTGGATCACTGACTCCTCGATGTACAATCGTCTTCCGATCAACATCACTACCTTCCCCACCTTGATCCACATACAGTTAACCTTTCTTAAAAATATTGAAAGTTATAGAATATATTAGCAAGCTGTTTGGCTACAAGAGAAAAGTGATTCTGTGAAGAATAATAATATGAGAATAAAGACAAGTAAAAGAAATGTTAGCTGAAAGAATAAGTGCAGAAGAGCAACAATACTATGGCCAGGGCCACCAAACATATCCTGCCACTGGACTCCACCACTCATCCCACCCCTTGTAAGACACTGGCGGTACAAATTTCACCATATAGTCCAGTTGCTTGTGTGATGGAGTCAACGAGGAGCTCTGGTGCAGCTGGAGTGTAGAGGCGTCTGGCACTTTGTGTCTGTTGATATACAGTGAGTGATGGCACTAGTCTGGGGCTTCACATAGAGGTTCTGCATGAGATAGAACAAAGGCATTATTTTCAGTTACAACTCAGGAGTTTGGGTCTCTTCTAGTATCATTAATACAGCCATTAGTTCTGCATTCTGACCACTGCACTCCCTCTACCTTGCTTACCTGGATTAAAGACAGCAGCCCTCTACCACCTCTCCCTCTAAATGTTGATCCATCTGTGAATGAGGCACATTGTCTGCTCAGAGCTGAGACATTCATCTGTTGGGGCTTCCTAGCCCAGGCAGGAGTTAAGGGCTCCAGGTAAGACTGAGTTGCATTTGAGAGTCTTATTTGGCTATTTTTTTTCCTGCAAGACACTGGTTTTGTGGGGAACTGGCTTTGCCTGCATGGAAATACAACATTCCCATTTTACAGTGTGGGATTGTTGTGCTCTCCACGAATTAACTTTGCAGCCATGCTTTCTCATAGTGTTGATGACACTACTCCATGCCTCTCCAACATCCTGCTCAGTAGGTGCAGTCACCAGGGTGTTGCCAGCTTAATGGGACATCCCATGCTTTGAGGACAGGCTGCACCCCTTCAAGGGCTGTGCCATGGGCCCCCAGCAAGGCATGGGGCTGTGCCCACCTCCATGAGGCACCATGAATGGCCCTCCCAGGAGAAGGCAGACTGGACCTGGGATTCCCCAACGCTGGAGATGTCAAAGGAGGCTTTTGCCTAGTTGGTGACAGCAAGCTGGGTGCTCATCCCAGCCTCTGACCATTCTGGCAGGGTGACACTATCAGGAAAGACTCCAGCTGCAGAGGACAGCTGTGCTACAAAGCCAGTAACCCACACTCCCACACCAGGACCCAGACCTTCTTTATAGGCCAAATAAGACTTTTAAAGGCAAAAGCCTTCACTGGAGCCTCCCTGCTTCTGACAACTGTTTAATAGTCAGAGAGGATCAGGGCTAACAGAGGCAACCAACAGATGCAGCAGTTTGTGCAGCAGTGTCTGGGCTCTGCTTCTTTGATACCTTCCTGAGATCTTCTTGAACTTCTAAGTACTTTGCCTGGAACTTGGGAACTCGTGGAAAACCACAGAGGAACCTGAGGGTGCCTGTAGCTTCCAGGTGAGGCTTAGAACAAGATACATTCACAAGAACTTTTTTGCCTCAGTTTTCACTGCCAACTGCTCTCTTCACACCTCCCAAGTTGAAGGACCAGGCAAAAACAGCAGTTATGAGAATAAAGAACCATCAAGACCATCTTAGGAACCTGAAGGTACATAAGTCCATGGGAGTTGCTGAAAGCCATCCATGGATCTTGAGGGAGCTGGTGGATGAAGTTGCTAAACTGCTTTCCATTACATTTGAGAAGTCATGGCAATCTGGTGAAGTTCCCGCCAACTGGAAAACAGGAAACATAACCCAAAGTTTCAAAATGAGAAAAAAAGAAAGGCATAGATTTGATGGATGGACAACTCAGTGGGTTGATAGTCACATTCAAAGGGTTCCAGTCAACAGTTCAATGTCCAACTGGAAACCAGAGATGAGTGGCATTCCTCCAAGGCTGGTACTCGGACCAGGGCTCTTTAACATCTTTCTTGGAGAGATGGACAGTGGGACTTTGGATACTTCGACGGTGGGTTGGCTTTTACGGCACCAGACCTTTTGACAGGGAATGGACGGTGCCTCCCTCAAAAGGGGAAGACCGTTCTAATGCAGAAGATTGTGGGGTTGATTCAGAGATCTTTAAACTAGATGTGAGGGGGGAGGGTGGTGACAATATCAGGCCTACTTCTGAGTCTCCTGAGGGAAAAGGAACTCATAGGCCACAAACACAACCCACACATGTAGGCCATCTGAAGAGCAACACGAAGGAAATGGAGCCATTCCAGCCAAGAAGTCGGCCCCATTGGGCACCCAGCTGAAGTGCCTTTAGAAGACCCCCTGCAGACAACCCTGGGTGGGTTGAAGATAAAAGACTAAAAGAAAAGGCAGGCAAAAGCATAACAGAATCCATCATGGATTTCCGGAGAGAA
>VXBW01003948.1:0-16247 GCA_013400375.1 Thinocorus orbignyianus | reverse complement strand
AGCAGGTTTTGGCACAGCTAATACTTCTTTCATGTGTTGCTGAATCCAACAGAAATGGTGAGCATCCATCTCACACTGTGTAAAACAGATTTTGCAGCTCCGAGACTGGGAATAGGGAATAAAAACAAAACATGTCAAAACATGATGTGCCCACCTTTGCTGGGTCACCCATTCTTGCAAAAATGTTTAAATAAAATGTGCTTTGTATTGATCACTGCCTGAGCCATTTTTATTAGGCACGGAGCGTTTCTCACAACTTGAATAATAGTACTTTTCAGTGAGGAATGGTTGGGCTTCCTCTATTCTGTCATCAGGAAATGTATTTAGAGCACTAGCTTCCCACATTGTCAGAGCAGAAATAAGAGCAGAATGCCAGCTGCGTTGTCTTCTGGCAAAGGTATGCAGGTGGCAACAGTGTAAGGACACACTGCTCAGCTGCATGTGATGCAGTAATACAGCAAGAAGCCGTGCTAAACATCCAGCCCAAAAGAGACAAGAAATATTTCTCCCAGTACTTGCAGTCCATGCATAAATCTGGCACTGGGTTCCATCCACAGCTTTGTTGCTACTGCAGGTATCTACCTACCTAAATACACTTTCCTAGAGACACCTATATAGGAGTACAACTTAACTCTACGTGTCTTCAGGGATTAAGAACTCTCATTGGATCCTTTCCCTCCTTGAACTTCATAGGAAGAGGCATTTTACTTTCCAGGCTTTCCAGGTTGTCATGCACTGAACAGGTTTTCTTTTGTTCTGTTCCCTAAGCTTTTAAGTGAGAGGAGAAAATAAATATGACACTGAGCCAATGTTTGTTTCCATTAAATATAGTATTCTTTAGCGTAGAACATATGCTCTCTGGCTGTCATATCTTTAACCTAAAGGATAATTCCGTTACCAAAGACTGTGTAGGATGGGTTGTTTCCAGCTGGAGTTAGGTCACTTCCTTTGCAAACTCTACCTGGATGACTTATTTGCTCTCCTGATGCCTCTGATGATTTATTAGAGAATTACAGGTGCATTAAAATTACAAATAATGCGAAAGTGTAGATGTGTTTTATGTGTTCCCTTCAAACGAAATATAAAGCACACTGCCACTGTATTTGCTGACTTTGGTCTTATCTTGCATTTAAAGCATATTTCATACCTTTTATGAAACAGACCATTACATTTCTTTCTTACCATGAAATACACAACTTTTCAGTGAGTCACTTTTGCATTCCGTACCGCCAGCTAAGGCTATTGTGAGATGTGTGTCACCAAAAAGCCACTAAAATTAATGCCTGTCACTTAATCCCATCCATAAGTTTCAGTTAACCACCAAGGCAAAAAATAAATTATCTTATCAACACCAGTCTCTTTACATCTGCTAGAAACTGAGTTGCAGTTTAATCAACTAAGTGGGCCATCCGGTGAGGNAAAAAGGAAAAGAGGAAAAAAAAGAGAGAGTCTAGGTCGCTCTGTCCTTAAGACAACAAAATAGATAATTGCTTTACTCCAAAGCATCCATGCTCTACCTGGGGTATGTTTGAGATCTTATGTAAGTAATACCACCTCTCGTATTAGCCAGCCCCTCCCTAATAATTTTGCACAAATACCTCTTCCATGCACATCCAGCAGTCAAAATTATAGATCTGACCCATCTTCTTCAGACTGTGTGCAAACAAGAAATATGCCAATCCATAAAATCTGGAGGGGATTTTTGTGAGGTTTTAAGGAGAAGTAGAAGAAAATGACTGATTTTTTGAATTATTTCTGCAAGAAATTAGAAGAAATGCTATTTTCAGCTTCTCTAGACTGACAGAAGTCAGAAAAGATGTGTTTAGAACAGCTGAAATTTCTAAATTACATTTTATTCTATCATAGCAGTTCTTCTGATAGCTCAGGACCTTGTTATGCAGAATCAGACCCTGGGTTTCACTGGTCATATAGCAATTGTCACTGCATTTAACCTGGGGAGAGGATTCAAGATGTAAAGCAGGGATAAAATTGTAACAGCTTTGGCTTTACTTCAGCCAGTGTGGAAGTAGAACACTCTTGTCTGTGGTGGTGATCAAGAGGATGTGTTTTACCCACCTATTTCAAGAAACTCTTAGCACAGCTACCAGCATAGCAGGAACACATGTATACTGTCTTGGAGGAGAGGAATTGATGTGCATGTGGAAGCAGTACCATCTGAAAAGTTTTATGAGATGACAAACAACAAAAACAGAAGTCACAATCAAACGTCTTAGCCCAGAGGCAAGTGATTGTCTGCATGACAGGAAAAGTCAGGTCTCATGACCAGAAAAGAGAACACCTTGACCTGGTGTTCAGAGAGATGTGAATTGCACTGGTATCGCTGCTTAGTAGAGTGCTCACTGGCAATACATCAAGATGCACAGTCAGCAGGGATGGCACATTCCTCTTCTCTTCCAGAAGCTGACATCTTGCTATGTAAGTGACCTGGTGTCCTATCATCTACCTGTGTGCCCTTGCTGAAGATTTCCTTCGGGTAGGCACTCCTGAAGTAATCTGACAATTTTAAGGAGACTCAGGTGGAAAGTTATCAGTCATGGTCACAGAGCCCCACAATGTTAGAGGAGATATTTGAGCCCAAGGGATTCAGTCCTGCATACAAAACATACCTCTTCTCCTGAGTGCTAAGCCAATATAAGACATCTTGCTAAAGTGCCTACCTGGGTAGAGGCTTAAATCCTATTAGAAAACAAGTCTGAATCTAGGATATTGACAAAGTAGAGAGCAGGAGCATAAAACCATGTAGTCATAGAATGAGTATTGGAATGTACCTTAAAGATCATCTAGTTTCAATCCCACTGCCATGGGCAGGAACATCTTCCACTAGACTAGGTTGCTCAAAGCCCCATCCAGCCTGATGTTAAACACTTTGAGAGATGTGGCATCCACAACTTCTCTGAGCAACCTGTTCCAGTGCCTCACCACTCTCATAGTGAAAAATTTCTTCCTGATATCCTATCTATCCTTTTCCAGTTTCAATTCATTATCCCTTGTCCTATCACTACATATCCTTGTAAAAAGTCCCTCTCCAACTTTCTTATAGGCCCCCTTCGGATACTGAAAAACTGCTATAAGATCTCCCTAGAGCCTTCTCTTCTCCAAAATGAACAACCACAATTCTCTCTGCCTATCTTCATAGGAGACGTGCTGCAGCACTCTGATCATTTTTGTGGTCCTCCAACAGGACCATGTTCTTCTTAAGCTGGAAGTTCCAGACCTGGATGCAGTAGTTCAGGTGCAGTTTTACCAGAGTAGAGTAGAGGGTCAGAATCAGCTCCCTTGACCTGCCAGCCATGCTTGTTTTGATGTAGTCCAGGACATGGTAGGCTTTCTTGGCTGTGAGCACACATTGCCTGCTCACGTTGAGCTTCTCATTCACCAACATCCTAAAGTCCCTCTCCATAGTACTGCTCTCAATCCATTTTCCACTTACCGTGTGTTTGTGCTTGGGATTGCCCTGACCTACATGCAAGACCTTGCACTTGGCCTGTTGAACTTGTGCACAGGCCTAGCTCTCAAGTCTGTCAAGGTGCATGCCCCTGGATGGCATAAAACGAGGAGCATAAATTGAGTCTAAAAACTTGCCACCACAAGTAAAAAAGTAGATATTGGTAACGAGGAAGACAGAATTACTTGTTCACAGGCAGCTGTTCAAAACTGGGTAAAGATTCCAGGGAAACACCTAGTTCACCTATTTTTTGACTGTAGTGTAAAGGGAACAAATTAACAGACGCAGTGAAAACAGCTACTTCCATGTGAACTGCAGGTAGAAGGTAGGGAGTTTCAAGCTATACTTGTTAAGTGAAAATAAAAATCTCTGCCTGGTCTGAAACATCATGGTTGGAAAAATATCCAGCACAGCTGTGATTTTGCTTTACTAGGAAGGAACCTGATTATATATTCTAGCAATGACTTTGCAAATCCAGCAAGTCCTTTGAAATAAAATCACTTTTAATCTGAATCTGATCTTGGCTTCAGATCATCCTTGGAGCAGTGAGATGACAGAGATGGCAGACCTCTACTCCTCTCATATGAACACAGAGGGGCTAAAAACTTTTCAGAAAAGGGAAAATTAACTCCAGCTCTGTGACAACCTCACCCAGAGGGGCACACTGCTGTTTCCTTCTGATCTGGGTCAGGCCCCTAAACCCCAGAGATTACCACATATTGTGACAACATCAAATTGAGTGCAAAAACTAAACTTCTTTTAAAGACGATTTTGTTAATATGGACAATCTTACAAGTGAAGAATCAAAGATGTTGTCTGCTTTCCATAGAAGCACTCAGGATAGAAATCTATTTCCTGCCTCACTGGCCCTATCTCTGTGGGTATGCATAGTTACACTGGTATTTCATTTGAAACCTACCTGAGACCTACTTTTCATTTCTCGCCACTTCCCCCAGTAGCAGAGTCCCCCAGCACCTCTCTCCTCTTCAACTAGTCTGAAACACCCTTCTAATCCATGACTTGTGTGTGTTCATGGCCAATTTACTCACATTACTCTTTTACCAATATTGTCCTCCACTGCAGCACTTACCTCTCTCATGTATTTAGAGAGAGCAGTTGTGTCTTAACCTTTTTGAAGATCAGCATTTTAATGCATCTCCATGTAATTACAAATTTCCTCTTTTACGCTCCTTTTAATCTGTCGCTGTGCTCACATGAAATGGGAGCTGTTGATATTTAAATTGTGCAGTAAGAAAAATAGAGAAAAAAAATTGTAATTGTCACAAGAAAAGTGTTTTAAACATACAGAATGAAAAAAAAAAAAACCAAAAAAAAAAACAACCAACAACAACCAAAAAAAAACCCCACATCCAAAACCAAACAAAAAAAAACAACCACCACACACAAAAACCAAAAAAACAACCCACACCACTTGCTAATAGATACATTGCTAATTTTTAACGGAGAGTTTTTCTGAACACTCTCACAAGCACTTTATTTCCAGCTGGAACTGTGCACAGGAACAGATAGACAGTTACCAAAACCACTGAATATTTTCTCTATCCCCTCAATTTTTTGTTGGTTTGCATTTTTAAATAAAATTTATTTTAGTTAATGAAAAAGTAAATCTGGAGGGAACTGCAAAGAAAAAATGGTTCACTCACAAAGAACAAAAGATTTCACTCAGTAAGAGCCACACACTAATTCAAGGAAGTGGTATGCATACACTTAACTCCAGTATAAAATAAATGGCTGTCACAGATTAAAAATACATCTATTCAGATATGATGTCTTAGTCTCATGCAGTCTTTCACATTTGGGATGTGCCTTTCTCTTCTTGATTGCTGAGAAGATGCAAACTACGTTTAAAAGCTTTTCATGAGGAAAAAAAAAAAGCCACCATGTTTTAGTAGAACCTTTCTAAAGTCCTCAAATTAAAATTGTAATTAATACATACATTGTCAAGGAATTTAATGGACACTTATGCCTAGGTCAGGGACTGGAACAGAGCCCGAGCGGTCCCACACAGTTTCTGCCAGGGGGCATGCAGAAAGGCTTATGTTACATGCAGTAACATGGTGAGAGGAGGTAAGATCCGCAAGAGAGTTTCACTACCGTTATCAGGTCAAGGACAAGATTTCAGGTCTACTAAGTATATAAGTACCAAGAAACAGGAGAAGGAGTAACAGAAAGTAAATAAAATGCTATTCTCTTCCCATGAGGAGAACTGCTTTGTTCAGGTGCCCATGAGTCACACTTGACTCTGTTCTGCTTTTGGAGTAATGGAGCCACGTGCTGCTTCCTGTGAAAGGGGTCTAGGAGAGACACCATCTAACCTAGGGAGCAAGCAACCTTTTCAAGCACACCCAGGGTTCTCCCAAGGACAAGGCCAGCAGTTGGGAAAACTATCTCCCACTCCTACCTTAAATAAGGTTCAAACTTCTTTTGTGTTGGTGACCTTTGCCTTTATTCATCAGTAAAACAGAAGAGGTGGATTCAGGGACAAAGAGACATGGCTGTTCTGCCATGCTAACCAGTTCTGTCAACCTAAGCATTGACACGTTTCTTTGCCATCTCTTTTCCTTTCCTTGTTTTTTGCCTTCCCCTTTGTGCTTCCCATTATGTCAGGAGGCAAGAGTTAGCAAAAGAGTGCCACCTTTCCAGATGAGTTTATTTGTTTCTTTCCTTGTTTTCCACAGAAGATAATTCTGCCATTTAAATCTCAAATTTCTCTCAACGTTGCATATTTGTCATCCCTTTGAGGTCAGTGTCACTGCAAATAAGTCACAAAACTCAAACAGTGCTGCAAAACCATAAGTAGCTGCTGAGCCTCTTCTTTCTTGTAGGTAATGACAAATTCAAATTGTAAAAAGTTGCACACTAAAGTCAGCAGATTAAATTTATTGTTTGTATTAAAGCATTTGTGCAGTGACAGCATACACAAAATTTGAAATCAAGTTATTTAAAACTGCAGGGGGATAGAAATCAATTCTCAAATTGCAGTGCAATAATCGATGTATCCCTAATGGAGACACGGAAATTGTTTAAAATATTTTGTTTTTAACATGCACTAGGATTTGTACCAGCGATAGGAAGATCACTAGTAACCTTCACCATATCTGTAATTGCAGCTGTTGTTCTTTAGCAAACCACATGATCAGCAATCTGTGGAAATTTTCAGCCTTTTCAGTAAAGCTCTATATCCTTTGAGACACATATTCCAACCACTAAAGCCAGCCTGCAAGAAACAGAACTGACTATATCTGAGCTCTCACAATTAGGTTACATGTGAGAAAATAAGATGGCATTCAGCATTTTTCTCAAAGTCATAACTTAGCAAATGTTAAGATTCTGCTTAGCCTTGAGCGAGCACTTGATTTCAGCACATGGAATGAGTACATAAAGGCAATGTAGAGTTACAACCTCCCGAACAGGAGTGTCCAAGGCTAAGGCAAAGTGTTCTCTGCCCTGTCACTGAAAGAGGAGAGTCAGAGAACTTGGGAGAGCCTCAGCACGCTGCATCTGCAGTTGTTGGAAGTGGAAGTAGTTCCTCAAAGCATCTGCAGCTTCGAGGAACTAATGTCCCATAGTCACCACTTTATGAACCATATCCCCTCTCTAAGGGACTCAAAAGCTGTGGGTTCCCATCCTAGAGAACACTAGAACTTGTCTTTATCTCTGAGTCTCAGTATCAGCTTCTATGCCCTCTCTTTTCTCTCTGAGCACTACAGTGTCACGTTTGAAGAGGAGACTATGATATTTAAATAGAAAAGCGTGCATTAGCATGTAGTTTTCTGAAATGAGACAAACCAGTGGCAACACTCTAGAGTTCTGTCCCTTTCCTTCAGCCAGTCTTTCCTGCTTACTGACATTTCTCTTCCAGCCTTCCTCAGCAATTTGGTGACCTTCAAAAGCTGCTGCAGCTGCCACAGATTTCATACTGTCATTTCCCACGCATGCATTGTACTGCTAGATGGGATTTTTGTGCTGTTGGCTTTGGGGGGGCTCCAGAAAGAAAGAGACATTCCTGTCTTCAAGGTGTCTGTCTTCCCTTAAGAATGGGCATCATTACTTAAGCCTTCTGGAGATCTGTACCTTACTGCAGTGCCAGCAAACACAAACGGTCCATACCCTCTCAACCAAACTCAGCAAGATTTCTAAACCCTTGTAGTCCTCATGGATTTGATTTCATAGTATTAGCTCGACTTGAAATCAAAGCACAAAGCCTCCCAATGTACATCAGCATTCATATGCACCAGTCTTCTCTAATGTTGCCGTTTTGCCAACACACAAACAAGTGAATAGGTCTCCACATGCAACTAAAAGAACTAAAATCTGAACTTCCCTCTCCCCAAGGGCCAACACAAAGGCAATCAAGTAGCTTATATTTTCAGAGTCCCATTTCACTAGGAAGGGCTGAATAACTGTAACATCAAACACCAGACTTCTGCCCAACTCTGAATCGTTTTCTGCAGATAGTATTTCCTACGCAACACAGGCCAAAAAAGCCCCAGAACTGTCGAACTCTTTTTGTGCCAAAAGTATGCAGCTGGCAAGAAACCACCACTTTTTTCTGACCCCAAAAGATCTAACTTGAAAAGACAGAAAAAAAAAGAAAAGCCAGAAAGGTTCACTTGTGTGGCAACAGATGCTAAAATGAAAAGTATGCAGAACTTCCTTCAGACTATATAGAGATTCAGAGAAGCATCTTTTGTTCTGCCATGAAGGAATCCTAGACAAACATCTTAACACATGTGAAATTTCTTTATTTCCTCCCACTCTCCCCACTCAGAGAGAAAACTTCCTGCTTATACATATCACTGCACTCCAGCCAGGCTCTTGGCAAACAGATGTTCAGCAGAAGAAATCTTAGTTAAGCTTTTTTTGGTGTACCTTTGCAATCAACAGGTTGAAGGTTGCTCATTTCCTCCAAGGATACTAAATTAGCATGTTGCTGTCGGTGTCTACTTACAAATGAGACAAACAGAAGTAAGATCCCAGCAGACACAAGTGAGAGCATTTGTATGATTCTAGCAGCAATAGGTCCAACAGAGGCAAGGAAACACAAAAGGAAAGTCTCTCAAGAAAGGCACAGGAAGAAGGGACCTGGCCAGTTTTCCTTCTCCTGGTTTGGATCATGGATGAAATAAATCAGCTGACTCTCACCGTAGTTTTTTCACTATCATCTCCAAAGTCAACGATTCACTTCCTTGAAAAATACCTTGCTCCTTGGTTTAATGGGAATTCCTGAAGAACAAATTAAGCCCTACAGGTTGCCGTTGGAGAATCTGGTATCAAATAAATGAACAAGGAAGATCCAAGGCTTGTATAGATTAATCAGCCTTGAACAGCAATAGAACCCTTGGCTTGTTTTTCTGGAAGCGCTGAGACACCTACCTGGCATTTTCCATTCTATCCTTGTCTCAGCAATAAGCATCATGATTGCAATCAACTTAATCCAATTTCATGACAAAAAAAAATCTCTTTGCCAGCAGTATGCATTAGGAAAAATAAATAAATAAATAAATAAATGAAACCCCACCACCTATAAAACCATTCCTTGTGAAAAATGTATCCATCAGATATCACTACAACCTCTTCATCTTCAAAATGTATACACTCAAAACATCAGACAATGAAGAATGGGTACATAATAGACCAAGAGCACAACTATACTACAAACTGAGGCTACAGAATTCATCTTATAGTCTTACTCACTAAAGAGTTTATAGAATAGACTAGTATAGAATAGTATAGTTCAGTGGAAGGAACTTACAATAATCATCTAGTCCAACTGTCTTTAGCATTTTAGGACTGACAAAGAGCTAAAACACGTTATTAAGGGCATTGTCCAAGTGCCCCAAACACTGACAGGCATGAGGCATTGACCACCTCCCTGGGAAGCCTGTTTGAGCACCCTTTCAGTGGTGTTTCCTAATGTCATGTCTTGACCTCCCCGACAGAGCTTTGAATCATTCTCACAAGTCCTTTTGCTGGATATCAGGGAGAAGAGATCAGCACTTCCCTCTCTGCTTCTCCTCCTAAAGAGGCTGTAGAAAGCAATGAGTTCCCCCCCTCAGCCTCCTTTTCTCCAAACGAGACAAACCCAGAATCCTTAGCTGCTCCCCACAGGACGTGCTTTCCAGTCCTTTGATGAGCTTTGCTGCCCTCCTCTGGACACATACAAGTGCCTTAAGGTCCTTTTTTTAAATTATGGCACCCAGAATTGAACACAATATAGGTAGAAGTTACCTGAGAACAAG
Source organism: Thinocorus orbignyianus (assembly GCA_013400375.1). NCBI lineage: Eukaryota > Metazoa > Chordata > Aves > Ciconiiformes > Thinocoridae > Thinocorus > Thinocorus orbignyianus. The sequence goes on along the minus strand of VXBW01003948.1, from coordinate 6,518 downwards.
GGTAGGTGGTCTCCTGACATCTACTGCATGCTACAGAGGGTTTCAGATCTCATGTATCATCTCATATTTGGAAGGACTTGACTGCAGAATGAGAGACCTGCTGTGGCACAGATTTCAAGGATTACAGCCAATAGAGACCCCAGAAGTAAATATTAACAAGTAAATATACTTGTTGGCACTACAACTTGCAGTTCTGCATTACGATTTCTGTCCTGCTCCAGACCTTCATACATGAACATAAGCAGTAGAAGACAGGCTAACTGATGCATGAGGTCCCACAGCAGGAGAGAGGTTTAGCAGAAAACGGCAAATTTTCTCAGTAAGAGGTTGAGTTGGAAGAGGAGAAGGCAGGAACTGTTGCATTTATTTCACTGTCTTTTCCACTGTGGAAGGGTCTGTATTGCTTCTAACTGTACACAATGCCATGGACTTCCCCAAGAAAAATCAAGGACTTAATCCCCACACCATGAACAATATATATTTCATAAGCCAGACAAAGGGACACTGCTAAGATGATGTTAAACATCTTGAAAGACAAGGGGACTCCTTCTGGACTGTGTTTTGTGGCATATCTAGATGAACTAAAGCTTCTTATAATGGACACAAAGTAAGCAGTCGTCTATCCATGTCATCCATCCCCCCCTCCACTGACATATTCCAGACAACAATCTGGTTGCTTTTGTCTTCTGCCTACAGTACTTTAAGAATCCATGTGAACCAAAACAAGTCTCCAGTGAATCTTGACAGATAAAGAAGTGAATGCCAAGCAGCAGTCCTCACTAAGATGCTGCCAATAAAACAGAAAATCACACCTATAATACAGCCCAATGAATCCAGCAACTGAAGCATACCCTTTTTCCTAACGGGGTTTGTATTGCACAGTGAATTTAAGGGGCATTGATAGCACAAAGAAGAAATTTAGGCAGTACAGTTCATATGCATCATTATATATGATATGAGTTATATGATTTATCCACAGGTTCACATTAGGAAAAGTCACTATTTAAGGCAGGCATCGCAGCTAGATGTTTCTCCTATCCACGGCACTGAAACGAACACATTAAAAGGGCCCTGCACAACACTGTATAATACAGAGCTAGAGCTATTGCGTGTTCTGCATATCCATATCTTCAGAGCATTCTGGTATGCACAATGCTAGTTTCTGCTGTAAGAACTTTCTCTCTTCAGCCTCAACATAACCCCAACTCAGAAAATCCTCCCCACCTTCCCATGGGCCTTCCTCTTTCCCTTTCTTTTTTCCCATATGAAATTGCCTTAGACTCTTGGCCCTCATATCTCTCAATAATAGGATGACAATCAGCAGAACTTCATGAAATTTATTGTCTTCCACTTCAGTCCAGTTTCCCTGTTTGTTCAAACCACCAGCAACAGAGGAAGTGAAACGGTTTTGTATGGCATGGAAGTCATGTTAATGCAGCCTTTGCTTTTACACAAACATATGAAGAAATAAACAATACCCAGTGAAAAACACTATGGCTAAACTACGTTAAGGACCATTTCAGGTCTTTCATTTCCAACTTTTTCCCAGGAAGTCATACTCCTTGGTCATGGCCACCAGACCTCTGACCTGGCTTGGCAAAGAGCATTCCTTGTGTAAAATGCAATCACAAAAGTCACTGTTCATTTGGTGAACTGTCCCAGAAACAGCAAAGTGGCTAACCATCCTGGCTACACATCTATGTCAGTGTTTGCTGGTGTGGCAGGTCAGAGGTACAAAATATCCCTTCACTGTCTCTGTTACTTCTGTGAAAGAAGCAGCAGCAATTTTAAGACTCTAGGTTTCCTCTTGCTATTTTTTGTGTGTTGTCCTACACAGCCAATCAGCATCATGCTTGCATTTCAGTTGCATTTCATCTCCATGGCTTCTGTCACCATCAGACAATAAATGGAGCATCTTTCACATTATGTGTGAAAGATCTGAGGAACAGAAAAAAAGCAAGCAAATTGGTCAAATAAACTGCCATTTTGTACTGTTTTTTCCTGGACCACAGTCCCCGCTGCCATTGAAAGGGTGGAGGTTTTTACCTTGAAGAGGCCAGGGGTTTGCAAAGACACATTTCAAGCTTGTCAACCACTAGGAAAATACTTTGCTACCAACACCAGTAGCAAAATCCCAGTGCTGACAGCATGTGGAGGAAGGCCTTCCACTGCACAGAAACAGCAGGCTTTTGTATATCCCCTTTAACAACGAAAAAAGAAGGGAAAGCACACATTCTATTTCAGCAATACAATAATCTACAAAACTGATTTCTTAAAATCTTAACCCCCTAGTCACACAGATTGCCAAACAAAGCAATTCTATACAATATCTGCTGTTCCTTGCTTGCTAACGTAGCTCACCTGCTTTTCAAAATACATTGCTGCCTTCTTCCTGCCTGACTGGAAAAACTTCAAGGAAAAACAAATCTGACTGCCCTGTCTATTAGAGACAAAGAAAACGTTTTCACATGTTCCTTCAAAGGCAATAGGAAAACTCCCACTGGAACATTCTGCTAAGGCTTTTTTTTTTTTGTCCTTAATTAAGCAGAGCGTGAGACCTCCTCTTCCTCAAGAAGGTGAGTGAAGAGGTGGGACAACAATGCTGTTTTCCTTCCAGCATGTCCTTTGATCACTCCACTATGGCAAAACCTGGTCCAAAAGTCCTTATAGCTTCAGATCCCTGCACAGCAACGTTCAGCAGAAGGGCAAAAGCACATCACCTGCAAACAGTTCTCAAATCCAGGCTCTTAGCTACCATAAGCTCTGGCCTAAGCCCCACTTCATTGCTAGATGCTGGGAAGAGAAAACTCCATGCCCATAACGCCCAGAGAAGTAAAGCAAATTGGCCTGTAGCTTTCGAGAAATATCCCCAGTTGAGATAGTGAAAGGGTTAAGCTGTCATAGCAGTAGGTGGTCTGCAAGAAATATTTACAACGAGTGTGACTCTCTGTAAATTGGAGGGGATCTTACTGAAAAAACAGCAATATTTTTTTCTTTCTTCCAGGAGTGCCAGAAGAGATTTTAAGGATGGGATAAGAACTTGTACACCATTCAAAAAGTCCCAAGCAGACAGCAAAATGAATGTGTTCTGGGAAAAGTCACATTAAACTAAAATCAAAGAGCCATAAAATCCACAGGATGATCTCCCTGAAAGCAGGGATAGTAAAAGTGCTCACTAGCAGATCACACCATGTGTGTATCCTGGCCAAAGCAAGTCTGTCACCCACCAGAGGTTTGGTGCTTTGCTCAGTTTAGGCATCTCCCTGTAGTCATCAGAACCGGCAGGCAAAAAAAAAGATGTTCAGGCCCCATAATTAAAGAAACAAACTGTAACCTTTAGTCCTTGATTTGCTGTGTCAGTGTGGCCAGATTGTATGCTTGCATCAGCTTGGGCTTTAAAACCAGTGGGGAAAAAATTGTCCAAAGCCACCTTTATTTTCCATGTTACATTTGCCTTTGGATATTTTGTGTTTTTTCTCTTTGAAATTATTTCTAATTTAAAGGTAGGTCACTGCTTAATGAATTAACATTTCCTGGATTTTACCACTCTGCAGAGACTCCTTTATTGAGTAAGTGGGCAAGCTCCAGACACATTTTGCTAATACATTAGGTCATCTGGCAGAAGTGATGGCACCCAGGGCAGCATCTTGGCAGACATCAGAAACTCAGGCTTCACCGAAAGATACCTATTGAATTTGCCTTCTCAGCAACTCATGTTATAATGCAAATCCTGACACTGTGTTAGAATGAGGTCTGCCCAGAGTAAATGCTGTTAAGCATGGGCAGACACTGCTTCCAACTCAGGTTAGTCACTGCTGCAAGTGAAGGCGTGCATCTCAGCTGTTACTCCTTTGCTGCAATCCTTCTTCCTCTGCATTGAACTGAAGTCTCTAAGCAGTTATTTCACTTTAGTGGAGATTCACTATGGATTCACGTATCTCCAGCTTCAGTGGCTATACCTCCAGTTTGCAAGACATGCATGTTTCTCTCTGTGCAAGCAACTTTATTCAAACCATAGTGAACAGTGCAAAATCCTGGTCAGAACTATTTCTGCTTTAAAACAATCACTGAGGAATAACATCATGTAGCACTGCTACCATACAAACCTTTATCTTCTCACATAGATATCTTCATATCTTGATATTTCGTACAATCAAATTAGACTCCCTCCTTTCTAGTTTGACCTTCCATTCAAAACACCCCAACTAAGACTAGGTAGCTTGATGTATTATTAACTGTGAAAACTTTGCTCCCTTGGTAGGGAAAAAAAAAAAAAAAAGCTAATTCCTTTGCTTTCAAATATGAAATTCATAATTCCATGTCATGGAACAGTCTTGCAGTAAGTGTTGAAGCTGCATAGGATATCATGCATGAAATATTCCCACAGTTCTAAGACTCTACAACTTCTCCAAAGGCAAATGAAAGAAAAAAGCACACACAAGATAGGGTACAGAAGAGAATAATCAGAATCACCTCATTGACTTCCTCTGAGGCCAACTGTTCCAGTTCCCAACAGCAAACAGCACATGACAGCCTTTTTTTGACTGATTGTTCAGGCCAAGTAGCCCAGAAAGGCAACGTTACTGTGGCAGAACAAGGAAATCTCATTCCCAAATGCTTCTGCGTTGTTATTGGTTTCTGCCCCTCCCTTATTTGCCACCATTAGGTTAAAACAATTTGTCACACATAGAAGGAAATGCATTGAAGCCATATAAAAAGTTGGTCCCAAGTTCAGGTAGGTGGATGAGAAACTTACTACTCTCACTGCTTATTGCAGCAGTATTCTTGTTAAAAATAACTCTCCAAATACCAAGTACAGAAATTTCTGCACTGGCTGTTTTTTGATCAAGGTCCAGTCAACATTTAGGGGGAGGATGAAAAGGGGGCTTACACACATACACAAAATGTTACTCTTTCTTTGGGTTTACTCTGGCTAAACCTGTCTGCAGCCCTTGCGATAAGTGCCTAAGTGGCACAGCATAGAATCATAGAATGGTTAGAGCTGGAAGGGACCTTAAAGATCATTGAGTTCCACCCCCCCTGCCATGGGCAGGGACACCTCCCACTAGACCAGGTTGCTCAAAGCCCCATCCAGCCTGGCCTTCAGCACTTCCAGGGATGGGGCATCCACAACTTCTCTTGAAGCAAAGCAAGACCTGGGCACTACAGAGCGGCATATGCAGCCAGCTAGTAGGGTGCCAAATTAAGCATCACCCAGGGCCCACACACCTCGTGTGGGAGGTCCATCCGCTGACATGGGGTTTTGGTCTTTGCTTGTTGCTGCCCTCTCCTGCTCAGATTGTTCAAAGCTGTGGAATCATGAATTGGTAACAAGCGTGCTCTTCCGGGTCCCCAAACAGCTCTTCCAGCTGCAGATCCTATCAGAGCCTCATAGCAGTCCATCCTCTCTCTTGCACAGTGCACGAGGAAGGGGGGAGGGATGCAAGACTCCTCATCCGCCAGCCTCACTTACCTCCTAGAGCTTGTTTCATAACAAAATCCATGATGATGGCTTAGGGGTGCTGCCCACCTTCACACCTCACATGCACAGAGACCAGGAGTTCTGGCAGGGCAGCCTGCAAAGAGACACAATCAAAAGAGGAATGATGTTTGTATCAGAAGAAAAATCTGATGCATGATCTCTCTCAGCTTTATTTCCCTTGTCTTAGTGTAAGCAAGTTTCCAGACCCTCAACCCTGCAGACAGGACAAGGCCCCTGGAGAGCGGAACCGCATGCTGGTAGGAAGGGATTGAGCATGAGGAAGAGAAGGTAAGGGGACATGGTTGTTCCCCCAAGCAGGGCAGGTGGCTAGGGGTGAGCCTGGAGAAGCAGTGCAGTGCTCCTCCCAGCTTGTCTCCAGAAGATACTCCAGAAGGCGTTAAACCTGTGAACTTTCTTGTTTCCCTGCCTGCCTCTCAGTACACTCGTTTTTCGGAAGGTTAGCTCCGGAGCGGCAGCTCCGCCGGGGACAGCGGAGGGGGCGTTTGAAGGTGAAGCGCTCCGCAAGTGCCCTAGAGGGCAAGCGGGGGAAGCTGCGCGGCTCGGGTGCGGATGCCGCCCGCAAGGCGGATGGAGGGCACGGATGCGGGGCAAGGCTCCGCGCCCTGCCCGCTCAGAAACCTCCCCCAGAAAGACTCCAAACGCAATGCCAGGGAGGACTACACCTCCTCAGGAAGAGCCGGGACGACTCAAGGTTGAGACCGTCCGGCCCCAGGTGCAGCACGGCAGCAGCCCATCCGCGCAGGGTGCTGCCTCCCTCTTCTGGCCCTGGCCGCGGGGTGCGGCAGGCTCGGCTCCGGGGCACGCTTCAGTCCCTCGCCCCTCACCGATTCCTTGGGGCTGCGCTGCCCAACAGCAGCTGGGAGAATAAGGGCTTCTCCCATCCCTGCCACCCCACACCCCGCCTCTTCTCGCTGCCCTCCGGCACGGCACGGCACGGCCCACCCCGGCGGGGATACCTCGCTTGGCTCTGTGCTGAGTCGGGCTGTAGCGGGCCGGCGGCAGGTGGATGCTGCTG
>VXBW01003945.1:56791-77490 GCA_013400375.1 Thinocorus orbignyianus | reverse complement strand
CATTGATAAAAATGTTAAAGAGTGCCAGTCCCAGAACAGACCCTTGAGGGACACCACTTGTGACGGCTCTCCATCTGGACCTCAGGCCATTGACCACCACTCTCTGGATGCGACCAGCCAGACAGTTCCTTATTCACTGAACAGTCTGCGCATCAAATCTGTATCTCTCCAACTTGTCAAGCAGGATGTTGTGAGGGACCGTGTCAAAGGCTTTGACTGTGTCACTGTTTTGAAACAGTGGCTCTTGATGCAGCCTTTTTTTTTATGCTTCTGTTGAAGTTGATTGAATCAGAGACCTTGGAACCACTCTAGGCATCCTGTTTCAGTGTTTGACCTCTCTCACAGTAAAAATGTGTTCTCTTGTGTTCAGATGGAATTTCCTGGTGTTTTATTTGTGCTCATTTTCTCTTCTGTCCCTCGGCACCCCTGAGGTGAGTGTGGCTCCTTCTTCATTCCCTTTCTGATGTCAGTATACATGGGTAAGATCCCCTGAGTTTGTTTTCTCCAGACTGGGCAGTCCCAGCTCTTGGTCTGTCTTCATACGACAGATGTTCCAGAAGATGCCTCATCTCTGTGCCCCTGCAATGGACTTGCTTCAGTGTGCCTGTTTCTCTCTTGTACTGCAGAACTCAGGACTGGACACAGCATTCCAGGTGTGTCTCACCAGTACTGGGAAGGATCACCTCTTGTCTGCCGGGAGTGAAGAGAGATCAAGAATGTGGGGAAACATTTAAGAAAAAAAAAAAATTAAAAAAAAAAAAATTCACGCACTTGAATCTGTGTGAGAATCCAGCTCTTTCACAACTTGGACAAACCACTTTGTCATGCCATTCCCCATTAAAATAGAAAAAAAAAAAAAGAGGGAGGGATGACCCTAACATTTTGTGATTGCCTTTATTGTGCTACTTCTCTGAAATACCTGTTCTCACAGAATTTCTAATCCATTTATCCCTGCAGCATTTTTTTATGAAAGATGCATTAAGTATATCCTGTGACTGCATAATGATTCCAGATGGATTACTAAAGGCATGCAGTAAGCCTGTTTCATGGGGGAAGCAGGACTGGCTAATCAGTTTCTTTAAAACCCATTCAGTAACCCCTGGAGTTTCATTTGCCTTCAGGCACCTGTACGTAACCTCCTGGAGAGACTTCGATATATTGTGTTATTCTGCACCTAGTAATATGTCAGCAAGTTCAGCTTTAGCAGCTGACAATCTAAACCCATTAAAATGAAAATGAAAATTGATTTTCATTTAACAAGTAAATCATATTCTTTAAAAAAAAACACTACGCTATTTAAAAAAAAATTGTTCCTGCTGCTACAACTGCACAAGTAGTACCTTGAACAGTGTAACTGGCCATATGCCTGTGCATTGTCTGCCAATTTTTATTTTATCATGTGACATTTGCAGTTTTTATGCTGAACTTGAAAGCTCAGGATCCAGCAGGTCTCCAAGCTGCTCAGCTGAGTCATGCAAGCTTTTATATTATTTTTGTCTTCTGTTTTGGACTGGCAACGTTCTGGATTTCTTATTTTTAATTATTTTTTTTTCAAGGGGAGGAACTTTATTCGCTTTATTTTTGCTAGCTGCATTTTGTTGAGTGGAAAGCATTTAAACACTGCTCCGTTTGCAAATTGGTACTGGGGAGGGGCATAGTTGCTGTGAGTGGTATTCCTAATTACTTCATATATTGCACTTCAACACTCTGGAGCTGGCCCACTTTCTGTTTGCCTACCTATTACCTATCACAGTAATAATTTAAACTTCATACTGTGGGAATCTAACAAATCCTTAGTGTGTGTGTCTGAGCCATGCACAGCTGGTGTAACAGAAGATTAAGTTGCCTATACAGTAAACTGAATGATTGATAGCCAAGGTTTTCACCTAGCAAAGTGCAGTTTTGTTACATAATTAGAAGAATTATGTGCAGCACTAAATCCATTCCCTGACTATGAATTGAAGAGTTGTTCTGACTGAGTTATGAAAGAAATTATAAACTAATTTGTGGAAACAACATCTGTTGTACACAGGTAAAAAAAGCTCTAAGAAGAAAGAAAGAGAATTTATTTCCTTCTTTTTGCATCTATTTACAAGACAAAAGGAGAAAACCCAGAATATTACAGTCGGTAGTTTTTGTACAACACATGTTTATGCACACAATCTCATTTGCTGAAAAACAAGGGGTTTTGATTTTAAATACATCCAGGGACATTGAGCATAGGAAAGATGTACTGAGTAAGATATAAAGACCGGGTATCTATCTCTGTATCTGTTTGGCACATGGTCTGTTGAGCTTGTGAGATCTTTGTCATTAATGTCACAGATGAGGTTACTCAGCAATTAACACTGCCAGGAACTAGAACTAAGCCAGTGAAGACTGCTTGAGTTCTGGGGATATGGCTCCTCCCTTCCATACAGTTAGATATTATCTGAGGTGGATAGCAACACAGCACTTGACAAAGAAAAAGCTGCTTTTCCACCTGCATTAGAAAACATTTGCTTACTTTTAGCAAGGCTGAATACAACAGAAATATAATTCTTTCACTGCCTATTCACATTGAAGAAAAGAAGAAAGAAAAAGGCAGAAAAACTTATTGCATATTTTGTATTGTCCCCTGCCTTTCTGGGACTTGCAAATAGTTAACAAAAAAGAGGATGGAAATTTACTACAACCTGCAGTTTTACGTGGCTTAGATGGCTCTTTCCAAAGAGAACATGATATGACCATAGAGAATTTTTTTTTTGAATGTGTAGTGTCCTGGTGTGAATGCCTATTAGTGTAGTAATAGTATGAGGGCAGGTTCTATATATGCATTTTTACTTAGACAAAGAAGATGCCAAGGATGTTGGAGGTCAGTTACGAGTCTTGGCTAATTTGAAGCTAGATGGGTTTTGTTGAAACTACAAGTGGCATTCATATTTGCAATGAAAATGTACCCCTTGAGATGGTACACAAAAAACAGCATCAGGGTTTCAGGAATACAAGGTTTGAGAGACAGGGGCAAAGAAAAGGGAAGTGTCAAATGTAGTAGCACTGTTATCAACCCAAGTTTTGTTGTTGTTTGTGTTTTTTGGTTTTGTTTTTTTTTTTTATATAAATTTTTTAGTAGCTGTGACAGCAATAAAAATATTTTGTTTCACAAGAGAAAATTAATTTATTTTTGGCCTTGTGAAACAGACCGGTACCTTTCAAGAAAGATATAGAGTGAAGGGAGAAGTAGTTGCATAATTTAGCCAAGATGCAGCAATATCAGCAGTGTAGGTGGGATAAGAGCAAGGGGATCAGGGATCATAGGTGTCGCTGAGACTCAGAAACGTTAACTCGGTACAAATATTTGTATATTTGTCTATCTTTAGCATCATCTTTTTTTGTTATTTTGTTTTTATATGGACTTTTTACCAACTAGCCGATTTAGCTGAACATGATTTTGCTTCTGCAGATGCCTACATCTACTCTTCTATGTCCACCATTAATTACAGGAATAAACGTCACCATTTTCATATAAGGTTTGTGAGTGTGACAAGGTTCTGTTATTGCTAGTGTTAAATGAACTAATTTATAGCTTCAAAAATGCAGGTTCTCTAGAAAGTAGGAACAGAAACCCTTAAAAGTAATATTGTCCAGTTGAGCAGATTCTAATGTTACATAGTGGCCTGGTAATGTTTAATTTCCAGCTGGACACTGGAAAATGTCAGAGTCTTCCGTGATTAACTCTGCATTACTGTGTTATAATGGTCATGCTCTTGACTGTTTCTTTTCCGGATCTTGATACGGTTGCAGAAGGGATATAATTTTTCAGTGTTTTATTGTATGTTGGAATATCCTAAACTAAGGTGCTAGAAGAATAAGGAATAAAAGTTCTAAGGTACTTTTTAATATATAGTCTTGTGAAGAATCCAAAATGAGGTAAATAATCCACTGTGAGTTGTGTCTTAATCCTGTATTAATCCTGTAGAATTTGATATTTAAATGAACCAACACACCAGTAAGAGCCTTCTTTTACTGTGATAGTACCACAGTGATCTTATAGTCTGTACAGGGAAGGATTAATTTTTTTTTTTTGTACTCTTACACAATATATTCATGTAAGATCCTAGAGCTAGGGCAGTAAATACTAATACAGCAGTAACAATGATGCAATTGGTAGACCTACTATTACCTTTTATTGAATAGCTGCAAAGACTAAACATCTAAATATTGCAATAATCTTTAATGTAGAACTGGCAGATACTTACTGTCCTGGTTTCCAGCAGGGACGGGGTTGATTCTCCCCTGTCTCTATCCGGCACAGCTATTCCACCCCATGTGTGCCAGGCCCAGGGGCAGCACAGAGCCAGCCGGGGAGGGGAGGGGCCACAACCGGGAGTGGGCGTGGTGACGTCACGGCGTAGGCGTATATATGGGTGGGCGGCGCCAGGGTGCACCTCAGCAGCGTCAGTGGAGGTTGGGGCGGTGCGGCGCAGGGTGTGGTCGGTATTGTACTCATGTTTGTCTCCTCCATCTGTGTTGCTGTTTCCCTGCAATACCTGTTGCTCTGGTAAACAGTTTTTATCTCAACCCACGAGTCTGCCTTTTCTTTCTCATCCTCTCCCCGCTGCTGGGGGGCGGAGCCAAGGGACTGCCACGTGGCATTTTTGTTGCCACCGAGGCTAAACCATGACACTTACATAAACCTATATTACACTGGAGTTTTTCCACTGTACTTTCCGTTTAAAGAAATTCATACAGTCAAAATAAGTAGCAATGAGTTTTTTATCTCACAAATTAAGGGCATGATACTTTAGTGTCAGAAATATGAAATGTTCGGTTTACGCTCTGAATTAAGTTAAGAGCCATGTCCAAAAGGTCAAGTAATTATAAACAAGACTACCTATATTTAAATCTGTGTTAAGAATCAGTATTAATTCTGGTTAATAGTAAGAGAAGAGAAACTATGATCAGATCAGAAGCCAGTGATGTATAAGGAGTGAAGGAGTCAGGATCTTTCTTCCCAAACTGCTATGAGGGGTCTTGCCTTTTTGTCAGGGAAGGTTTATGGCACAAGCCTGCTCCTGATGATTCCTGATCCACGTGACCAGTGGACCTGAATGTCAGGTTCTAGTGATGTTGGGAACCCTAAAGTGGCTGGGGAAAAGGACACTGGAAGGGAAAGGGGGAACCCTGCCAGAGCAGGGGCTCTGCATAGCACTGCAGTCCTTCCACATTGATACATTTCTTAATATCCATTTTCCCTTGTTATGTACAAACAGATTTTATGGACATTTTGCATTTTAGAGAGGAACATCTGCAGCCTCAAGTACCTGCTGTATTTTAGAACATTAGCAATGTGAAAAATGGGTATTCTCAGAGATGCTAATAAAACAGTTATAATAATTGGAATATTCCTCCCTACAATTTTTTACCAAAAATTATTAGCAGGAAAAAACTTGTAATTTCTTTTCATGAACTGTATCTCTGTAATATGTGATCAGTATGTTTCATTTAAGAAGCTAGTGGTTTTGTTAGTGGAAAGACTTGAAGCGGGAAATGTTTGAGTTACAAGGCGGGGGGGAAGAAAGGTCTTTTCAGTACATTCAGTGTGAGAAAAGAGAGTGAACTTTCTTTCAGTGACACTGTCACTTTTCAATCAGAACCAGTCTGTTTGCCCTCTTATGGCCCTGGTCCAGTTCTTCAGGAGCAGGGAGAATTTGAAAGCATCCCTTCCAAAGTGCTCTTACTGAAGGGTATAGGCAAACTCTTGTAATTTGTTTTAACTGAACTCATCCAGAGAGCTTTGGCATTTTCAGTGCTTCCTCATCTGGGGAAAAAAAAAAAAAAAAAAAAAAAAAAAAAANAAGAAAGAAAGAAAAAAGAAAAGTCCGTGATCCATAGCTGATGCAAGTATTTTTTCTTTATTGCTGTTCGCAGGGAATTAAACAAAAGTTCTGAAAGGACAGTGATAGTGAGATTGAAGTCTCTTTAATAAGAGGTGTCAATGCATCCCATGTTCTTCTCTTGAAATATTTACTCTGGCTTGTTACAATTAAATGTATAAAACCTCATCATTATTTTAAAAGTCTTTATTTTTCTTCAATTTGAAACCAAATTTTCAGTCAGAAAAACTTGTGAGAAAAGAACCAGTAGTGATCTCGATTAGAGGGGAAACAAAGGAAAAATGAAAAGGCAAGGAAACATTTACATAGGATGTTTCTCTAAACTGGCCTGTGAAATGTGACAGCATTGTTTTTGTTACCACAGGTTGCTTGAGGAATAGTAGTTCGCGGGGAACTCACTGAAGTCTCTGCCTTTCACTCTCTGGCACCTTTGCAGGGCCTTTTGTGTGGATTAATTTTGGTGGGAGGGGAGAGGTGCACTTGTGAATGTGGACTCTTCCTTAGCATCTAGATAGTTGCATTTCCTCTTCATTCTGAGGGAAGGCTGAAATGACGAGTGGGCTAGCTGGGAAATATGTCTGTCTGAGTTGGGTGTTAAATGATGGTTGCCAAGTGAGCAGCTGGTAACCTCTTTCTTATCCCCTTCTGTTCTTTGCCCCTCTAGCATTCAAAACTGTCTCTTGTTAAAGGTTGTTTTTTTTTTTTTTTTCCTTGCAGATAAATACCAAATTACTTAATTATTTTTGAATTTTTAAAAATACATCTGGTAATGTAGAAATTAAATCTGGATTCTGTAGGTGTTGCTTAGATAAAATAGGTAAAGTATTAGTTGTACTCCAGGTTTATGCAAGATTTCACATGGATAATTGGGAAAATGAGTTGCAAATTTGGTGTTTATGACAGATATTAATTAATATATAGGAATGTTGAATAAATCAGAGAAATCATTAACAGCTTATGTAAACTTCATTCATCTGAAACTTTACTATAGTAGTTCCACTCAGGTGAAAACTATTTATTGCCTTTGTAGACTGTTCTGATGGTTATACTGTTGTTGATTTTATTTTATTTTTTTAATGTAGTAGGTTGACTTTAATGCCTGTTTTGCTACGTATGTTTGAACACCAGAAGTTTCTTGAAAATATTAAGGACTCGATTCTGCAAATCCTTGCTTACCTTGCAAGTTTTATTTAATTCAATAGCGCCTTACTCTCTGGAGAAAGAGCCACTCATTTGGGGTCTGTGCCTTCAGTGAGCTTAAAATATACTAGAGAATTATAGTGCTGAATCATTTTCTAATTTAGCAGACAGGAAAACCTTCAAATGTCTGAGAAACAGACCTTCCAAGGATTTTGATAGTGATAAAGTATAGAAGTGGCCATGGTCTCTTGTGAGACAGCATCATGTTGAAGGGCAAAGGGAGAATGGAAATTCTGCTGAAGCAGCAAGAGAGAGTTCTTCAGGGAAATGATAGGACGTTTTGATTAAATCAGTTGAAGAACAAATTTCTCTTAGTAAGGGAGGTTGGAGGGGATTGTTTCAGCTCTGTGTTCTTCTTCCTTCCCTCAACTTCTCCAACTACCTGAAGTGTAAAGATGAGTTTTAGTTTTCTTTTTAGAATTATGTGTCCATAAACTAATTAAAGCATCACCTGTGTGCTGCATTTAGCAATAGCTTATATTCACAGAAGATGGTGGGATTTTTAGTGAACAATGGTGTTAGACATTATTTTCTGCGTACTGCTCTTATAATTTATAACCTCCATCATCAGTACTTCTAATGCTCTGTTTGAAAACTGTATTTCTTTAAAAAAAAAGCATTGGGACAATGCTTGTGTTAGATCTTGGTTTTTTTCATTATAGGGATGGGATGTCCCAAGCAAAATCGGTGTGTCATAGTCCTAGGCAGTCTGTACATGAAATGGAAAGATGATTCTCCCCCAAATGGGTGAAAGATTCTTTTACACAGATTAGTGGCATGTGAAAAATGTCCTAGAAGGTCATATCAGTGTTATTTTTTGAAAGATGTAGTGGATAAATGGTTTGTCCTCCTGCAGCAAATAAATCTTGTCTGCTGAAATGTAAGAATAAATAGGGACAAGCTGTCCAGCATCTCAAATGTTATGTTGCACCATCTCAATGTGAGATTCAAGTTGGAAGTGCAAATGGAAACAGATAAGCAAAACAAATCCTTTTTTGGCTCTGCCCAATCTGAAAACATCTGTTTGAGTTATTATTGTCTAGTGACACCTGGTATTCTTTCTTCTGGGAGCTAATATATCTATCTCCAGTGAGGCAGTTTATTAATAAAATGATATTTTATTTGACTTTTAGTAATACTTCATAAAAAAGACCCTTGAAGTGCTTTAGTAAACTTTGAAGCCCTCAGCTGTGAAAAGAAGGTCTCACTGATATATTGGAATAATTGAGATAATTAATAGCTCGTAGTACGAATAAAAATTCCAAATATAGATGATGACAAAATAATAAGCAAGAATAAGAGTTTGATGTTGCTTTTTCATCATGCTATGTGAGAAAATCTAATGGTTTGGGGAAGGGTAAGTGAATATTTAAACAATAGCCCATTTGTTCAAGTATTAGAAATCTAAGTCCATCCAGTTTAATGTTAAAATTGATATCTAGGTAAAAAACTGTTCTGTATATTAGATGCAGAGCCTGAAATTAGACAGTCATCAATCTTCAGCAGAAAAAAAAATAACTTATTTCCCTTTCTTCTCTTCTCTTCTGCCCCAGTTCCATTTTATAAGCAAGTTTAATCTTACAAGTAAAGCAGTAGTTAAAGACTAATGAATCTTGATTCCTTTTATTTCCATTTCTACCAGAGATTGTAAGTGCAGTGCTGAGTGAATGCGTAATTCTGTTTTAAATAGAAGTTCTTTGATGCTGTTCTGCAATTATGCAAATTATGGTTGTCTGGTTTATGTATTGTCTGCTTTTTTTCCTTTGCTTAAATTCTCTTAATATAAATAAACTTAAGGCTCAGATTTCAGTCTGATTTCTTTAGGTCTTATGAAACTACTATTTTCTCTTTCTGATACAAAACATATAGCAATCATAAATAGATTGTTGACATTTGGAAGAAGCTGTCTTTTCTAAACAGAATATGTTTCTCCACAATATCATAATTCCGAGACAGGTATCGGAAATATTTTAAATGCCATAGTTTCTAGAAAATAGCTTAGCACAAGTGGTTTCTTCATCTTTTTTTACATATTCAATGTGATATTAAGAATGGGATTTATACTGTATCTTACTGATTTGCTAAAATATTTTACTTCCTTCCTGAGAAGGATTACATATGCATAAAATGCATATGTGAAAATACATATAGATAGATGGTATATGTATGTGTGTTTCAATTTTAGAGATAAACTTGTAAGGAAAAATAATTGCTTGTTAGAAGGATCTACGGAGGACAGCAAATTTTACACCACCATTTGAACCTGAGAGCAATGTATAAGACTTGCGCTTCCTGTCTTCTGTTGAGCATTGAGTGTTTTGTGTGTTGACTCAATTCAGATACTTCAGTAATTGATGAATTAAGCTTTCCCTTTGGCACAAGTAGTAAGCAATTTTTAATGCACCTTTAGAGACAGCGGTCATTGTAGTATAGCAAGATGTACGAAGAGAGAAGGAAAACACACAATCACATTTCTTTAGTGAACTTCTGCTGTTGTATTTCATGTTCTGCTCCTTAATGTTGGTTACCTTTTTTTATTCACTTAGAGCAAATGTATATCAACTCCAGGAGGAAAACAATGGAGTCAGAATTGTTCTGGCAGTAGCGGTTCCTGTAAGGAGCACAGCTGAGGCTCTCAGTAGAGCTATTTCATCATATTTGCCATAGTAGCTAGATATGGGCTGCCAAATGTAAAGGTTATTATATTTGAGTAGTTAATGTTGTTAAAGTCCTTGGAAGATTAGAAAAGTGCTAGCTAAAGGTTAAAATGTGTTCTGATGGGAGAGAATATAGCAAAAGGAATTCCCTTGCTCCTTCTCCTACCATCGCTTTCACTGCTTCAGCTGAGAAAGGTTGGTATTACGTGTGTGTGGATTACAGTCCTGGCCAGTGGCCACAAACAGATAAGCTGTTAAGTAACCTGCCTCTCCTTTTTTGCTGCATAGAGAGCACTGACTGTGTCATGCAGCCAAACAGGTGGTCTCTGCTGTATTGTCCGTGTCTGAAAAGGACCTTGGAATTCCTCAATTATTCTTACTTGGGTTGCAGGAACAGGTTTCCCTTTGTCTTGCCTTTGCAGGGCATTCTCCTTTGAGAAAGAAGAAGCAAGGAAAAGTGGTTTAGCCTCAGTGACGTGAATGGTGCTACTGCAAAGTGTGGGCTCTCATGCTTTGCCTCTGGGAGGTGGGTTTTGGCTGGACAGTTCACTAGTAGAGCACTGCAGCAATCGCTTCTGTGATTTTTCACTCTCTTTGTCCTTTACTTCACTGCTGAGACTCCATGGAGCTTTTGTGTAATCAAGATGCTTTTGACTGAGAGCTGTAGGGATGAGACCTCAGCAAGAAACAGCTTAGAATAACAAATATAAAAGAAATAAGAAAAACAAGGTACTCAGTGTTCTCTGTCATAGAGTAGCTTCATAATGATGTATGTTTATATAATGTAGCTAGCATTGAGCTCCAAGAGATGTCTTACTGCATTGTAAGTGCTACAGTATATCTTAAAAGTGGAATGAGAAATGACTGTTTTGCAGATGCATGCATGTAACTGATGGTGGAAAGTGTTGATATGGCTGGCAGTGTAGCTTGAGATGGATTAAAAGATGAAAACTTTCATGTAAGTTTTCAAGATTTTGAGAACTTGACTTCTTTCAACCAGTAAAATAAAAGTTGAAAAATATTCTTCATAAAGGCAAATTCTGCAATGATTTGCTTATGGATCAATCAGAATTGTTTTTACAGTGTCACTATTATGTAAAGGGAAGGGAAATTTATAAAAAAAAGGAAAAAGTGTTGTTCTGAAACATCAAACTTGGGAACTTGACACCATGAGTATAGTTTTCAGTTGTATTACAAAACAGAGCAGAGGTAGAAATAGATCTTGTTTTTCTTTTGGATTGGTTCTATTAAAGTTTCTCTGATTAGCTTTAATGATAACTATCCAATGATAATGATGATAACTATATTGCTGGATTTTGTTACAATAGAGCATAGATTTCAATTAAGATAGGGGTCCATCTCATTGTTTTAGGTCCTTCCTCTGTAGGAAGTATTTCTTCCTTTTTGTTTGTAAGTAGCAAAGAATGGAAAAGAGGACATGAGCATTAATTGACGTGTCAAAGGTTTTCCTGCAGATCAGCAATTAAATAAAACATATTCTAAGTGGTGATACAGATTTCTGTCTACATTAGACTACAAATCTCTGCCAAGTCTGCCTGCCAGCCTACCAGATAGGTATTTAATGCACTAAATCTTTCAGTTGATGTAGTGATTTCTTTTTGAATCATTATTCAAAATGAGGTACAATTCCGTGGCAATTCTCTCTGTAGTTAATAATGCACTAAGCAGCCACTGTTGTACTCTGTACTGTACACGTTGATATTCTGCTGCACAACTTTGGAAATAATAAAATACTGAATTTCAAGGAAGGAGAAAGAAAATCAAAGCAGCACTTCAAGCCATTCTGTGTTTTGTTCTACTGTAAATTCAAAGTGTGATTCTTCCGTCAGGTTGGTTATTGCTTTGAGTTAAAAATGAAGCCAAGAGTAGAATTTCATTCTTCCCCTACGAAATGAACATTTTCTCTTTTTTTTTATTTTTTTTTTTTATTTTTTTTTTATTTTTGCTTCCACTTCCTCCTGCGTTACCTTGGTTTTTCTGAGTGTCACTGTGCATGTTTTTCAGAGCTGTATGTCTTAACACTTAAGAAGAGAAGAAAAAGAAAGCTTTTATGTTATTGTTTTGTAAATCTTATGTTGTCTTGTAATTTGACCTGATTGTTTCAGATATTCTTCTAAGTGCCAGTAGTAAAACTGTTATAATTTTCAAAAGTCAATGGTGTATTTTTCTAGAAAGTATTAGTATAAGATTTTCACTGAGAACTCAAGAAGAGCAATAAAGTGTATACTGAAAAAACAGTGCCAGACAGTGTTTTTGTTGTAGCAAAATTATCTCTGAGAGAAGAATAAGGTTCACTGTGGGAGGAAATACATATATTTTCTGCCAGTAGGTGAGGACCTCTAACCTTCTGCTAGAATGAGAGTTTAACAAACAGTATGTGGGTGTTAGAGCTGATAGAATGAATAAGAGGTGAGGAAAATATCAATAGCAGTTAAAAGAAGTCAGTCACCAGAACAATCATGCTAATATATTTGATATAAAATCATTTTCAGGTTTTGCGTGCTTTAAATTTAGTAATATCCAGAGGGAATCAGGATATTTGAATCTGTGTAGTTGGATTTAAGAAATATGTACAGTAGCCAAAAATCTTGTTGCATAAGTGAAAGATATGGACAGTGACAGAAAAAAGAGGAATTGAACGTAGCTTAGCATAACTAAGGTAGACATAGTGATAACCAAGTGCTTTCATCATGTAGCAGGAAAACCTTTGACTATATCATTCCTGAGCCAATATGACCAGGGCAGACTGTGAAACCTCTGGGTAGCTATTCCTGATACCAAATAATTTAAGAATTAGAATGAAGCTGGTATTTCTAAAAAAAAAAAAAAAAAAAGTTAAAAAATCAGCACTCTATTTCTGATACTAAAAGATATGCAGCTGAAATTCAGAAAAAAAAAATTAAATTTATATACGCACTCATATATATGTTTGAGTTTCTACTTCATGTTGTATCAAAAGTACAGGAGCTTGTACCAAATATTACATTAAGACAATGCACCTCTCTCTCACAGTAGTCTCGCCTTCAGAGTCTTATCCCTTGTTGCTGAGCATGGTGATACCATCAAGGGAGACCTTGAAAGTAGTGGCTGTGTGCACAGGGTACTCTGGGCAAAGGTGAAGGGAAGGGGGTCGTGTTCTCCAGAGTTGGCCCAGCGAGTAGGAAAGGCTTAGGCTAGAAACCCACACGTCTTGTGGGTGAACTCCTGGTGACAGATGGTGTTACTGTCAGAACTTTGGCTTCTGTAACTATGGGACTCTTTTTGAGTAATGAAGGCTGCTGCAGCAGCAGGATCCATCTGACAAAGTAAGGCAAGAACACCTTTGCCAACAGGCTTGTTAACCTTGTGAGAATAGCCTTAAATCCTCCTGAAGAAACTGAGAGCAATCTCTTCACATAGATGATCAACAAATGGAATAGTGATGCCACACGGTTGTATCTACTAATCATAAATACAGAAAAACAGGTCAGGGACGTGAAGGTTGATGAGAGTCTTGACTGCAACAGTGGTAAGGTGGGACAATTCATGCTACTGAGAAAAGTGAGCAAGCTAGCAAGGTGAACAGCAAGATTTCATCCACTGACTTTTAGACATGGCCCAAGTAAGGAGAGATTGAATTTGGAGAGTTGAAGCTCAGCTGGATTTCCAGTCAGAGAGATATAGAATAATCAGCAATGTATAGTCTGTCCTAGTGGGTGGTTACTAGTGCCTTACCATCAGGAGTCAATGTTGGAACTAATAACATTTAATGTAACAAGCTGGATGATGGGTCAAAGTACATCTTCAGCAATGTTTTATGTTGTACCAAATTGGGAGGAGTGGTGAATACACTGTAGAGCAGGGCTGCTATTCAGAAGCATAACAATCTGGAAAAATGGGCTGATGGGAATCTCAGGCAGAGGAGGATGACTCAGTGTACCCTTGTGGTGGTGAAAGCTAACTACACTGTGGGCTGTGGTATTTATTTGCAAGAATGATGGGTGTGGTATTGGAGTGGGTGATGTATGAGGAGGAGCTGAGGGAGCTGCATTTGTTCAGTTTTCAGAAGAGAAAATGTGGGGAGTTTTTGTGGCTGTTTACATCTACCTAAATGGAGGATATAGAAAAGACAGTCTCTTTTTGATGGTGCACAGTGGAAGGAAAAGAAGCAGTGGACATGACTTACAAAAAAGACAATTCCATTCAGATACAAAAGAAAAACAGTATTGCTATGAGAGCAGTCAAGCACTGGAGCAAGTTTACCAGAGAGGTTTTGGAATCTCTGTTTCTGATGTTATTCAAAACTTGCCAGGGAGAGACCCTGAGCAGTCTTATCTAAGTTCGCCATGGTTTGAGCAGAGGTTTGGACCAGGTTATGTCCAGAGGTCCCTTCCAACATAAATTAGTGTGTGAGTCTATAAATTTAGTAGACTTTCTCTTGTTGACAGCTGAAGGAATTTTACAGTAGTAGGTAAACCTCAGCATCTGAAATCCCAAATTCTCTGGATCAGCTGCTGAGTGTTTGGGCAAATGGGAGTGAATTGAGTTTATGCCTTAGATTATCAGATTGTAAAATATTCTGCAAATAAATCTTACCCACAGGGAGACTGAGATTTAATCAACTTTTGTCAAACACTTTGGAACCCTCTAAGGAAATGTGTTCTTTCCACATTTTGCCTAAAGATTTTTTTTTCATGTATGTGGATATATACAGTGTTTTTCCATTTTTACTCATGAATACAGTAATGGCAGATGGCTTTCTTTTCAGGACAGAAAACTTCAAGGGGCTCACATGTGAGTTATTGATGATTGCCTTTGATTTGTTTGGCAAAGATATTGATCGGTGCATGCATGTTGTCAGGGCTGTCGCACCATGTACTCTGATGCTCGGGTACGCAAATGTTTTTGGCATGTTGATTCTAATTCAGGCATATGAAAAGCAGGATCAGCTGCTTGAGCAGTTTCAGCTTGAGCAAACTTCGGAATGATGTGATTATTTATTTTATCCCAGTTCTACCTCAAGAATATTTTTCTGATGTTCTTCAAGTTTAATTCTTGGTATTTTATTGCATTTAAATACTAGTTTGTTTAACACCTGCAGGACTGAGTGTGCATTTGGAGTTTAGTAAGACACTTGCCCTTAATGTGCACTTAAAATAGTTATATAAAAAGTAATGGTATCTCATCTGCAATTTATTTTCCATTGACAGCACTTGTCCAGATGGCACATAAGTGTAGGTGTAATTGCTACAACACACTCCATTATTATGAAAGCAGCAAATAGTTGGCTCAGTCTTACACACATCAGCTACATTTCACGGAGGGTGGGGGTGGGGGGGGAAGTTGTATATAGCAGATGATTTCTTGAGAGAGCTATAAAGACCACCTGGTGCAAGCTGTGTTTGGATACTGCAGACATCTCCTCACTACTCTAGTGATGAGAACATTGACAGGTTGGAAGAAATTCTGAAAAAAGACTGGCAGGGACTGATTTGTAACAACAGATTAAAACAACTGGGTAGTAGCTGTACAGTTTGGCAGTGGGCTTAGCTAAATGACATGGTACTTATCAGATAAAGTATTCACAAATGTCGCAAGGGGGATATAGATAAGTGCATGGTTAACAGAAGGAAAAAATTACTTGTAAATGTTGGAGCAATGCAAAAATAAGTATACAAAATAGTAGAACAGGTAAATATAAGGGCATGTGGTTAGTAATTATGATACAAACCCTGTGAAATAAAATAGATTTGCTGGACTTTGATGTTTTTTAGCAATGTTGTTCATTATAAATTTAATAGAAATTGCGGATTCACTACTACATCAGCCCTTCACAATTGTAATGTTAGCAGGGATCATGAAATTCATCTCCTCTAGCTTTGGTACCAAGTGTGTGTGTTTAATTCATGACTGATCATTCTTAATTCTTTTGTATTTTCTGGAAACAAGTAGTCCCGTTTAAACTGGAACTCATTTTGCCCTTTTTAGATGCTAAGATTTGCTGAATTACACCTGAGATGCTGCTGACTCCTTTTTGATGAGAGCCTTGCTGAGCTGCAGAAGTAGTTGGAGTGGCTACCTCCGATGCAGACACACTTATTGAGATGAATTTCAGTATTAGTCATAGTCTTGTGAGGATAGAAATTAGAAACTTGGTTCAGAGCTCGTGATTAGCCCTGACTAGAAGTCTGTGTTTCCAGTATAGTGTTGTAGAGGCTACAAAACTGAGTGCGTGCAACTTGACTATTACATTTTATCTTATTGAGGCATTTAAATAATTTTAGATCTGGCCAGGCTATCTGTATCTGACAACTGATGTAGATTAATTGAGAGATTGGAGGTCTGTATGTCCAGAAAGAACGGTGGTTTTCTACTCTTTACTTAAAAGAAATGAGACTTTAATGAGGAGGTTGTCTCCTTTATGCCTGTTTGTGGCCCAGGCAGATGGTGCACTGATCCTGCTTACAAATATAGTGCATTCAGTATAAATAATGTAAAAAAGAATGACTTGGAGCAGATAATTAATTATTTCTGTAGTCAAACTGGGAGAAATGTTTCCTCCTGCCACCCTGTGATTCTGTCTAGGAGACAGAGTGGCTGAAAGATCTGCTCCATCTTGATTTGACAAGCTGGATTTGGGGTTTACAAACAGGGTTTCATCCTTGCTCTAAGAAGGTGCCAGAATAATATATGTACTTACATTATTTACATTTAAATTAAGTTCCATCTTTCTTGATTTGCATGCAAATGACATTGCAACTTTTTTTTTTTTTAAAGAATAACTATCTTTCACCAGAAAGATACTGTGTTTCACCTAGGAATGTCTTAAAACAGAAGGCTAGACAAAACATTTTGGTTCACATCCAGTGAAAGGGATAGGAAAATATTTCAGTAACTATTGATTACACTTGAGGTCCAAAAATACATTAAATCCTCTAATCTTATTTCTTCAAAACTCCAGGCTATTAAATTTGTAACAGATAAACTGAACAAGTCCAACATATTTTGGATTTCAGCAGATTAATCTCCTGGGTGTCAAAGACAAAAGGGCAGATCTACCAAATACCACTAGGGGTCTAATGAGTAAGAGAAACTCACAGCATATGTGAGTAACACAGATCTTTCTGAGGCTGTTTACGCTTTTTTGTCTTAGTAGCACCTGGTGGAAGAGAATTTGGTGACTTAGAAGTGTGCTCACTGGAAACGTGCTCCCTCTTGGTATATGTACGTGAAATGCTTCAGCCCTTGCTTTAAAAGAAAACATGGCAGAAGGTCTTGTATCTCACTCTTGGGCCTCTACAGATGCTTTTCAAAGGCAGAAAGGTTTGCTACTTTTTAGATGGGAGAGTTTTGGTTGTTCTTTTGTTGCATATATTTCTTGAGCAGTCAGTGATTTCCAGATCTTTCTAATGGATTTGGATGTGGAATGACTGTCAGCTTATATGCATCCAGTGCTTGGGCTGCTATGACGTTAATAATTCAAAATGTAAGTGAGGGTCAGTAACTGTCATTTACATTTATGAAGGGACTGAATGGAATGGTCCAGATGCTTCCTTAATTATTAAAAGTTCAGACTATTTTAATGTATTTGGTTTTGCATTGTGTTTGTTTATCAGCTCCTTTCTGTTTATTTCCTAAGGGGTCATTTTGTTAATGCATATCATTGATGGAAATGCACAAAACAAAAAACTGAATCTATACTGTTACCAAATCTCTGTAGTTAATTAAAGGAGGGAACGGATGTAGGGCAGAGGAGAAGGTGACTGGATGCCTCAGGCTCAGCCTGCTACCGTAGCACTGATTCTGAAAATAACATGCAATTTGTTAGTGAAGTACACCAAGCCTACTACCAGTGATAAGGCAAATGAACTTTGCTACTGTCAATCTATGTAAGCTAAAAAAAATCTAATTTAAAAAGTACAGGCTCCCTGTTGATTCCTTCAGCAGGCTACACGTTTTGAGCAATACATCATTGGATCAACACCACTTCACTTTCAAGGTGGTGAAACTCAATTTGTTTGTAGTGCCATGAAGTCAAATACACTGTAAAACTATGCAGCTCAGTGGTACAAAAAAATAACTCTAAAAACAGACTTTGTGGAAGAAGTTAGGTGGTGGCGTGACACGTGCGTGGCTGCTTCAGTCACACTTGTCTACATTCAAATTTCTTCAAAATAAAGACAAAAATGAGTATGCTACTTCCTGGGCTTTCTTTTTCCCCTCCCCTTAGGAGTTTTGTGCAACCTATTCTGTCCTGTGGTTTGGAAGAGTTAGAAAAACTTTTAGAAGAATAACAGGAATGGAAACATGACTTTTATGCTCTCTTTGAAAACGATACACAGGTCCCAGTGCCAGCAGGCAGTGAATCCAGCTACATTCCTGGTGGTTAGCACGCCAATCTGTGTGGTACAGCCCAAGGACTTGAGTACTGTACAGAAAATGGCCAAATTTTTGATTGTGAGAATAGTAAAGCTTAATCCTCCCCAAGGTGTGTTGAAACTAAATTAAAATGTGCAAGGTAGATGGTATTCATTAATGGAAACTGCTAATAGGGTAAAAAATGCAACAAAACCTGGTAAGAAGGCTGGGTTTTAAGGTTGGACAGTAGAACTTAAAAAGCATTGAGTGTATAAAAAAGTTGCCTCTCTGACCTTGAATCAGTGAATATTCACTTGTATTGGCAGGACCTAAGGAAGAACTTAAATGACCTAGGTTTTTCTAATCACAGTCTGCCATCCAATTATCTATTAACCAATGAATCTGTGGACTGATTGAGGTGAAAAGAGATCAGAGATTATCCCTTTTGGACACTGCAGGGAAAAAGTAAGGGTTTAATATGAACCTGGTCACTCATATTAGAAATAGGCCAAATGTGATACTTCAAATGAAAACTTTCTGGAAGAATTTAAAGCTGTGGTTCCAGGTACCTTTTTTACCTTTTTTTAATTTTTGCTTTTCAGCTAAACACCAAACTCTATTCTGAGTTATTTGATACTAAAATCTCCTATAAACGTTTTTCCCTTCAGGTTTTTGACTAAGATTATCTAGCAGGACATCTCTGGTACTATTAAGGCAGTGTCACTCAAGTTGTCCAAACTCGGTTTAGATGATCACTTTTGCCAGGTTTATCACCATATTTTTCTAAAACCAGACAAGTGGACTTTGGAAGGTAAGGAGGATGTAGACATAGCTGCACTGTATCCTGGATGGGGAGAATTGGACTGGGGATAGATTTTGTGGTCCAGGGGAGTAAGGAAAAACTTAGATAATGAGTGAATAGCAAAACCCCTGTTCTCAACACGACTCCCATTCTCTCCCCTTCAGCCTTCCCACTGCACCACCTCACAACTTACACCTGTGGTGCTGTTATTGTGAACTGCAACACAGTTATTGTTAACCCCTAACCCTAACCCTAACCGTAACACTGTTATTGTTATTGTGTACTGCACCTGCTTCTCTAGGAAACTTTTGAAGTAGTGTGGTTTATTCCGTTTCTTGAGTACTACTTTATGGTTAGATAGCTGTAATGGTAAGGGAAAAACCACCAACCATGCACTACCTTACTAATGAGAAAACTGTTACCTATACCCTAGGCATTGTGTGACTGCACTTCTGTGATCTCCCATTTTCCTTCTTGTGAATTCTTAGCAGAAGGAAGTCACACAGTGTGAGAGCAAACTTCTTCTTAAAAATGTTGATACACATTTAAAAGTAATGTCTGCAAGAGGATAACTTAGAAGAGCAATAGGACAGTTGCACTAGAAAGCTTGTTCTATGGCATGTAAAAACCAAATTTTCTGCTTGGGTTTTCTTCAGCAACAAATTTATGAGTGCAAGAGTTTTCCCAACAAAATCTATTTGCTAAAATCATTAAGCTCCTTTTCTGTAAAGATGAAATAATGAGAGGGGTGATATATTTATTATAAATTTATAAACACTTTTATGTATAGATGCTGCAGTTTAAAAACCTCAATTAAAAACTATCAGTGAAATGGCAAGTCTCAATATTGATAACAATTCTAAATTATGCCTGTCATGAAAAAAGACATTTGTTAGAATTGTCTTTTTACTTCCATGCTAAGTTCATAGACAGGATTCAAACCAGTCTTATTTTGAGGAGGAATGCTTGTGTTAGTAATTTTTTTGACAAATGAGCCTTATGCACAGCACAGTGCATTTTCTCTCTTAAGGCCAGTGTCCGTGACACGGGAGCTGGAGCTTGATAATCTTTAAGGTCTCTTCCAACCGGAACTATTCTATGATTCTATATGAATTAGGGTGTTCTATTTTAGTGGAATAGTGGTATAATAACAGAAAGTTAATGGGATGCCCCAAAAGAGGTTCCCTAGCACTAAATGAGGGTAACGTCACCTAGCCAAGACAGACCTTCCAGAAATTTGTCATTTTAAACTCTACAGGTTGCTGAGAAAAAGTCTTTGTTGTTTGGAATTTTTTTTCTATCATGTTACTAAAATGAACGTGTAATCATGGTTTATTACAATAGATGGAATTTGTAAACTTTATATTATTATGTCAGGCTGGCTTGGAACAAAAGGGGAAAAATTTACAAGGCAGGAGAACATTAAAATGACAAACCGTGCATCTAAAGAACACAGTGAGTGGGCAACAGGGATGTACTTTTGCCAAATAACAGGGAGTAAACTTTTTCTTACATGGATTCTTAACAAAATCCTGATAGAAATTACCTGAAATTGGCAAGGCACGTGCACCTAGTTATTCCGTAATAACAAGAACAGATATTCCAGTTTAAGTTGTAGTTTAATGATATCAAGGGAGACTCTCTCTCCTGTTAAAAACTCTCTAAGGAGAAACAGGAGACAGGACTCTGACCTGGACAGATAGTTGAGATGAGGAGGCCTACAGTTCCAATAATGAGCTCCCCAGAAAGAACAGAAAGATCTTAAATTCAAAAGGCTAACTTTAAAACTAAAAAAAAAAAAAAAAA
>VXBW01003945.1:21044-56782 GCA_013400375.1 Thinocorus orbignyianus | reverse complement strand
AATATTGGGAGCGGGGAGGTGGGTGATTAGGGAGGTGGAATAAAAAAGAAAGCAAAGATTCAAGGTAAACATAATTTCTCAGAAGAACTTCTGTGCCTCCTGCAGTGTCCTTATAGCTGTATTCTTGTTTCCTAACTTGATCCCAGGTCAGTGAAAAACAGTTTGATGCTTTCTTTCTTGTCCTGCCATGTCTTGTCATCAGATGGCTTCTCTTCTCCAAGTGCTGCTCTTGAGGGAAGGAGCAGTCTCCTTCCTCCACATCCTGTCCTTCCTAGGGAAATGTAACATCTGAACTGACAACAGATAAATCAGATGCTGACCTGTGTGCTCTGTGAGAGGATGCAGGGCTGGTCTGCAGCAGCTTCCCTGGGAGTGGAGAGGTGCTTCGCTCTTGTCTTACTGAAGGACAGAGCTGCCAGCAAGAGGAGCAAGAACGAGGCATGCGTCCAGATTTCTCTAGCCATGTGAGGCAGTGGGGTTACCTGTGCCATCTTGGCTGCAGAAGCAGCACAGTGGCCACTCAGGAGGATCATTCAGAATGGTGTTCAGAGTACACTTTATTATTTTAAAACCTTACTTTTCTTCTCAGTGAAATAAAGGGGAAGTATTTAATAACTCTTAGCTATTAAGAAATCCTAGAGACAGTCACAAGGAATCCCAGTGTCCAAGAGGATTCCTGCAGGCACCCTTCACCAGCTCTAACTCAGGAGGCTCTGGAGAGCTGCAACAGGTACTTGCCATGTGAAGGCCAGGTCAGGCCTGATAGAGGATGTCACTGATTCCTACAGGTGGTTGGCTTTTTTGGCAGACAAGTGGTGATCCCATAGTGAGCCTGCCAGTTCCCCTGATGATGTATTTTCATCACAGTGCCTGCACATCATGCTCTGCCCTTAAGTGACGGTACATGCCTACCGTTGTCAGAGCGCCTCTCTAATTTCATAATCTCTAGTCTGCCAGGATGGACTCAGGGGAGTTGCTCTGATATGAAATGAGCTTTGTTTAACTATCCATGCCTAATTGCAGATCAGTTACTGCAGGATTCCTTCAGGGGCAGATGCCATAAACCACTTTGAAAATACAAGAACAAGGTGTAGGGGTAGAAACACCTGAGACTGACATAGCTGCCCTGTTGTTGCACGGGGACATTATATGCCATCCTTTTGCCATTACCTCACAGCTTTTGGGATCACCTGTGCATCCAACTGGACTGCGGCACAGTTCAGGAAGCGAGAGGGCTGGTGGACTTTCCACAGAGAGGAAACACCCAAGGCTGCCAACAGAGAAAGCAGAGGGCTCTGCAAATTAGGGGAAGCAAAGCAAAGGCAGCTGTTCCCTTGGTGGACAGAGGCTTAATGTATTTTAATGAATGAAGAGAAATGTCCTGAAAGGTTTAGAAGGAAAAAGATTTCAAGTTGAGCCAGAGACACGGGGTCACCCAGGGCAAAGGACAGAAAGGGTTTGGTCCCTCCAGTGTCATAACATGACAGTTAAATTGGTTGAGTTAAGCTGGGATCTTCCTCTGCAGGAGGGATGTTGGAAACAAACCAATTAGGCAATGTGACAGTGGTGGACTGCTGATCAACCTGCGCTGCTTTTGGCCAGGTGAAACAAGTTAGGGATTTAAAGGTGGGAGAGAGATCTGATGTAGCTGTACCTGCTTTTCTTTCTTTCAGTTTTTAAACCAGAATGACTCACTCAGCTTTTGTTATAGCAATAGGCTAATGAGAATACATTTATCTATCCGTAAATCGTAACTTTCCTGTTTTGTAGCTAAATTCACAAATCTAGTGAAACTCTCAGGCATCATATGTACTGTTGCTGATGCTTAGAGTGGTATATTTATAGAATTTGTAAAGGGAAGGGGAATTGGACACATTAATCCATTGCTGCTGTTTGGTAAGTGACTTCTGAGTCCTTGATTTAGAGCAAATCCCCAGGTGAAACAGCAAGCGGGATGCTGTGACTGCAGATGAAATGGGCTGTTCTTTGGCTGTCTCGGTTCTGCTGGACTCAGGGCTACTCTGCTTTGTCCCAGGATCTTCTACTCAGATTTGAAGGAGGGAGAAGGCCTTTGTCCTCTTCACCTCTGTTCTGCTTTGACTAGAGTGAAGTAACTGAGAGTCTCAGTTGTATAGAAATGCCATATCCAAACAATACAAATGTGAGTAGTGTTTGAAGGTTATAGTGTTGCTAAATTGTATCTACAGAAAATGATAATTTTACTGCTTTGTCTTCTGCTTTTTGAGACACTATTGAACTTCATAGTCTTTTACTTACTACTTAAATAACAGTAAACTATAATAGCCAAGCAAATGTAACAATAATATTGGGAGATGACTTGATATACAATGTATTTGAATATGTATTCTTTTGCCATTATACTGTGGAGCTAGCCCTGGAGAGCTACTGATGGAAATTTGTAAGGTCATGACTGACTTGATGGTGTAGTTATAAATTCCTGCTGAACATTAAGCACGTTGCTATTCTTCTCATCTCTGTTTGATCATTAAGGAAACTGAAGAACATCATGTGGTGTCAGAAGTGTGGAGTGAGAATGAATTTAGGAAGACTTCAGAAAAGGTCACAGAAAATAAAGGAAAAGGAAAGAAAAACAAAAGAAGAATTGTACAAACTGAAAGCTTTCTTACACAGGCTTTGTAATTAGATTTCTTATGTTCACTTTTTAGAAGAGTCTCAAAAATTTATTGCCTATCTAGTGTACCAGGAGAGTAAATATATACCCTTGACACTGAGATTGTACTGGAATTTTATATTATTTAAGAGACAAGTTAAATGTATAAATATATTGTCAATCAGTTATCTGCTGACAGAAGGAGTGATACGTGTCAGTCATATGAGCTAAATTGAGTTGTAGCAAAAGGTATGCTCTGGTAGGCAATTACTAATCCAAAGTAAGTTGTTATACTTCTCAAGTACAAAATTCAGTCTCCCATCCTAGTCTTCTTAACTATCTTTTCTGTCCCAGCTCTTTACTTCATATGCCTTTTACCCCTGTTTTTTCTAGGTTTTTCTTGTTTTCTACTCACATCTAACTCTTCTTTCCCATCTTGATTCAGCTTCTTAACACAGGCTTTTTGGCAAGATAGTTTCAGTGGTGTGTTCTAGAACTGGCTTTTCATCTGTCCTGCCAGTTCCTAATCCTAATCACTTTGCCCACATAATTAGTGTCTTCTGCCAACCGCAACTTTCCCTTCCAGTATCCCTTTTCCAGTTCCCTTCAGTTCTCAGTCTATTGTGTTGTCCCTCTTCACTTGGTGTAATAAACCACCTCCTCTACTTCTAAGTGCATCAGAGGCTTTATTATCTCTACATTTACCATTAGATGTCTTCGTGAGCTGTGTTGCTTTGGTACCAGCAGAAGGGTTACTGTAAGATCAGGAAAATAGTTTCAGTGCAGGAATATGTGCATGTGGCTTCAGCATCCTTTCACTGCAGCAACAAAGACACAGTAACACAGTCCTGTAAAACGATGGCTCAGTCATCCCAAGTTTTTCAAATAAGCAGGGGCTAGTACTTAACTGAAACCAAACAAAATACTTGACAAAACTGCAGGCAGACTTGGACACAAGCGAGATTAATTTTTCATTCCACAGCCCTTAGAATTCCTTCCTTTCAGAGACAAGACATTTTGACTTTGTAAAAGGTTGCTACTCTTTTGTAAATGTGTATATGTTGTATTATTTTACTAGTAGTAATCTCTTCTACTTAGATGGTTAGTAAGTAATCTCTTGCTTCACTGAGGTCAAAACCTTCCTTTGCTCAGTAAAGATTTCTTTTCTCCTATAATGTTACATTTTATATCAGTCTCTACACTAAAGGCCTTTGTGATATGAGCACCTGAGCACTATAGTTGTATGTAGCTTATTGATAAGTCTTGACTTGGACAAGATAGTTGAGTGACAATAGGCTTGAGGCAGCAACCACCTTATCCTTTTCAGGTAACCTAGAACCTGTTCTTGAAATTATGAGAAATTAATCTCGCACTTTGTATTACTAAAACAAACTCAATTTAAACTCACCAGTTTTCAGGGCTATCCACTGAAACAGGTTCTTACTTATTCTTCTGTGCTTTAAAATGAGATGAAGTTAAGAGATGCGGTGATGATTTGTAAATTGATGTTTTCACTAGATCAGCTATTATTATTGCAATTGAGTAAGGATGTGGTTGATTAATGGTCAGGAATAACTTACAACTGTGCATTCTGGTATTGGTTTTCTTGTCGCACGTGATCTGGTTAATTACATCTTCGCGTTTTAAGAAGAATTATGCATGTTAAAACAGAAAGCAATCTGCTTCAGAAAATAATGTGTTAATACTTTGCTGTGTTGCTATGCTGTTACGACTAGCATACTGGTTGCTTGTTTTATCAGAAGATGTGAGGATTTTTTTATTTTTTTCTTAAATAGTGACCTTTTCCACCAGTGCTAAATGGCAGCCAGCTATGCATCAGAAAAAAATGATGCCTGGCAGTGCAACTGTTTGTATGTTCATGAGGTCCTTGAGGTCTTTAATTTTCACTGGCATTTAATCTGAACTGTGCATTGGAAAGGAACTGGATTTTTGAAAACAAGCATACAAGCATTTTTGGAATTCAGACCTGAAAATAATGATGTTGAATGACCATTTTGTATTGTATGATGTCTGTAGAGATGGTTATATTATCATTGATTAAATATACTACTGGATATTTGAGAAGTTACAGTTGCCATTTATTTCCAAGTTCAGAATTGATTTTGTACTGTTTGGTAAATTTTGTGGAGGAAATATTTGTTCAAAGGCTTGTGTAGGAACAGGTACTAAACCTTCATTGAAAGTCAGCAGGAACTGGGAACCTTTTTCTCTGCCTTTTCCCCTGTTCACTGTCAGTGGACTAAATTGTGAGATAACTTCTTGTGCTTTGGCATGGTTGTATGAAAAATGCATGCTCAGAATGAGTCTAATTATCATTTACTTCTCAGTTGCTCTTGATCAAGGTCATCCCTCTAAAAAGATAAACTGCACTTACTGCGGAGTTGGAGAGATGAAACACCTCGTGTTAAATTTAATAATTGTTTACTATATGCTGGAAAAAGACACAGATACAGTGGTGGTGATGGTGTTCTAAAACCAGCCTAGGACAAGATGATGCAATGGTAGGTGTCCTAGAGACCCATCTGCATAATCAGATGTTCTTTGCTCGTGGGTTGTAAACGTATTCTTCTGTTAATCAAGTCTTAAAATAAAAATTTTTACACTTAGCAAATTCCTTTTGGCACATGTTGTACCACCCATACTTAAGTATTTTGTGTAGAAAAATGAAAGCACTGCCACGTGCTGGTTTCTGTTATGCTGAGAGTGTATTTTGTGTATACATGTTGGGGTGGGGTGGTGGTGGTGTGTCTCTCATTTATGCTGAGCAGCCGCTAGTTACCAGATATTGAAAACTGTCTTTAGGGCTTATTCTTGCCAGCAAAAGGTTACTACATCTCGGAGTTACTTTCAGAGATTCAGGAGGGCTTGGAAAGGAAGTTGCTTCCTGATGAGGTTTTTGGGAGATTATTTCTCTGATTTTCAGGGAAGAGGAGAAGGTGATTTAGAAGAGGGTTTTTTTGTTTTGTTTTTTGTTTTTTTTTCTTTTCTTTTTTTTTTTTTTCCCCCCAGAAGCTATAAAAACACTATATATTTCATTGTAAGGAGAAAATAATACTGTGATTTTATGTTGCTATGCCACTACATAGAATTGGCTAATTGGTGGTAGTGCAATCCCAGAAATGTTTTGAGATGGATTCCTTACAGTTCCCATTTGTAACAAAAGTCAAGGCTGTATCTCAGCAGGACTTTCTAGTTCTTTGCCATGAGTGAGATAAGTTTTATTTGTTCTTTTCATTTATATTGGGATTTGGGCTTGTCATTAATTTATCAGGGTCAGAAATCATGTTGTGAAATCCTTGATTTTACAGATGAGTCGCTCAAGTAATAAAAGGTTTTTTAATTTTGTCATTGATATGTTTTCAGAAGTCCCTGATTTTGCATGCACTAGATTTTAAGCATTTAATTGTTCTATTTTCATGACATTTGAGGTAAAATAAGCAAACTAATCATATGCTTGCCTGTAAATGCATGCTTTAACTACCCTGTTTGAACAGGGATATTCAGAACTCTGTCAATGAGAATGTTGCTGTGTAATAGCACAAATTTGCCAGCTGTTAAAAGTAGCTTGATGTTTTGTTTCCTTTGGGTTCTGCGATTTTTAAACAGACTATGTCATTTACTTGCCAATATTTCTTCTTCTTTTTGAGTTAGAAAGCTGCAAAATAAAAGTCAGTATCAGAACTGGCTAGGAATACATTTTTAAATAGAAGCAGACAAAACAATCAATAAAAACTTCCTTTACAAAAGGGACAAGAAAACACCCATACCTCTTCCTCTCCCCCTTCCCTCCCGCCTTTCAATTTTATGAAATTTGTTTTGTTTCCAGTCTTATCCCTTGCTGAGCAAATACATGTTTCCTCACTTAAGTGTAAGAGGAGGAAGCACTGTGAAAATGTCTACCGACACAGAAGCATCTACTGATAAAATATCTTAGTTGTGCATATTCATTCAACTCTGAATAACAGCAGTTGTTTCCAGTGCTTTTCATTTCAATTGGGGTATTTCTACAGTTAAAACAGTACCTTGTAATATATTGCTATATCTGCAGTAGATTGAAGTATACATCCTATTGCACAGG
Source organism: Thinocorus orbignyianus (assembly GCA_013400375.1). NCBI lineage: Eukaryota > Metazoa > Chordata > Aves > Ciconiiformes > Thinocoridae > Thinocorus > Thinocorus orbignyianus. The sequence goes on along the minus strand of VXBW01003945.1, from coordinate 50,051 downwards.
GTGAATGTAATGTAGTATATTTTTTGTGAATATGTTTAGTAAATTTTTTTCAATTGTGAGGCATGAAGGAGCAATAGACGTTGAACTTTTTTAATGTATTAGTCTGGATGAAGGCTATAAATGTCCTCTTCAATTGTTAGCTCTTGAAAGTGAGCTAAAAAGGCTTCCTTATAATTTTAACAACCGGATGAGCTCTCCTTCCCCTTTTCCCCTTTCCTCTTTTCCCCTTTTGAAATAAAACAAGTTTTTTTCCAGTTCTCAGCTGTATAATGACAATTCAGGCTACTGTGATTAGCAGTTTTGTATCGTAAACAAATTGTAGTAGGTGGCCATGCTTATGTTATGGTGGAGACGAATTTCATGAGTGGCTGCTCATTGATGGTATTGCATTCTAGTGGAAATTATTGGGCAGAAATGATAAGCAGCATCAGAATTTATCCAATATATTTTCTTCTCTCTACCAGAACTACTGGGGAGTCTACTTTTATTTATGTGTCGACAGCTAGCTAGCTAAAAATATGATTATATTTCTTTTTATGTGAGTGTTAATATGTATATTCATAGTATGCATGGCAGAATAACAGAATTTCACAGTCTGAGATTTTTCCTATTCACTTTGTCTTTTTCTCTTAGTTTGTTTTCATTATAAAATCTCCATGTATGTGGAGATTTCTTTCTTCTGCATTTTGCAGTTTACACTGCAGTGGAGTCTGAAGTGTATTGGGGTATCTGTGTTTCAAACAAGCAATGTAATTTGGCATCTGAGCTATTTCATGTTGTATCCTGTGATGACCTTTTCCTTACTGTCCTTGGATTACTGCTGCCTTTGCTTTCTGTCACTGAATGGATTGTGAAAAGTTGCTTTTGCCTATTGTGCTGCTTTTAACTGATTTTAGTTCCAGGCCAATGGGCTGGGTTTCCAGTTAGCTACAGGAAAATGCCAGCTGACCATGAGAACAGACTCAGCTCAGCAGAACAAATTACGTTTGGTTGCATTGGACAGTGAACCATATGGAAAGGGCTTCGTAGTTGCCTCCGTGTAAACCTTGGCTGTGAATTGTTCTTAAAGATGTTGCCCTTTCATGCTTCCCAACACATGCAAGCCCATCGGCCAGCAGCTTCTTGGAATCCCCTGCTTCTCTGTGACCTAACATTTGTTATCCTCTGATGACCTTTTTGCCAACTTTTCCTATGTGAGAAAACAGAGTATAATGTGAGGTTGGAGAAACAATGGAGCCTGATCTTTTACAGAAGATTCGTCACAGATGTATGTGCCTGGGCCCTGTGAGTGGTGTGGCAGGACTTTGGGCAATAAAATACAGCGGGTCAAATGTTTGCCTTGCTGTAGAAAACTTCGTTTAAAGGGAAGTTTTGGGAAAAGTATCTAGGCAATTTCTTGTCTTCCAGCGACAAGTTGCTATGGCTGATGTACTTTTTGTAAACTAACTGGGCACCACCACTTCAGCTACCTGTAGGAAAACTGAGCACTCTGACTTCTGTGCTCTTATGTGACTTTAGTTAGAATCCAGCAAATTTAATAGAGTGACTTTATCAATATAAATAAGCCTTAAGTCAAGCCTGTGGACCTGTGCTTTTAGCCAAGTCAATAAAGTACTTTTTCCTGTACATCTGTTGAATTCACAGATTCACATTAGCAACTGCTTTCAAAGAGTACTGACAGCATTAACAAATACACTGAATCTTTTGGAGAGTTTGATAAGTGTGAGTCTGAAACATCAGTTGTACAGAATACGGGGCTTAAACAGAGCAAGATTTGACTTGACAATTGTAAAATAATTTAATATCCCCTAAGTCGTGTGTTGCTATCTATGTTTGGGATATTTGGCTTGTTGAAAATGAGGCGTTCAAAGCTTGTATAGATATGGTGTCTTTCTGTCTTTAATACAACTTTAGGTCTATCAGTGTTGATTTCTTACAGCAAAGATTGATAACCTTTAATCTTTCCTAAGTTTGGGCTGGTTGAAGACCACAGTGATTCCGCTTGCCAGTCTCACAGCTATCTAGATACAAATGGTTCATAAGCCCTTTTTCTGTCTTTTATTTTTTTAATTAAAAAAGAAAAAAATACAAACACCCAAAATAACTTTTCTAATTAGTTTGAATGTCATAGGGAAAGTAGCTGGGAGGAGGAGAAGGGGGCTTGTCATAGAAAATCCTGGAAGAAGATTGTATGAAACACATTTTTTCTACCCTCGACTAGCAGATAATGCCTCCTGCTCTAATCCTTAGCCCTCTCCTTTAAGTTGTCTCTGCCTTTGATTTATATGGCAGCTGACCCCAGCTGAATGCAGTTCAGAAGAACTCTCACAAAAGACAGGCCTCTGATCTGACAGATCGATTGGCTGTGAGGGAGAGTTCAATGGGGAAACGATCCCCCCTAACAAGGGCTAAAGCCCTTTCCTGGGGAGCTCGCAGCTGCGGCTCCAGAGGGAGGACAAGACAAGTAAAGGGGAAGCCCCCCTTGCAGGGGCAGAGGGGCTGAGGGTGAAGAGAGGCAACAAAAAGCTTGCCGCTTCTTGCTTAATAAGCCTGACAATGGCAACAACTATATTTAATTTAAAAGCTGCTAAGCGGAGGTCAATTGCCAATAATTGTCCTAATTAAAAACAAATACTCAAATGATATTATGAGTCCAGCCTGAACTCTATTGAAGTAAGATAATTAGAAGATAGAACCATCAATTAAAATCTACGGGGAAGAGGTTCGTGTGGTTAAGGGGCAAGCTAGTTTAAAAACAAAACAAAAAAACCTCAACAACCCAACTGAAAATGTAGGTAGTAATTTGCGTAACTCCTTATTTAGCATGAAATCTTTATTTCAAAAGTAGATGTTGTCACTTGCAATAAGCTAGACTGTTATTTTAATTCTACAGCTGTAAAGTAAGTAGGAAGCTAATTTGGAAATATATAGATCAATATGCCCCGAAGCTTGCTAGTTAGAGTTAGAGTAGCTAAAGCAACACGATAGCACATACAGTGTTAACTATGACAGACCCATATAGTCCTCCTTCTGAAAATGCTTAAAATAATATGGTATAGATTCCTGTCTTGTACAAAATTCAGTTCTCAAGTAATTAACCTTTTGGACTGTACTTTAGTGTAAATGTCTTTACTTCATGGAATCAGGCTGCCTTGAGTCTACTGCTTCAGCAAAATGGATAAAACATTGTGCAAAACGAAGATCTGGAATCATAATTATCAGAGCAATGACTGTGTCTAAACTATATAAGTCCTACAGACAGCTTTTTGCCAAGAGATTTTAGCCACTGGCAACAATTATAAGATAGCACGAATTTCCCTGCTAGAAGCTAGGAGAAGATTAAAATGGTTTGCTATATTTTTAGAAGAAACAATCTCAGAAAAGTCAACTAATCTAACTAAAATTTGTGTGTAGCAGACAGTAATACCATTCTTATGGTATTGCTTGTGGAGTCTAAACTCTCACTTAGTACCATCAAATACATAATTCAGGATTTTATTCTGTTTATGGTTTTATTGGAAAAAGCTAGCAAAAAAAGCATTCCCAGTCTTCCCTAAAGTGGATGTACATATCTGTAGTTTCCTCAGTTATTCTTTTGGAAAAAAAAATAAATAAAATCAAAAGTACACCTTATATCACCTGTGTGTTATGATGGCACATCTAAAGAATCTTACCGCATCCAGTTTTCTATAAGCGTCTTCTGATCTCTCAGGTAAGAGAAAGGAGTGTGTCAGTCTCTGAAAAGTATAGAATATAGATAAAACTCATGCAAACAGTATTATTTAGTGCATATCTGTTTGGGTACAAAAGATAACTGATGGCAGGGATTGACTAGTAACTTTTGCATGTAGTGGGATAAGGGAAATCGAATTTTGTCCTGGCTTGTGGTGGGTTGTGATGTTTCAGTGCTGTCTGAGGGATTTCTCCAGCCAGGGATTAGTCTCACTCAGCCAAGAATACCATGGTGTCTGATGAGAAGGGACATGCTTCAGCTTTTCCTGGGATTTGGGCATTGCAGAGTTGTTTTCTTTTCAGCACGACATCAAGATTTGCAATCAAGTGATTAGTACTCGCGTTAAAATTAGATTATTAGTGCAAGAGGTGTTTCTGACTTTTAAAGACATTTACAAAACATAATAAAATACTTTTGTTTTGTATTTGGCCAGATCAAAACATGCTGAAGACAGTGGCTATTTTTGGAGCCAACAGAGTTTTTAGTAAGCCACATATGTAGCCACAGGAAAAAGAAAAAAAAAAAAAAAAAGAAAAAAAAATAGAAAGAAAAAGAGAACATGAACCTGCCTACATGTGAGTCAGGAAAAAAGTGGAAAAACAAGCATGAGCAAATACAGAGGATAAACAGTCTTGTTTTCCACCAAGTTTCCTGTGCAACCAAACCGAATACGAAATAGGTCCAACACTACTAGGAACTTCTGTTCTACTCTCTCAAATGATAGTAAAAAGAAGTCATCCGCAAATAATTTAATTTTGCATTATTTTAAGAAAAGAAAGCAGGTAAACCATGAAATAAACACAAGTTTTATTACTAAAGCTAGAGTAGGAAACCACCTTGACAAACAGGAAAATGCCAATGGCATTTAGATTCCTTCATGTTACTGAAATTTACCATATCATTAAAAACTCTGCTCTGCCATTCGACATTTTTCCGTATCTCAAACAACATCCTTTTCCCATAAAACTCCCATCTTGATTGAGCCACCGAGTTCCAAACCTCAAAGCTCCTTGAAAAATGAATCAAAACTTACATTATTCTATTTAAGCCTATTCAAAGTAGGTTCTGATACTTTACTCCTCAAGTAAAATTAAAACCAGTAATTAAACCAGAGTATATCCACAACTTTTCAGACATCTGGATAAATTCAGTTACTTTTAAATTAAATGTAGCCGGCTCGCATTCAACCTAACCTTCACTTGTTTTTGGTGGCTTACTTATGCTGAATTCTATTTGTCATGCTGGATTAGACAAACAAGTATTTTATAAGTTCCTTTTTTTTTCCCCAACACAGTGGAAATGAAGGAATTTTGTTTGTATCAGTTGCACTCTTTTTTGGAATATGTAATGCCAGTGTATTTGGGAAAGTGTTAAGCAGAGCTGTAGTGAGAGAAAAGATATGGAGGCAAAGGGCAACATTTTCTAATCTTGCAGTAGTTGCAGCATGGTGTAACCGAAATATTCAGACACTGAAAATATTTTATTGAATATAATCTGAATGTGTCAGGGCAATTCGAAATGACAGCAGTACTTAGGGGTTTAAATAACCCCAGTGTTATTGTAACTGATTACCATCAGGATAGAAATTGAAGTGTAATTTATTAGATACTCCCTTTGGCTTTCCTTTATATCTCTGTCTGGTTCTCCCCTTTGTAAATATATTGACTTTTATAGCCATGTTAACTTTCATGGCTTAAAAGTTGTCTTTGTTTGCTTTGTGGTAATTACAGAGTCTCCTTAGCCGCTGACAAGATTGAGGCTTTGCGATAGCTCTGCTGCCTGGAGTTGTGATTTTTAGGAACTTTTTTCTTCCTACTACATTCAGGCATTCACTCCAAGATACTGGTTGATTACGGTTCATTTCCCAAATAAATGATTAAACAATATTTTCATTAAACTTGGCAGAACGTAACTAATGAATCCTGAGTTGTTTCGAGTAATAAAGCTTCTGTTTCAAATGGAGTCTCACTAAAAACAAATGTTTATTGTTTTCCTGTTTCCTTGTACTGCAGCATTTGTTCTGTTTCCCATATTAAACTGATAAAGATTCTGTGCTTAAAAACCCTTAGTGGGGTGGACACACAGTTTTGGGATCTCTTTACCATAAGAAATCACTACTACTGGTAGTAAAACAATTGTAATAGTTTCCACTATTCATCATCTGTCTGTATTTTAGTGTGTGATTCTCTGTCCCCTCCATGTTCACTGATTAATTCTGCAGAATTTTATATTGTCTCATTTACAAGTTAAAATAATGCTTAAAATATTCCCCTAATAATGTAGCACGTGCTTAGAAAAAGGTTTTTTTACCATCATTTTTACTGTATCCTGATGAGAGAAAGGCACAGTAGGTATGTGACAGTCCTCATCCTTGCAGAAAAAAAGGCACTCTCTCTCTCTCCACTTTGGAAGGAGAGGAGATAAGGGAAAGAGGAAAAAGGCTTTTAGGTCTCTGTAGCTCTGTTACACCAGTCAAAGTACATAGGGTAGGTTGTTATTAATATTTCTATTCTGTAATTAGCAAGCGGCTGTAGTGCCTTGTGACAGACAAGTGTATTAAACTGTTTTCCTGAGGTTTCACCTCAGGAGGTGAAAAAGCTTTGCATCTAAGGCTATGCTCCAAAATTTTACCCCTGTTTTATTTATGATGCCATAAATATGAAATGCATTATATGCAATGTAGCCAGCAGTTGATATGGGTTGTTTCATTTCGAATCCCAAGGGGAGAACTGGGTACATGATACCTTCCAGGTTGCCTTGGTTATACGTGGTAAGCTTTAGGCAGTCCAGTGTTACAGAAGCATGCCTTACAAAAAGCCCTCAAAGGTAATGACTATCTACCTAACAACATCTTGAGATGTAACAGAACACACCCTTTGCTACCTGGCAGGGCACTGATCACACATAGATTTTGGTTCCTACTTCAAAGGAATGTATGCAGTACTTTTGTCTGAGGAGAAATACGTATTTTTTTTTGCATTCATTGCGTGACAAGTCTTCCTCTGGGTAAGAGAATGCTCAAGATTGCAAACCATCATTGAAAGAAGGAGTAACAGCAGAAAATGCAGCTAAAGAAACATAATTTTGTAAACTTCAACAGCATTGTCTCAAAGTTAAAAAAAAAGTTATGTTCTACTAGAAGCAGTAACATTCATTAGTATAGCATTTTCTGCTACCTTAAAGTTTTACTACCTTTCTGATATGAAAAAAAAATAATAAAAAAACATAATTCATACCAGTAAAATAACACTTTTCACAGGCTCTATAATTTTTATAATATTTAACATGGAATATAGATTAATAATTAAAACCAACTGTTTTGGGTTGAAGTAATTTGTGCTTGACCTTATTTGGAAAACTCTACTATTGCAGTAGCATTTTATTGTGGTTGCATTACATTTTACTGTAAAGCACAGGGAACACCATGTGGTATCCATGAAAGTAAACACTTCAGCAATTGCACTGCATTTCCAGTTGCTGAGTTCTGCTTATACACACTCCCCAGCCAGTAATAATGTTAAATCATTAGCTTTACATCTTTGTGTGTGAGGCACCCGCACAGCAACTAATATATACCAATAGCTTGTCACAGTATCAGCATCGGGAGTGGCCACCCCAGAGCTGAATGATCCTTGGGTGGTACTGACATCAGGAGGAGTAATCACCATTTCTGTCATCCTTCTATGAGGCTCAGCATAAATCTGCTCCCTGCTTCATCCCGTTTGGTGATAAAGGACTGGTGTAAGCTGGCAGATGAACTGATGCTCTGTTAGGAGGGAAGGGAGAGGAAGAGGAAACTGGTAAAAGGAAGAAGCTGCGGTGATTTTGTTAAGTACAGTTTTGTATTTTTATTTTTAACTGGTTGATGGTTTGTTATGACTCTCATGCTGTATATATACAGGATATAAAGCCTACAAATTTAAGAAATTTCACTGATAGAAATAGTGAAGAAAGAGCAATAATAAAATTGCCCCGTATAATTTCCAATGTGACATAAAGTAAATGTTTTTGACTAACAAAGAAGGCCCAAGATTTTTACATAGGTGTGGTTAACAATAGTGCACTGATATGATACTCTTAGACATGCAAATTAATGCACTTCCAATTACACAGTGTAATTGCTGAATACATGCCCATTGGGACTGGGAGTATAACTACTGCAGAACTGTATTAGAATATGAAATAAGAAAGACCTTTTTATTGCAAAGTGAAGCAACTGAATGTTGCCTACAGATTGTCTACAGATTTTCTGATGCTGGCTTAAAAGAGAAAATCCACATTTAGATTCTCATCCAAAGAATGACAGGGATCTGGAGTGATGATATATATATGTGTGAAAATACATCTATATGTTATTTTTTGTGGATGCCGGTGTCTCCATGACCTTCTATTGGAAGTATGTTTTTTAATATCCTAATAAAATCATCAGGTGAAGCTTTTACTTCCTGTCCTGCTAGGTGTAAAGCTGCCTTACCCACTGACGTGCTGATTGCCTGCAGACGCAGGCATCTTGGAGTTGCTCACGTAGCACATTGCTAGCAGAGCTGGGAGCTATTTGTCCTTCCTGCTTCAGGGTCATTTCTGCCTAAATGTATGAAGCTGGCAGAGCTCCATGTGATCTAGCAGCAGGGGATGCGTGTGCCCAAACTCTTATGCAGGCAGGGATGTTCATACCCTCTGTGTGTACAAACAAGCAGCACTTATGGCTAGAAGTTGAGCAGTTTTTAATTGTTTGATGTACTCTGCCTGAGGGGTGATGAAAGTCACCGTCTGGACAGCATGTTATCAGTCAGGGTGTGCAGCTCTAGATTACCTCTTAAAGGAACAGGAGAGAAATAAAAGCTGAGATTGCTTTACATTTGTTAACATTCTTAAATGTTTTCAGGGTTAAATGCCTTATTAAATACAGCTTTTCTTAACATGGAACCAAAATATTTAGCAAATTTTTTCACCTTTAAAAACGTCAGTATGTTTTAAAAAAATAGTGCTGGTACACAACAGGAGCATGATACTTTTTTCAGACAGGCAGTAGCTGTGATCTATAGTTGAATAAATTAAGTCGTGGCTATTACAGTTGTTCAGAAATATGCATATCTTCACCGCAGTTTTAACCCAAGGGACCTGGTTGCCATCAGTGTTTTAACTCCACCAAATGCATTGTTAACAAACCAGGGCAGAAATGGTCCAGTTATGTGCATTGGACAGGTTGAGACAGAAAGTCACCAAGAAAATCACAGAATTGTAGAGGTTGGAAGGGATCTTCAGATACCTAGTCCAACCCACCTGCCAAAACAGGTCCTCCTAGAACAGACTGGACAGAAACTCATCCAGGTGGATTTTGAATATCTCTAGAGAAGGAGACTCCACAAACTCTCTGTGCAGTCTGTTCCAGTGCTCTGTCACCCTCAAAGTAAAGAATTTTTTTCACGTGTTCAGATAGAACTTCCTGTGTTCTAGCTTGTGTCCATTGCCCCTGTCCTGTCCTTTCACCAGGCACCACTGAGAAGAGCCCCATCCTCTTGATACCCACCTTTTAGGCAGGCAGATTAAAGAAAGGAGATTGGATTCATTTTACTGTTTTTCTGCTGTTCTATCCTTTACCTAAAGCTCTGTAACCAAAAGGACCAAAATGCTTCCTATAGAGTCAAGGAGCAGCTTTTAGGGGAAGATTGTAAGTTATAGAAACCTAAGAACAAGCCATGAATGAGTTTCCACAGGAGATGTTGCTGCTTTCTGACCTGCAGTGTGTGTTATGTCTGCAGCCACTAACAAACCTGGGAATTAAACTATCCTATTATATGATCTGTTGACCCTTTATAATCGCATTGTAACGAAACTTTGAAAACTATAGCAACAAATCTGTTTAAGGGGTTTTTGTTGTTTTGGTTTTTGTTGTTGTTGGTTTGGTTTTGGTTTTTTTTTTTGTCGTGATGGAGTTGGTCTTTGGTGCTATCAAAACAGGCGGCAAAGCAGGTGTTAATAACGCTGCCGGTATGTATATTCAGTGTTATTCGTCCTTTTTCAGATTATCAAATGGAAATTGCCATCATCAGGTTAAAGATATTTTCTCAAGAATAGATTTGTGTTAAACTAAATGTTTTCCTTTCTTTTTTGTGCCCAGTGTGACATATAGTAAGAATAGTAATAACGGATATATTGAGACTATAAATTCCTTTTCCTGTTCTTAAGAATGGTGTTGAAACAGCAAGCAATAATAGAAGAGTTATGTATTTTGTGAGAGTGAATGAATATCCTAATATTCAAGACAAAAAATAAAATAAAACAACAAAAAGCCTGTAGGAATGGGATATAAAGCTGTCTCATGCAGGTGCTTTCCTAGGAGAAAAAAACAATTTGGATAAGATCATGAATTACAGGTGAATCTAACACTCTCTGTTTATCTGGCAATAGCTTGGCAAGATTAAGAGAAGACATGAAATTCTTCTTAGCTGATATACAGGGGTCCAACTGTTTGCTTGATACAGCTGTTCATCATCTGCCCTGAAAGCTTTAGTTATGTTTCAAGGATTAATGAGTCTGGTGTCCTGTGGAGGTTCTGGATTGGGGTGGTTGTATTTTGGTGNCTTTTTTTTTCTTTTTTTTTTTTTTTTTTTTTTTTTTCCTTTTTTTTTCCTTTTTTTTTTCTTGAGGATGCTCAATTGCTGCTCAGATTGTTTAGGCAGCCACAGGTGCAGATGTTTTGATTGTGTGATTGTAATCAAAGCTCTGAAAAAATCTTCAATTTTTTTACAGCAATTAAAATAACATGGAAAGGTGAATTATCAATACATTATAATGAGTAAAAACAGTATTGTATACTTCTTGGTAAAACTCCACACGAGTAGTACAGCTGTGGCTGTTTTTTGCTTACACAATTGACACTGGGACTCATTTGATATGTTTGTGTTTGGGATTCTTTCTCTTAATTTTCAAGTGTTTCAGCAAGTGCTTTTTTAAGCTTGGCTTGGTAACATTCAGCAGAGCTGGGCTTCATCCTATAAAGATGTTGGTGCATGAGTACTTAGCACGTGTGAGCAGTTCCACTGACATAGCAGATGATATAGTGAATGGGGCCTTTCCTCAATTGCCTGGAGCTGGTAGCTACTGAATATAGATTTTCAATTGAGTTAAACAGGCCATGGACAGTGTTCTATTTGCATCTTCTTTTCACACAGTAGCTGAAGACTGTAATGCTTGCTCTGTCAGAGACCTTCTAGGTTAGCTTTCACAGATGTTGAGGTACAGTCTCATTTATAAGCTTCATTCAATGAATCTTATAATTTTTTTTTTTCCAGTCATATCTTGCTTTCCAACACCCTGGCTGGCTGGGACTAGTTAATAGCAGTCTATGCATTGCTAGTAAGAAAAAAGACAAACAGAAAACAAAAAGTGAGTTTCAAATTATTTCAGTAGTCTCCAGCTGAGATGCAGTTGGAGTTGTTTCCTTTTTGTTTTTAAGGAAAGAAAAAAGGTATGTGTTCCACCCAGATGTCGGGTAACAATAAGGGCATGGACATCAATTAAGTGAAGTGACCAAACCAAGAATATTTAAAGAGACATTTATAGAAATGCCAGTTACTGAGTTGTGAAAGCTCACATTCAGCAGAGTTGTCTTCATCATAGGGATTAGGAGCCACAGAGCCTATACAATTTTTAGCTTGGCAAACTATCTCTGGTTTTGTCACTGACATCTAAGGTGCTGTATTTGAGTCAGTAGGACATAAACAACGATAATATTGGTGTGACAGGGTTAAGGGAGAGGAAATCGTAATCTTTGACTTTCGCATATTTAAAATACTAATTCCCATTACAAGGATAATTGTGTTCAGTCATGAGTTAGACAAGTCATGAGTTCACATGGGTGGGAGATTAGAATTGGGTCCTAACAAGTGACACTAACATGACCAATCACATAGTTTGCAATAATTCACTGCATGTATGTGGTTTAGATGTTGTTGGTGTGATTTATTTAAAGCTGGTTCCACGACTCATTTAAAGTCACTGTGAATTACAGTGTTAGAGAGGTGAATAGTCAATATGACCTTTTGAATGATGATGATAAGAAAAAAAGCCTGGCTTAATCTTATTAGAAGAAGTCAAATGATTCGGAAAGGGACTGAAAGCTAATCAGCCCTGAGGATTACTGTAAGGCTTTGGTGATTAACATGGAGATTTTTTTTTTTTTTCTTTTTTCTTTCCTTTAAAATTTCCTAAGCCCATGCCTATTGTTATGGCAGAAATAGAAAACAAAGTGTACTATTTGACCTAGTCAGTCAGTTAAGCCTAATCTTATTATTTTTAGCTGGATTCACATCATCAGAATATCTCAGTCAGCAATGTACAAAAGATGCTCTTTTTCAATTTAGTTTCCTGTTAACTATGTTCATAAGCCACAAAAAGATCAAACTAGTACTAAGTGAAAGAATGAACCGATCATTTGTGGACTGAAAGGGAAGATAGTGAAAAATTGTTTGTCAAGGGGAAAAATTAAAAAAGACGACTTCAATTCCTTAGTCACCAGATAGTAGTTTTAGGACAAACGTTCCATTATAGGAAACAAGAGGCTGAAATAGGAAAAAATACATAATGTTTCTCACTCAAATTCCACCCATAAGATAGACTGTATTAACTTTAAATCCTAACAACAGAGGTTGCTTACTAAAGATTTTGAGGAGGGGTATAGCACTATCGTACAAGCTCAAATCAGTTCTTGAGGCTTAGCTTTGAGGCAACTGGATTGAAATGAACTCCTACGACTGGGTTGGAACAGAAGCTCAACGTGCATGTATTTAGGGCCATAGATCCCTGAGACATACAGCCACGTCAAAATGCTCTTTTTTTCAGTTTTAAAAATAAAAATCACAATTCTCTTCATTGGAAACAAAATTTGCAGTTACACTCTGACTCTAATCACTGTAGTGTCTAAGCCACAAAATAAGCCTCACTGCTACAGTGAACTTGGCTATTGGCGCAGGGTCAACATGGTCTGCAACTCATCTTATGATGTGCTGATATTCCATCTTTTTGGCCTAGTTTATGTTGTAGTGGCTGCTGAAGTTAGAAGGTGAAAGAAGCAGTAGTCCCTTCCCAAACAGGAACTATAAATGGTATCGAAGGATATGGCATTCTCTGCTGAGTTGGGGTTGCGTTAAGACCATTATCTTCCCCTGACCTGGAGTGACAAGTTACTTTGTCATTTTCAAGTATGGTAGGAAAGGGGAAGTTTGCAGTGTAGCACACTCATGATGAGTTTTTTTGGGAAGTACAGAACAACAGTTTGCTTAACTGTGAAGAAGAAAAGCCTGTGTTAAAGAATGTGTGTCTGTGCTTTTGGTGTAGTCTAGCTGTGATGCATAACAAACAAGAAATGATCTGAAATAAAATAGTCCAGGAAGTACTGGATTTCATCCCAGCTGTCTTAAGCTGGCTGCAGAAGATGTCTGCAGCCCCATGTAGGCATTGCTTTCATAATTTCATGTGATTTGATATTATTTTTTCCACAACTCTAATACCTTTTTTTTTTTTGTAAAATTGTCAAAAACATAGGCTGAAATTTTGAACCATAAGAAGCCATCATCAAGTATGAGTTAAGTGTGATTGATTTATCATGGCTCTTCTCTCAAATGCATTTTTATTCTGCATATTTCATTTTTTGGATCAGTAATTTGGCACAAAAACTATCCAGTTCTTAAACATTTCAAATACTGGGTGTTTTAAGAGATTTGAACACACTCAACATATTTGGACTTCGAGTCCCAAATGCTCATCATTTTTTAGTGCTTAGATAGCTTTCCCCCTTCCGGTAACATGGAATACCCAGAACTGTTAATGAAAAGAACATGACAATGCATGTAATAGAATAAATAATTCAGCCTGGTTTTAGAAGGGTCTTATATATTACCTGTGCAACCCAGCTTCTCCTTAGACCAAGCTACTCAGAATCTGTGTTTGTTTAACGTGAACATCTACAACATACATTAATGTCAGGATATGAGTCTTTAAAATTTGATGGATGTTGAAATGTGCAAAATCAGGAAGTCTCTGACAATTTGTATATTAAAAACTCAGCCTCTGAGAGGCAGAAAATGTAATATTTAATTTCTAAAAAGGAGGATTTCACCACCAGTGTCTTGCTGATGATGAGTAGTGTACTACCAAGAACTTAAGACTTGTATGTGCATTCATTGCTTGGGTGAAAAGGACTCTGCTGAATGCTTCAGCTATCCCATTGGACCTGAGGCAGCTCTGATGACCTTTGTTTCATGATTCTTGATCTTTTACCTTCACCTCCTTGTTTCTTTTTAACGGTTTCTTATTCCTTCTATATGTCTATTTTTAGTTTTGTTCTGAAATCTATTCTTGATCTGTGGAAACAGATTTGTGTTACTATTCTGGGCCCCGCTTGCTCGTTCAAATGATCAAGATGACTCAAGATGGAATTTACCACAGTGATTAGGCCAGCATTAGTGAATGCTGATTATATTGGTTGGTCCTGAGTTTGGAGAAAAAGCATAAAGTTTTTATTCTGGCTGTATTGTAGAAATAATCTGTAACCTGCTTTGATTTGTTCGGCATTTGGGTTTGTGGGTGGTTTTTTTTCAGTTTCGGTTGAATAACTTCTGTTGAAGTTCTCATGTATGAAAGTATTATGCAGCACCAAGGGAATGAATCAGATTTTTTTTTTTTTTGGCCACACAGCAGTACAAATGTTAATCAGTTTCAAATTGCTTTTACAAACTGGTTTGTACAACAGCTAGCCCAATCAGCACCTATTTCTAAGATCCTTCTTCAGTTTTGTACTGCTGAATGCAGGAATTCCCTAACCCACTGATATGAGTACATTGTATTCATTAGAGGTGTCCACCAGTGTGGGTTTTAGCAAGGTGGAGACTTTGTTTTGGTTTTCCCTCTTTTTTCCTTTGGTCAGTATGAGGAAATAAAGAGCACAGCCAAGCACAGAGTGAAAATCCAAACATACAGTCATACCAGCAAAAATTAAAGAGCAATAGAGTAGTATCCTGAAGACAGCAGAGCATTATGAGTTTGAGCTGAGATACCATCTGGATTCAAGCTCCCCAGTGTTTATTTTCTTGATCTTGTTAGCAGGCATCATAAATCACCATGGAGGACATGGAATTAAGGGAAGGATGCCTGCAGGTGGAAAAATGGATTTGCTGAAGATGTTAAAAGTCAGAACACAAGTCCCTGACTGGAGTGGGGTTCAACTTCACATATATTGTGTTATCAGGTGTGTTTTACAAAAACCCCTCACCATTATTGTGTAAATTTAAATTGTATTTTGACTGAACTAGAATTGGTATTAGTGAGTCTTGAACTCCTTAACAAATAAATGAAATCCCAACATTTAAAATCAATTCCACTGAATTCTGTTTCTTGAGAGAAGCCCTAGGGCATTTGTAAAGGAACAGAAGTTTAGAATTCGAGGTATTGATATGAGAGTGAGGTCAGGCTGAGATCAGCCTGGGATTCTGCCGGAGTTTGTGAACGTTATCCATGACAAGCTTTCTTTAGGACCTTGGATTCAAAACATCACAGAAAAACGGATCACAGTTGTATCACTTACCACTGCTGAAAGAATGGTTGAGTATGAGACATGCTGCATGCTCATCTCCTCAACCTCAGTCACCAGAAAGGATTCCTGTGGGGCTGTGTTCATTCTTTGCTATGTAAGACTTGAGAAATATAATATAGCTGACAAAAGTAATTTTTAATACTTTACGTCTTAGAATTTATCAGACTGTGCCACGTTTTCCTTACAGGCTTGGTACACACAGTGATAAGAGAGGAGAACAAGAGAAAGCAACAAAGGAATTTTAATATTAAAAACACACAGCTTACTGCACTGGACTGTTTTTGAATGTATTTGATGACTAAACATTCTTTTTCTGTCTTTTGAGTGTTAATTGGGTTTGCTACAGATTGTGTGACATGAATTTATCCAGGAAATATTAGGTACAAGAAAAAAAACCAATAGTGAATAATATAGTGTAATTATGCCTCTATGCCTTCCTTAACAATCTGGATCTAAATTGAATTGCAAGTTGTAAAGTACTGAAGGAAATTCTCTAATACTTTCTGTTCTGGGAAAAGGAAGACATTGAGCACCTTGTCTAAACAAAAGTATCTTGAACATGCAATAGAAATAGTCGTCTTGATTTCGACATCTAATGCAACATACCTTACCTTGACCTATGCTTATTGTCATTAATACAACACAGACTTTTGCACTGCTCTTACAGCATTTTATGCTATCAACTCTGAGGATTAAATTAAAAATTTACAGTTGTTTTGGGGACTGAGTTTCTTAGCTCCTGGAAAAGAGCTATACGAGAACTCTCAGAGCTTTTTAATTTTTATTTTATTTTATTTTATTTTGGGGATTTTCTTGTCAAAGTTCTCCAAATTTCTCTTTTCTCTAACTTCTTAATTTTTTCTCCCTTCTAGTAAAGGTCTTCAGAAATTGCACATTAAAAGCTTCACAAAGGCATTCACCTGAAGAGATAATAATTTTTAAAGAAATCATTCAAAAGTTAAAGAGGTGTTTGCCTTTCTCTTGCATTTTTATTGTTTGCCTCAGAGGCCAATAGAATTATTGATTATTTTTTTTAGAGAAAAAAGAAACTCTTTGAAGATTTAGTCTGACCTTCTGTAAGTCGTACAATTTTGGTCTGTGAATTGAGCAACGATCCTTTCTGTTGGATCGAGTTACTTGTGGTAAAAATTCAGTTTATACTTCAGAAACCCATCCATTAATTGTTTTGAAAAGCAAATCAGAAAAGTATCCAGGTACTAATTAACATGCTAGCTCCTTTGATAAGCTGGTCTAATAATTAATTATGCCTAACATTTGAAAATTATCAAACCCTATTGTGAAGCTTTCTGCAATTAGTTATGCATTTTTAGAGTCCTGACTTGGAAGGTATCTTCTGGTTCTAATGCACCGGTGCGCTCTTTAGTACTTGCTAGGAAAAGCATAAAGAGACAGTTGTTTAACCTGAGTTTGTCTACGCACTGAAATGTCAGTCTTAGAAAGGCTTTTGGTTTTTCACAATCTGGACAGCACACAGGCCTGGAGGAAGCATGTCAGTAGCATGAGTCCCTGTCATAAACTTGCCTGATTTCCCCTTGGTCCCTTTTGTAAGCCCTCATCCACACAAGGCGGATAGCCAGTGAATGACTGCAGACTTGCAGAGGCTGTTGCTCTGGAGAAGCATCCAATCTGAGCCACATGAACTGAAACTGCAAAGCTTTTCTTTTACTGTGGTACACTGAAATATTCATATTTTGTTCTGAAATTGAAGGAAATCCTATTTTGGAATAGTGAATATTTTTAATGTCATATATTAATATTTTGAAGTATCAAGTATTTGCCTGAGCGCCAAATCCAAAAGCTGGGCTTTGTAGTCTTGCATGCTATCCATGTTCTTGACTTCTTCCGAAACCTACTGGCAGCCAAAGGTTAGGAGACAGCTGGCTTCCATGGTGAGTGCAAGATGCCCTTCCTGATGTGGGTGGTGGATAGAGTATCTCTAAGCTATGCAAAAACTGAAAGCTTGAAGGGAATAATTACGTTAGCAAAGAGTAGAAGAAAGAGACCTCTCACCGTAACTCACTGTAGGCCTGCTCTCAAATTGTAATGGGATATAGATCACCTTACACAGTCTCAGCTTGAAGGATTTTGAGTAGCACCAGAGATCAAGGAATAACACAAACCCACTCCTTTACTCTGTGGCTACAACATTTTACAATCTATGTTGTGGAAAAGATAAGATTTTTTTTTAATTTTTTTTTTTAATGGAAATGTTTAATATTTATAATATTTGGCCTTTCTTTGAGTTGTATGAATGTTCATGCTGTATGCTGTGAACAAAAAATCTGGATGGGGGCAGCCCCATGCCCAGGCTTGGACTCAGCTTTCTACCCAAAAAACTCACCAAAATCTTCCATGGGGTAGAACTGTCTTTTGCCATGCAATCCCAGTTTGTACCTTCTGAATACCAATGTTCCTCTAAACCAGTTTAGAAAATTGCAGTCAAAGATGCATGCTCTGACATGGTAGAGGTCAGGCCCTTGAATATGAGTAATTGCTTGTGTGCAGTGTGGGCTGGTTTATGTTGGGATTAAAAATGACCTTACTGTAGAACTAAGGAGGCTGAGAGCACGCCAACCATATATTAGGCTGTGTGTGAAATGCATCATTGGGTATGGGTACTGACTTGTTCAACTCCTTGATTATTTTCATTTATTTTTTGAGGTTACATTGATAATAAATGGGTTTGTTAGCCAGAGGTTAAATAAGAATAACTCTTACATAAATGTAACAGTTTGCACTAAGAAGCAGAGGTGCTTTTCATTCTTGGTGAAATTACTATGTAGAAATGTGCCCAAACTAATGTAGAGTTTAAAGCAAAGACAGTCTTGAGATTTGTGTCATAAAGCTCTTGATTTTTTCGTTTACTTTTCAGTAATAAATATACCTGTCTTTTCTCTTCTAAAGTTCAGCTCAGATTTCCTGGTGACTTATTTTTGGTGTAAATGAGGGTGGGTTGATTTCAGAACTCCTGGATTCAAAGCGTGTGTACTCCTTCACTTGTACATGTTCAGGAAAATAAGACCTAGGTTTTGTAGGCACTAGGCCACTGCTGGTGTCATTTTTAAACTACATGTGATAAAAAAACTTCTACAACCTCTCCAGTGATTTTGGACAGGGATTTGATTCTAAAATGGATTTTAATTCTCTACTATATAATGGTTAAAATTTGCATTACAATGTGTGAACCTTTTATCTTGTAGACAAATTTTCAATGTTAATGGCGTCTGTTTATCTGTAAACTCATCCTCCCAGTGCTTATGTGTTGTAACAATTCCATATAGAAGAGGTCACATCCTAATGGCAGCACTGTGGGGGATCGATAACTGCAGCAATCCAAATAATTTTCAAATGATGGCAAAAATAGCTGGCACAAAAATAATTTGTTACAAATGACAGCTGTTGCTAAAATTAAGTAATTTTAATTGAAGTGGGGCTTAAATGTCTTACTCTCTTACATTTCTTTTACAATCCCAAACGCTTGGTCTCTGTTGTTTAAAGCTGCCCATTTTCATGAACCTAAGATCCAAAATCTTCACGAAGAGTCAAGTTGTTACCTTCTCATTGGAAAATGTTTTAGCTCTGTGTGTTCCCAAGCACAGTTCATGGGATTCCCTGCATGAGCTTCACAGAGAGGCCACCCATGGATTCAGTGGGATTACTTCAGTTAAAAATAAGATAAATTTGTAGTACTGGGAACTTAAATGTGTTCACAGTGGGGTTAGTCACTTCAGAGAAATCCTTTGTAGTAAGTAGTTGAAGGATACACTGGCCGTTTGAAGGACTACTAACTTTTGGCTAAGTCTTTTTAACATGACAGGTACATCCTCTGTTATCCCATGATGTGCCGCAATACTAGTGAGATACACCGACAGCTGAAAGTGTGGAAGTTATAACCGAAGAAGCTACATGTGCAGAAAAACATAAAACAATGATGAAAATCAAGATTTTCCTAGGGAAAAGTTTCAAACCATTTGTCCCCTGCAGTGCAAAATGCAAATTGATGTTAGAGGCAGATTTGAGCAGTTCAGTTCATGTCTATAAGTAAAAACTGATAGGAAAAAAAATGGCTTTAAGTGAAGAACAGGACTAAAGTGGTCTAATACAACATGATTACAGAGATCTTGTACAGTCTTAAAATGGTACAAACCACATGTTGTGGTCTACACATTGTTGGCAGCATCAAAAATGTTTTTAATTTTTAAAAATAAATCATGGATAGCAGTACACTAAATGGTATTTGGTTTTGTCTTTGTTTTTTTTTTTGAGAATTCAGTCTTGGTGTGAGCACTAGTTACCCCACAGTTTTAATTTAACAGTATTTAAGTTGTACACTAACAGAGCGTTCAATTTGGTTTAAGAGAGGAGTGCTCAGCAATGTAGAGAAACGTCTTTTGCTTTGCTAAAAAGCAAGCTGATTTTGAAATTAAAATAATAAACCAGTGGGGAAAAATAAAGCTTTTTTTTTTGTAGCATTTTTTTTTTCCTCGCTTCTTCATTGTATATTGGCAAGGCACGATCAGTGGGAGAACTCTCCTTTGTACAAAACCCTTTTTACAAAATGCTCTTCTTGCAAGTTTTTGAATTCACCTCCACAGATGGTCTGCAGTTGCAGCAGGGGAGGTTTAGATGAGATAGTAGGAAGAAGTACTTTAATGAAAGAGTGGTCAGGCACTGGAATGGCCTGCCCGGGGGCGGTGGTTGAGTCACCATCCCTGGAGGTATTTAAGAAATGTGTGGATGAGGCACTTCAGGGCATGCTTTAAGTGGCTGAGATTGTTGGGCTTTTTTTGTGTGTGTGTGGTTGAACTCAATGATCCCAGAGGTCCTTTCCAACCATGGAGAAGAAACCCGTGATTCTGTAGAAAAAATCAGTCTCTCCTAGGTAAGGAAAAAAATTCTGTGCTGGAATATCACGCATGATATTGCCCTGCTGAAGTCAATAGGACTTCATAGGGGACTGGGTGCTTGTGCTAGGTCTTTCTGAAGAAGCAAGCTTTAATGTGTAGATTTCCATAGTAGTTCAAATGTGATTAAGAAAAACACTTTAGAAAGAATCTGTGGAGGGATACACTACCAATGCCGCTTACTGCTGCAAAAAAAAACAGAGGCAGGTTATTCCTTTCTAATACATTATCACACCAAACAAATTGTTTTTGCAATTAGTTTTATTTTCATTGAGGCAAAATTATAGTGGAAATTCCCATGATAATGAGTATGACATGCACATTAATATAAAATGAATTCATTACGATCAGTAGTATTACAGCAGGTTCCAAATGAATTAATAATGACAGGGTAGTCAAAACAAAGTGGAGCCACTCTTAGTTAGAGGCATAACATACTGTTAATGACACCATTAAACAGGGGCTAGAGAGTATTAGAAATTTGTTGTGGAAGAAGATTGTCGATTTGGGTACACAGTTGAAACAGTTGGTAAAAATCATTTATTGGCCAAGGGAATGTTTTTTCTTTTACACAAAATGCAACAATTCCAGTTTATTTTGACCATCCAAAAATAATCTTTAGTGAAAACTTGGTAAATAGTTCAGGCTGAATAAACAAGGCATTGCACTTGCATACTTTAAAATAAATTTAGTTTTTCCACTAAAAAAGAGAAATGTGAATGTGTAGATTTTTTTTTTTTTTTTTTTTTTATTCTGCATTTTTCACAGGGAAGATTTTAAGGAAGTCTAAACACTATGAAGTTGCATAATGCCATAGCTCATTCTTCATTTTCTCTCTTTCTTAATTTAATAGTAAAATTGATGTGAGCATGGAAAGGCAGGTTTAGTGAATTAGTTATACAGCTTGAATTTTAATCACCCTTAAGATATCTTACCTTTCTTCTCATCATGTAGCATTTTGTAATATCTTGTACTTTTTTCCTTACTATAAAATGTATTCTAACTCTCTGGGGAAAAAAAAAATCACAACATTATGACATGTAGGTGCTGTGAATTCAGATGTACATAAACTAAAATAATAGCTAGTAGTATTAGTTCAATACTCTAATTAATCTGATTGCCAAGCACAGCTAAGAAAGATTTAAGAAGCCTTGTTGTTTTCTTACCTAGAGCCACTGTGTTTATAACTAATCCAAAAAGCTATCTCACTCTTATATACTTTTATTTTTAATTGTAATAGTACATAGTGGAAATAGTTTTGTCTTGCTAGAATTAAAAAACAGTTTGTAACTATTTTCCCTAGGGAAATTCAGTTGTGTCAAATTTTTTGTATTTGGTGATGTAAAAGTTTAGGTTTTATTTAGGAAAAATCCAGATAAAAAGTTCTTTCATGAAAACGTTTTAATTTCTTCTGAGTGAAACATTTCAAGTTTTATTTGGAAACAAGTTCAGTTTTAAAATTCTGTTTTCTTCTTGCTAAATAAAAATAAGAATGGAAGCCAGATTTTCAGTTTCTTTAGCTGTTCAGTTTTGTTACCTTTCAGTACCATTGAGGTAACCATTCTTCCTCTGTTATGAGACGTGACAAATAGGAGCATCTCTGCTCCATTTGTCTTTGTTATAACATTCATTACTCTGTAAAGTTCTAGTATGTCCCCTCTTATTTGTCTCATCTACAAACATCTCAATCTTAGCAAGCTTATTTCATATGGTGGAAGTCTTCTTATGCCTCTAATCGTTTTTGTCATCCATCACTAAACCCTTTGTATCCTAGAAGGAACGTAATGGAGAGAGGGTGACCGAAACTTAATGATTCTAAGGAGAGGCTGCATTTATAATAAATAACAGCATTTAACATAACTTCATTTAAAACATCTTTTTCTACCCTCTGGTTAACACTAACTAGACTTAAAAACTTAGTTATAAATGCTACATAGTACAATGATTGAAAAGAGCATGCACATTCATTAGAAATATTGCTTATTAATGATTGTGTTCCCTACATCTCCCCAAATACTGCAGTTTTAGGAAAATTCTTTTCTCATTTCACAGTTTTGATTACAAGCTTTTTCCTTTTGGAAAGCTTTATCAGTAGCTAAGTATAAACACAGAACATGATAGCTATTCTGGAACACCCTGTAATTGGTACAGTTAGTTTTACAGCATGATTTGAAAATAAGAATGGGAGACTGTACTGTACTGACAGGAAATAATGCTCAAAATTGCCTGTATTTTCTAGTATAGTTAAAATTAATTCCTTTTCATTTAAGTTCTTTTAATGCAGTGAGAGCACCTTTCTGTACCCTTTGTTTCTCAACTGATGACAAACATGATTGGGAAACTATTATCATAGACTGTTATCTGTGACTGTTATCCACATAATAGATAATAGAATGATTTTCCTCTACTGAATCCAAACTATTACAGTTGGGTAGCTATTATTATCAAATGTACTAAAATTCTGTTTTTCTACTACATCCAGTTTTCTCTACCACTCTCTATACATTTTTAATTCTAAATACAGGATGTGTTAGTTTCTGTTTTTAAGGTGTCTTTTTGTCTTTAATTTATGTTTAAAAAGTTCAACAAATTAAAAAAGTGAATTTTTCCAAGGAACCTGGAAATTATAAAGTCAATGGATATAATTTATAACTAAATAATAGTGTCTAATCTGCACATGTGTATATGTCAAAACCAAGGCCTCCACCTTCCACATATTTCACATAATGGTTGAAGTTGGAAGGCACCTATGGAGGTAACCTGGTCCAACTCCCCTGCTCAAGCAGGGTCACCTTGCCCAGGACTGTGTCCAGATGGCTTTTGTGATCATCTCCAAGGATGGAGACTCCACAGCCTCTCCAGGCAACCTGTATTACACAGGTATGTTCTTCTTAGACAGTGATCATTGATTGCTAGAAGGAAGTCTAGCATGATTGGATTGGGGCCAGTGTATATTCTTCCTATTTTTATCCTTAAACCTCTGCTACTTTTTTGCAATTTTCAGTGCCTCACACCCTCAGATCTTAATTAAATTGGAGCTCAGCCCTTCAGAATTTCTACCAAATTATGGATATATAAAAATAGCTTTGTTGGCTTTCACAGTTAAGATATAGACCTTTTTTATTTGAGACCATGTCTTTAGTTTAATGTTGTCTTCAAAAAAAAATTCATTGTGTAGATGTGCTACCAATCAGAATATATTTAAGGCAATTTAGAAAACAGTTCACAAAAAATATCAAATCATTTATGCATGATGTATTGAATTGCCTTCCCCTTAACAGAACCAGGTTATGGGATCACTTTAATATGTTACAAAAGAGTCTCTTTTCTTGTCATGCCTCATAAGAATCAGATCCTCATTTTAAATTTCTTTAGCATAGTAGTTGCTCTCAGGCAGAGATGTACATCTTGTGGAATGCATGGCAGAATAGTGCTTCTGGTTTGCAGCCTTCCTCATCAACCCCTGTGGCAGAGAGCAGGTTGGGGGCTAGATGAATCCTTTTGGTAGCAGCATCAATTCAATCTTAACAACTATCAGCAACAGGTGTCGCAGGTGAAGATATTGTCTGGGAATGAAAACATTTCATAAGAAAAATTAATTACTTCCAGCCTGCTTCCTGAATGTTTCTAGTGAAAACTAAGTAAGGTATCTTCTATTACTATTGGACACTATGATATTGAAGCTAAAAATGAAGAAAAGGTCAAAGCCATACTTTGGATTGTCATCTTACTGCTTGTTCAGCATGGAAATGTCTCTGGGACAAGAGGTGATAATGAAAGCAGAACAGTGTTGTGTAGTTACTGTGAATCAGCTGCCGAAGTAGAACCTGGATGTGCATGGTTTCTCTTGGGAACAATTCATATTAGTGAATTGGTGCACAGGATCCAACTTCATATTCTATAAAACTGTTGGGGTTTTCTTCGGGTGAGATCTTGGATCTGAATCCTGAAGAGGCAGTTTTATAGATGTGTTTAAATTAAAAATACAAATGTCTCCACTGAATGCAACATACTGTTGTCAGAAAAAGGTGTATAAATCTTTCTGAGGAAGGATAGGAGTCAGGAAAGAGTTAGGGAATAGATGAGCCCTGCCTTGCTCAGCCTGGTTGGTAGAGAGAGGAAGCAGGCTCACATGGGAGAGGCTGTTGCTGTCCGTTAGGAAAGGAAGCTGCTCGAGTGCTTTCCTATTTGCATAGAGAAGGTTTGACTGGAGGTAAGGGATATCTGGAAAGCATGTCTGCAAAGATGTAATCTAAAACACTGTCCTAAGAAGTACATATTTGTTAAATTGGACAGTCTGTGTCTTCCTTGAGATGGCTGGTGTGTCTCTGTTTGGTGACAGAAATGTATCTATTGGTACGGCACTAGCCAGACACTAAGAAAGTAGGGTAGCAGGGTGGTGGCAGGGCTGAAGGTCAAGCTACTCACCAGGGGCAAAACTGGTGTTGCTGTCCTGCCCTTGAAGGATAGTGAAGCTGCCATAAATTCATGTGTGTACCGATCAGGGTTTTGACAAATTTTGGCAGGCAGTATTGATCTTCCTATTCCGTCCTTCCCATCCCTCAGGACTTTACAGCATCCGGTCAGTCCCCCTTACCTCCACTTGCTTCTCAAAATGTTAAACAAATAAAAAGATGCCAGTGAGCTGTGAACCGTCTTTCTTGGGTTCAGTTTTCACAACTGCACTTCAAAAGTAGTGCAAACCTTCAGCTTTGTTATTGCAAAGTAACAATTTGCGGTAAAGCTACAGAGTAATCACTTTTGAAATGGAAACCGATGTGATCCAAATTGGTTCTTTGGGCTGTAAAACTGCTTGTAGGAGAACATTTCATTCTACTGTGGTTTTGTACGCTGGAACTAATTAACACTTTAAAAAGTAATTAAATAAAAAGGTAATCTTTACGAATGCTAGTTATAGTAAACTGAAGACATTTAACTCATGTAAGTAATCCTTGTTCAAACGAATCATCTGTGTGACGTTCCTGATACTCAGAGCAGTAAGAAAGATCGCTTTCTGTATACAAGTAGTGTAATGGGTCCCTAAGCATTCATTAACAAGACCTTGTCTACATCTATACCTTTACATTGCAGGGCAGTAAAACCAGATGATGCTTCTGATATTCCTGTGTAATATAAAATGTATCCCTCTAATGCAAGTCCTTATTGAGGCATACAAATATTAAGAACATTTTTTGTTCTGCACAAGCAAATTCATCTCTTTAGAAATAAATCCTAAGCATTGTGGAGGGCTGTTTCAAGAATCCCTTTTTCCCCATGAAATGTCACAGGCATCCCAGATCCCATTTATTCATGCAGTGAAATAAAATTTTTAGTGATGCTGAAGCTCTATTGTAGAATGGCATGCATGTATGCCTTCTAAAAAGTTCTCTGTATTTTCTCTTTAAACACATGCGTGTTGCAAAAAGAAAATTTAAGAGATTCTCCGATATACAGTGGTTTGTCTAAAGAGATTAAAATTAAGGCAAAAGAAGGTCAACAGTGATTAGGATCTTAAATATAATTCCTTTTTATTATGATGTTTTTATAAGCATTTGAGTTCCTTTTTTTTTGTAGCCAATGTGAATGTTGAAAGCAACCTAGTCATCAAAGTATAATATAAGCTTAGTAAAGACAAGATATTCCAGCTTGGGCTAAACGGCTCAACTTACTTATTCGTTGATGTTTATGTTGGTTGTGTTACGCATGTTATATATATACAGTGTGTATGTGAAAACTTACATTTTCTTACAGTAGCTTTCAATCAAGTATTTCAGGACTTCTATGAATAATTTTCTATACCATTCTTTTTTTTTTTTTTTTTTTTTTTTCATTGGCTCATAATACTCTTGAGTAATACTCAAGAAAATTATCATTGCAGTGTTTTTAACTGAATGCCCTGGCATATCAGAGAAGGGAACATTTTAAAAGCCAGTAACCTCAAAGACAGCTTTGGTCCTCGCAGTCATACCCTTAAGACAAGCTTGTCTAACCAAACCATCCTATAGGAGGAAGAAGGCAGTATCAAGTGTATAAGTACTGCTGGAATAATTAATTTACTTAATTTCCAAAATAGTCTCAAAAAAATTGCAGAAATGTGGAGCTTGGGACTTAAATTCCTTTTGAGCAATCAAATATTCTAGAGAAGGTGTTTAGGATATTTTATTTAAAGTCTGCCACTCTGTTTTTCTGGAATCAAGCCAGTTTCCTCAGAGTTTATACTCTGACCAGATTAGAAATCATTCTTTAATGCATATCCTAGTGTTAAAGAATTTCATTATCTTGGAATGGATAGTCTGAATTATTTGTCATTATTATGTTGTTTATGTGTGGAGCCTACATTTATTGAGGAAATTTGACTCTTACTTAAAATATTTAAGGATTTTCTTAATTTCAGCTATGCTGCTAGTGTCAAAAGACCTTTCAGTAAGATCAAAATCTTTTCCATGTTTTAAGTATGTTGGGTGTTGGTTTTTTTGGTATTGTGCTGATCCTGTCTACAAGAATTTCATGGAAATAAAGTTCTGTTATTTCAGATCACTTTCTGGGAAAGTACAGTGAGTCTGCCTGTATAACCTTGAAATCTGGCAAAATCAGAGGGAAACAAAGTCCAGGTTAAAGAGAGAATGTCATTGACAGTTTTAGGGACTGTTTAGTGGCTTGTGTGCTGACTGAAAATTCAAATCAAGAGACACCTTCTTTACACAAACCACAGAGGACTTGACCCACAAATGCACTGTATTGAAATACTTATCATGAACAGAGAATAAACTACAATTTGCGTTGTTACCATTTATTTTCTATTAGAATTGGCTTTTGATAGTGCTTTATATGTCTCTATATATGGGCACAGAATTTTTCAGACGAGATACTGAGGCCTCTGTTTCTGAGGCAATTTTAAGACAGATCATAACGGTGCCTAAAGACCTGATAGATTCAACTGGCTGAATCCAATTTTTAAAATTTGTTTACAGTTTGCCTACTCTACAGCTATTAGGTATGACTGCCCATTATGTCAATATACGCAAAAGGACTCTGCCATGGGACTGTGATACACAGACTGTACTGTGGAGCTTAGCTGAAGGTAGCTGAATAACTTCCTGCACCTAAGGAGTTTCTGCTGACCTCAGTGATTGCAGATCGCTGCTGCTAACCGAGTTGTTGAGTATAAACATAGTTCAGACACATCAGTGGAAACCACATTCCCATGCTGAACAACTGCAGGTGGTGATGTAACAGCTCAGAGCACGTGTGGTTTTCATTTCTTTCCCTCCTTGTCATTTCAACTCATTCCTCTATTTCTGGTAGAGGAAATACAGAAAAATCTTTGTTTTTACAAATGCATTTTAGGAATGAGTTATGATTTTCAAGGGAATTAACAAGCTTTAGTCGGAGACCAGTGCCTTGTGTAACTTTTCTTTTCTTTCCAACTCTGATATGGAAGATGTCAGAAGTGGTTGCTCTTACTATTTATCACTTTGTAAGTGGCAGATGTAGGGCAGTGTGTAATTATTTCAGACTCGCTATGAAATATTTATAATAAAAGCAGAGATTATAAATTAGGTATGAACCTTCCTTATAATAAACTTAGCAAGAATAAACTTGCCTTACAATCAGTAAGATTATTGCTGGCCGACAATCAGACTAATCATGTAATTTCTTGTAAGCCAGTTGATTTGGAGCATGGAGTAAGCACAGAACATTTTTTCTCTTTTAATTTTTTTTTTAATTGATTTTCTGCTAAAAGCACTTAGGGTGGTGGTTACTTACATGTGTTACTACATTATATTCATTAGCCTCCTTGGAGAACATCAGACTAATTAGAAACCCTGAGCTCTCACTTGTAATTTATAATCTGGCAATATAACCAAAGAAATTAAAAAGGTACTAGGAAGAGACCTCAATGACACAGGCCAAGGCAATACTTCTTTACAGAAAGGTCAGCATTGTTGAGAGGCTGAGATATTATAGGCCTACCTAACTCGACACTCAAGCATTAGTAGCAGTAATGAGTTTCTTAGTCTGTACTCGAGAGAGTCTAAAATTAACCTTACATCATCTTCAAACTTGACCTCAATCACAGCAATTAATTAACAGGCATTGAAAGAACTTTAACAAAGAAGATGAGTTAAAGGACTCTGAAGGGAACAAGAGACACTTTTATTTTATGTTTTGGCACATTCTTTTTCCCAGTACTGTTTGGAAATAATATTTTTGATGAAATCCTGCAAGAATACATTTTTAAGACCAAATCTTTGACTTAATATAGACTTAAGACCTGGACGTTAGCGTGTAATTGTGTAAATTAATTATATACTTTCTTATGTCATTTTTTTGTGTGTGTCTGTGTGGAAAAAGATATGTCTGTGTGTGTAGAGTATAGGAGACATCTGCTCACAAACACTCAGTAACATTTGAAGACAGTCAACAGTGGTATCACAAGAATGGTGACAAAATCTTCCCTGAATAAAACTGTTGCTTAATTACGACACTCATTCACTTTATGTTGTCTCTTCTGACAGACTGCCATCCACTTGCCTGCTAATTATGACTGTGATGGTTGTTTTTCTGATTGTCACCCTGCCACAAATACAGCCAAGACCCGGAAATTCATCATGTGAGGACTGGAGATGACTTAGTGCAAAAAAACCCTTTAGATTTTGCTTGGTACTGCTTGTTGGCCAAGTGACATATCTTGCAAAATAGAGTTTTTTTGGGAAAGCTGATGAAACCTCCACTTTCTAATTAAAAAAAAAAAA
>VXBW01003945.1:0-21020 GCA_013400375.1 Thinocorus orbignyianus | reverse complement strand
AAAAAAAAAAAAAAGAGTTCACTGTTAGAATGCCTTTTGACATACTTCTTTATACAAAATTTGGATTTTTTCTTGATGTTATGCTGAATTTTTCTTGGATTTTCTAGATTTTCTTTTTTTTTCTGTTTCTCTGATGTAGGGATTGTTTTTGAGTTTACGTTGTTTGCTGGAATGAAGAACCTATTCCAATGGATTTTAAATGTTTTTTGGCTTAGAGGTATTTTGACTTCCCTTTGACATTGAAAAGATTTTAAACAGATGGAACAGTTGTTTTGCATACAGGAATACACACACTCAAACATCCATTAAGTGTGAGACAAGTCAGGTCTGTTCTCAAGATATATAGATGAGTCTTGTCGCCAGTGGGAGGGAAATGAGAGCTTATTTTTTCATCTTGTTTGAACCATGTCAAATTTCACAGGAAATTGTGAATATCAGTTATTCTGTAATGATGCTCCGGTTCAGTTATACCAACTGTACAAAGGTCAGATGGATTACTTCTTGAGAACAGTCAAACTTTTTGTCCATTTGAACAGCTGCCAATCAGTGGGAATCGGTAAACAGTTTTACCAGAATTTCATGAAACACAATTTTCTCAAAAACAATTTATACAGTTCAATTCTTGTTGTTTTCTTGACCAAATTTCCAAATATGGTGATAGTGCCAGTAAACTTGAAACACTTACTAGATCGAAAGACTTCATGTTTCAGTATACAGATCTAGACCATAATTGTAAAACTGTTTGTATTCAGGGTAAATTTTCCTCACGTTGGATATTAAAATAATCATAAACATGCATTATTTATAGTTCAACCTGCAGATAAATATCTTCAAGATAAACATTTTGTGTATACAATTTTATCCAAGGTAGATGATCTATAAATAATTGTTATTTTCATAGTTTATTAATTTCAAACACTTTGCCTGCCGCAAAAATTGCTATAATTAAAAGTGTACCGTGTATAAGAAACTTGGTGTATTTAAAGGAGATTTGAGGACTGTCTGGACAAACTAGAAAAGGTTACTACTTGCCATTAACATCACAATTTTGTACCAAACCGATTTATTAAGTAAATGTAATATTGTATATATAGTTAGGGATTTTTGATCCCTGTTTTTGTTATTAATGCTTTTAAATTAAATTACTAATTTTCAAATATTGGTAATTACTTAACAAATGGGTTAAAACATAGACAAGAAATAGTAATGCTGCACAAAATAGTGGGAAGGTACCATGTATATATTTACTTGAATTATTTAAGAAAATACACTCGGGGAGGGGGAAGAATTTCTGGGATTATTTTTCAATAAACATCGCTTTACAAATTTAAAATTCAGTGGAGCAATCGGCTTGTATTGGAAGTCTGTTGATGAAACTGATGCTGTGTGTCATGAGGAATATTCGCTGCCTTTGTATATATCTAGGAAGTACACTGGGCTTGGGGAAATAAAAACAAAGTAATTCAGATTCTTTGGTACTAAGTCATATGCGTGCCTTACTGGTGCTTTCCAGACCATGACAGCCTCAAAGCAGTGGAATAAAAAAGAAAATATTTCATTCTTTTACTGGGGTTAACATTTCATGAGGTGCCTCAAATTGCTTATCAAAAAGAAAGAACCTTGATTACCAGCGGTAGATAATACAGTATTTTTCAGCAAGTGTGAACGTTACAGAGAGGCCAGGGATGATGAATCAACACATTTGTATAAAAAAACTATTAAAAAGAACAAAATGTAAGTGCTTCAGTTCCTGGAATTTTAGCCGGTAAATGGAAAACTGACATTTTTCTATTGCATATTCTACAGTGCTTAAATTAATCAAAACTACATTTTCTGTTCCAAGTAAAATTACATTTTATATGTATTGCTACTCTTCTAGTTTCTTCTTTGATTCTTCAATGATTTACAGGTGATTTTAAGCTCCTCTTTTTCTGTTGACTCTCAGTTAGGACAGCAGTCTTACTCCCATAACACTGTAACTGTGTTCCTTTGTGCCCTGTCATTAAGAAAGTCTTACTGATATCATCCACAGTGTGCAGGAGATGTCACAGACACCATTTTTAGGCTATTTCTGTTTGTGCAGTTGTGAAGGTGGTTGAGAAAAGACAGACATTATTCCTGGGCTAATTGGTTATTGACAAATTACAGCTTCCTATTAAGAGAGAAGCCAATATTAGCAAATTACAGAAGTCACAAAGCAAATCTAGAAGCCATTTCATTGACACCTCTCAGATTAAAGGCACGCTTGTTGCAAACATGACCCTGGCAGTGTTTCTAGGAAACACAGTAGCTTATACATCAAGGAAACCTTCTTTAGTGTCACTTGCATGGCAGTGGTTTTGTTCTCCTTTAGGTGAAAAATACCTATGATACAGAACACAGTGGTGGTAAAAGCTGGATACCATCGGTCTAGTTGTTTTCTGTTGGTACTTCCAAAACCTTTGTTCTACTGAATATGGCATATTGCATATCGGTTTTCTGGAAAACAATCAGTAAAACTAAACAACTAGTTCTCTCACTAGAGATAAAATTGGCAGTTGTGTAATTAGCTTGTTAGCCTTTTAGGAAGTTCTGAAGCCATACTGGTTCAAGGTTTCCCAATTTCACTGTCAAATTGGACTTTATAAATGAGTGACTGATAAGACTCTTCAGGAGTGTGTGCTGGGCAGGAGCGTCCTCACTCTGGACTAATTGCTGAACACACAATCTTAAACTACTGCTGTGTTTCTCTTGACTCTGATCCCTTCCAACTTTGGTATTGTGTTGACGGTAAAGTTAATTTATAGCAGAGAAGCCTTTGCTGGGAAGCAGTCTTTGGATTTGGGAGGGAAAAAGAATTCCAGCAGAATTTTGTTCATCTAACAGCTGGTTTTAGTATGTGGCAATAGATCACTTGACCCATTCAGTATCTGGTGACTGCTCCATCAACAGACACCAGCACACTGTGCTCAAATTACTACACAGGTTTCCCCTCAAATTTGAATAAATAAGAGTTGAGAAACTAAAACACTGTCTTCTGAGTTTCCAGTGCTGTGCAGGGAAATCAGTGATAATTAAGTGTGTTTCATTTTAATATGAAACTAATTATTTAGAAGAATTAATAAGTTATTATATTAAAAATATAAATCCTAGCTTGAAATGAGTATACTTGTGGAGTGCATTTCTTTTCATGATCCCACTCATGACTACTGCCATTTAAAATACCTTTTTATATAAATCTATATGGATATATATAAAATAGCTGAGCAGATAGGTTGCACTATAAAACCAAGCACAAAGATTGCTAAATTGTTGCTAAATTTGCTCTTTAGTATGGCACGAGCAAAGATTGGACTGAAATGCTTTAATCAAATACTTCATTTTTTCTGTAAAGGTTTTTCCTATGCATGGAGGAAGAGCCTGTATCCCAATCCCTTAGTAGCATGGGATACTGTAATGAAATTCTATCTTGGAGGATAAATGAAGCACCACTGAGAATTAATTTCAGAGGTACTAAGCAGGAATGAAACAAGAGTGATCAAATAATTTGCCTAAATTCTGGGTAAGAGAAAGAGAACCAAAAAAAGTGTGAAAGTTGGACAGACAGATTTAGGGACTGTTTCTTTAAAACATTAAAGATGTGGCAGTCATAAAATAAACTGGTGGAAGAATTAGCTATTTAAATTACACCCTGCTTGGAAAAACAACGCTATAAATATTTTTTCATAGGTTTGTGGTAGAGTTATTGCCTGCACAGAATTAATTGTTATGTCTTTGTTTAGATTTTCCACGTCTTTTAATGACCTGTGTTAGTGTTTTGTGTGGTTGACTACCCCAGAAAATTCGAAGTCCATTAGTGTATAGATTAAGATATGTAGATTTGAAATGTTGAATGGGCAAGGGAAATTCACAACAGGGAATAAAATTTATTTTCAGAATACAGTTGAATGGAATGTAGGAAGATAAGTTAAAAGCAAAGTTTCTTTTTCTTTTTAAGGTAGTTCAAATTTTATGGTGACTGCTTTGAAGTGTATAGCTGCTTTTAGACCCTTTACTGACTATTGCATTCAGTGTTATCTTAACTCATTGAAGTCTCTAAGGTATTTTATCAATAGTAAATATGTTTTTCTTGTTAATATTTTAATCTGAGTAAATCTTTGTTAAACGATAGAAAATATTTTTCCGCTTAGCGGATAATTCTGTTGGCTGTAAAGATGGACAGATGTTCAACTTTCTTTGATCATGTCCAAGAATGATGTCACATTTCTGATAAGCTAAACAGTATGTATTTTCAACAGATTTGATGTGAAATGGTAGCAGAATGTCTTACGTGACTGATTCTGGCTTCCCTTTGTTTTGCTAGCCACACATCTTGTTTATAAGTCAAAGTACACGCAAGTAATGGAATGAAGTAGCAGCCAAGGCCAAAGTGCTTCCGTTCCTTAGAAAATCCTCCCTGTTTTTCCGGTGGGTTTTGAAGAGTGGCCTACTGCACATCAAACAAATCTTTAAAGCCCCACTAT
The DNA here is from genome assembly GCA_013400375.1 of Thinocorus orbignyianus. Classification (NCBI taxonomy): domain Eukaryota; kingdom Metazoa; phylum Chordata; class Aves; order Ciconiiformes; family Thinocoridae; genus Thinocorus; species Thinocorus orbignyianus. The sequence continues at coordinate 16,518 of VXBW01003945.1, read as the reverse complement.
AATGTAAACAAAAGTTGCTGCTGTCTAACCCAAACCTTGCTCTGTTGTGTTTAGAATGTGTCTTCTAATTCACTGGAGAATGTCTCCGACATACAGAACGCATCTACCTAACAAGATATGCCATCATTGTCACAAAGGACATGTATTTCACTGCACCAGGACAAAGAGAAATATGGGAATTATTGCAATAGTTTTCAAAGCGTATCTCACTAAAAGAAGCATTGTGAAGATACACTGGCAGTCAAATACTTTTCATTCTTAAATGGCTTTAATACTTTGAGGAGTTATGTGGCCATCAGGGAATAAGTGACTCTGCTCCTAGGTTTTTCTGTGTAGAGACAGGTTACTCTGTGTGGATTTAGTTTAAAATCTAGTTGTGCAGTTTGGAAAAATGGAAGCTTCTGAATTGAAGCTTCTAATCCTGAAGGCCTCCAATCAGTTGTTTATGATCTCTAAGTCAGTCTCAGATCATTAGCAGTTCTGTTTGACGTGAGAGTTTTTGAAACAGCTACATTTACACGTTTTTATGGCTGTAATTGCTTCCATCTGATCAGCTCAGCGCCTAAATCCTACTTAATCCAAATGAGGAATCTGAAGCTATATACTGCTCTGCAGGGATCTTTGATGAATCCTAATGGGTATGATAGCTTTGGAGGGGGTTGAACATGTGCACGCACTACTGTGCAGTTGCGGTTGCTTTGTATGAAATTGCTACAGCAGGAAGAGAAAGCAGGTTTACTGTGCTTCATCCTCAAATACAAACTGGAGAAAGTGTCTTGGGAATAGGGACCAGATTCACAGACTTGTCTTTTTCTCACATCTTCAGTTATTTTTGGCAGTATGCCGTAGTTTCAATGAGAGGAGTGTAGGTAGGTCTTTCCACTTTGTTCATTGTCTGATGATAACTATTCTAGTAGGAGACTGAGATTTTGATTTAAGCTCCTTCAGGCTGAGAAGGGCAATTGATCTCTGTCTTCTAATGCCTGGGAAAATGTTTTTAATTATGAGGTGGTGTTTAAGTGGTGATTTTTTTCTCAGGTTACAGTCAAAACATGGCTGTAGTTGAGCTTTGGCTATTGAGTGTGCAGTTCAATGGCTTCTGAATCCCTGTTTCTGTGTTTGGGCTATAGATGAAGGCAGGATTTCAGGATTACCCCTGTGCTTGCTTGCTGTCTCGTTAGCTGTGTAAGAGTTGGAAAGGAGTACTTGTTTGAATGGCAGAGTTCCTCCCTATCTTGCACAGAATATCTGTAGCTAACAAGCTTTAGGCTGCTCTGTACCTAAACATTAGACAGTAGGGCAACAACATTGTAGGTACCAATAGTTCTTTGTCAGGACAGATTGTATCTGCATCATTCACCAAGGGAATACAATGATGTGATACTTAAGTCTTTGAAGTACTTTCTGAAAGCTTACTTTTTTATATATCTGATAAGTGCTTTATTTTTTGCAGAGGGCAGAAAAATGGTTGACATTCAAGTACATCACACAGCCTAACTAAGAAGATGGTTCCTCTGTTGTTCCTTAAGTTGTAAATGATTGAGTTTTGCATTCTTGATACTGTCAGTAGGCCATACCACAAACGCATGTTAGTATGAATAGGGAAGCCAACATCTATATTAAAATGCAGTTTCTACACCTCTAGAAAGAGATCTTGAGCAAACAATGGCACTGATAAAATATCGCCAAATTGTATCATATTGCGGGAATGTTTTTTTCATAAATCCAGTTGCTAAGAAACTTCATCTTAAAATAGAAATGCATCAATAATTCTGTAAATTTTAACTTATAAGAAATATTGCCATATCATTGTTTTTAGTGACTTATGTGTAGCTGGACCCCACAATATCCTCATTATTGACTGAATGGTAATTAATTTGGGTAGTACTCTTACGATTTATTATTATTATCATTTTTATCTCAAAAGAGCGCATGGCTTGCTGATGTAGTGACATGTGGCTGTCTTATGCTGGTAGCAGCTGAAGATACTCTTTTGCTGCAGATGAGAGTGTATGTGTATGATGATTCAGCGCATAAGTATTCAGCTCTCTGGAGCTAGAAGAAGTCTGGAGAAGGAATCTGGTGTTGCGAATGTAGAGAATTACATAGAAAAGGTAGAAAGGACTGTTGCAATACCAGGTTTGTCCTACAGGTATTGTAGTTCATTTTAGAAATATATCTATCATTTAGAAGAGATGTGATGATACTTTAGAAGCTGACACAGATTAAGAAAATGCACAAAAATACACAACAATACTGGGCATATGATAGAAATAATGTGTGAAGTGCAGTTAAATGCAGATTGCTTGCAGATCACATATAATAATTTGCATGTGGGATTGATGTTAGTGTCTGAAAGACACTGTTGCTGAAAAGAAAGACAGAAATGAGAAAGAAGGTGATATAAATGCAGAGGAGTGAGAAAATGGCACAAGTAAAATAAGACAGAGGAGGATATGAAAAAAAAAAAAGTATGCTTACTGTGCAGGGAACCGTGGTAGGTGGTGACTTTAGAGGGCATAAGATGGAGGAGGCAGAGGGTGTCTGGAAGGGGGCAAACAGATAATCTTGTGATAATGCTTCCCTCCACAATTCTTAAAAATGCCCAAATTATTCTATGCTATTTTCCTGCGATATTCTAGGTAGCAAAAACTTTTTCCATAGAAAACGTCTTCTGGCTTTTGAGACAGGTCTATAAAAAAGATAACAGCCTACTTCTGCTACAAGTCATTCAATTAGCAGAAGTGAAGAGAACTGCTCTGGGATCTGAAATTGCCAATTCAGCTAATGAACCGTGTAGGTGTTCAGGTTGGTTCCATGTGACTTGTGTAGGAGAGGGTGTCTTTTTAGTTCTTGCATTTTTTAATTAGGAAATTTCACTAATGAGCACGTTAAAAGGGCATTTAAGTCAAGAATCAAGTTAAGAAATCCCAGCATCAGAGTGTGCCACTGGCATATTTGATGGGGTAGGTCACAGAGTCAGTCTCCATTTTAGCTGGTAGTTGACTCATTAATAGATGTTCCTTGAAGAATAGTGAGGCAGGTTTTGGTGTGTGGGTTTTTTTTGTGTTTTTTTAACGAAGTCTCGAATGGTCTTTTAGAATGAAGACTATCAAAACTTCAGCAAAAAATATTATAATTTTCTGGTTTTGTGACTGCTCAATCCTGATGGCTTTCTTAATGCCCTTCTATTTTCTGCAAAACCTGCAGATCTCCTTGGCTTCCCACCACACCGCTGCTCCATGCCAGGCACTCCCTTCTCCTTACTGCTGGCCAGATAATTTTGCCTCCACTTGAATTATAAAAATGAAAAAGATGAAACTCTAATTAGAACTGAACAGGTTAAAGGAACCTTTACTGGAATCTCTTCAGTACTGAAATTTTAGGGTAGACAGGGAATATAGTTGCATGGTCTGGATTAAACTTCTTCATCTAAATGGGGCATGGTATAACCCAAGGGAACAGTTTAGAGACTTGGAGAAGCTGAGCAAAGATGAGTCGTGTTCCTATGCCTGTCTTGTTTCAGGAGATATTTTGCACATCTGCATCTGTTAAGTTAATCACTTTCTTCTGGCATAAAAGAACCCCCACCCCCAGTATGTAGGGCTTTGCCTTTTACTTTCATTTCTCTTTCAGTCACTTCACTACAGAGTGATCCTGCTGCCTCTTAGTTCCCACAGCTCTCCGCAAAGTTGGCTTTATTTTCTTTTATGTATTATCTTCTATTGCAGAATATCAAAAACTGAATCACAGTTTTATCTTGGTCTACCTAATAGTGGATACCCTACTATACAACTATTCTTTACTGCGTTTTTCAAGCACATTTTCCATCAGAGACTTAAGTGTGGCTCTGATGCTCCTGAAGTAACAATAATCTCTTTTTGCTATTAATATGTCCTATAGCCAAAAAATGGGTTTGGGTGAATTGTTTCTTTTTCTGAAACAGAACAGATGAATTCAAATGCAGGAATTCAAATGCTATTGTCTTCCCATGAGTCAGAGGATATTTTGTATGTCAAGTATTAAGGTTGAGTGCCTTGATCCAAACTTCAGTGTAATAAATTTTATCACAAATTGTGGATCTGGTTTTTGTAATAGTATATTGCCTTTTTTTTTTTTTCTTTTTTCTTTTTTAATAGAATATCACCCTGGACTACTTTTGCTTGTTTGTTTTTATTGAGCCGTGTATTGTAAAGCCCTAGGTAGAAAATAGGTGAGCACATTTGGAAAGGATTTAAAGCGCATGATAAAATAAATATATATAAATATATATAAATATATAAAATGATATTATCACTGAACCACGGAGAAAACAAAAGACAGTTTCCAAATTATAACCATACTGATATAGGGATGTTTTAAAATTTTGATTGTAATCAGAAGAGTCTGTCATTTATGAAGATTCTTTTGGGCAGCATTAGGAAGGTAATAAATACCAACCAAGCATCAGAAAACATCCTTAACTATCTTTTAGTCATTGCACTTAACCATTGTATTGGCAGTATCTATATTGCATGTGACAGACAGCTTCAATAGGCAAAAAGAATGTAATCTCCTTTTTCATTATTCAGACCAATAATGCAATGCTATTCTTTAGAGACACCCTCATAAAACCACTGACAAAAATAGTATTAGAGGGGTGAGCTAGAGTTCTGAACTGCGGCAATTTTGTGATAAGAATGTACAGTGTGGTTCAAATAGAATAATATCTCTTGCATAATGAGAAGGAAGTATATCTTCTACAAAAGCAAAAGCCAACAAGAAAATGAGAAGTGGGTTCTTATCTTCATTATCTCCTCAGCCAGAATTGTTGCCATTAGGGACGTCTAAAGGCATGAATCTGCAAACATTGTGAGTACTGTACACTTTATTCCTTTGTGTCGTGTTGCAAATATTCCCATTTAATATAGGATTTAGGATATGCTTTGTGTCCCCCACCTTGAAAGTGTGCCTTACCTTCTACTTTTCTGCAGGCCCAGAGTTAAGCAGGTATAATTGCAGCAAAATTCTGTGACACTTTTGCTTTATATAGTCCAGGGAACGTGGTAACAGCTGCTGTTCTGGCCTCTCCAGGAGCCCCATTCATTTTGCTGCCTGTTTCTACTTAAGCGTAGCTCTGATTTCCTTTGGCTCTGGTTTTCTGGGGTGCTTCTGCTCTCCGGGCACTGAGTCTTCCTGCCCTGTCTTTTGAGGAGTTTAATGATCTGGCAAAGCACAGAAATAATTCAATATGCTTGTTTTGTAGAGTAAAAATAGGTGACGGTGTTAAGTTTTGTCTTGAAGGATCTCTTCAATTTCTTCTCTTGGATCACTTCCCACGTTTTCCTCAGAACAAGAACTGGGGGAAGGGATAGTGCATCCTTCCTAGTTACATCTGCCTGCTGCCTGGACCTAAAGTCTCTCAGGGCCAATGCAGAATGATATTGAGGCAGTTTTCATAATCCTTCATATGCTTATGATACAGAAGTTGCAGCAGCATGGTGTGGGAAGGCTGCCTGTGGGCATCCTGTCTCGCTTCAGGAAGTCTTTTGGAAGATCACCACCTCCAGACCATCTCAGGTGACAACTCTGCTGGTGCACGTGGGAGTGTGCATGAAAGCATTTCTCCCTTTCCTTGTAATCTCTCCCATAGAGTTTCAGTACATCATAACTGTTGTGCATGTTGCATATTTTACACTTACAATCTGACACATCAGAATTTCATGGCAGATACTTTGTTAGGAGTTTCATCTTCTAGACAAGCTGTTTCCCTCTACCTACAAAGCAGATGCAAAAAGAGGATTTGACTTCTGTTTCCATGTGGCATGTGTAGATGCTTATACAAGCAGCTGAGTGTTGAAGGGTAGCAATCACCTTGCAGCATTCTTTGGCTCCATGTATAGTCCTTCAGTGTTTTCACTTTGGAAGTGATAGATTTCCTTATAATGTTAAGGATCCCCTTTGGAGTTCAGCCACTCTGATGAAAAAGAATGTAACAATCAGAGCTGCATGTAGTGTTTGATTCACTATTCAAAACACTTCAAGTCCAATTTCATATTTAATGTATTGGACAATTTCACCTTCTCATACGATATTTTTTATGTTCCTTTTTTTTTTTTTTTTTCCCCCCAATGGTTATTGAAATGGAAGCAGCTACATCCCTTTTGTTTTTACCTAAACAGTTTAATTCATAGACTTGCAAAGGTTTCTTTGAATGGTGCCATAGTCTGGAATCGAGTCGTATTGTTTAATAGCACATGGGTGTCATTCTTTGCAGGGTCACAGCCAAGGCCCAGTTTCATCACAGCCTGATTGCAGGTAATTTCTTCCAGTTCCATTATTGTCTCTTTATGAGGATGTACCCAGGAATTTATGCAGAAGCCATTTTAAATCATTTGTGCTAGGGAAGCTGTATTTGAAGTAGTTAGAGGATTAGCCACACAGGAATATAATTTTCTAGTTTATGAGTCTAACATAAGTTGGATATTTAGTGTTATATCCTGTTTTATACAGGAATTCTCACCTGGGAGAAGGAAAGGAATCCTACTTCTGTGCTGGGTGCTGCACCTCACGAAGGTCTAAGATGCACAGGTAAGGATAACAATCCCATGCTTTTGGGAAACACACTGTGCCTTTTTCATCATCATTTAATTGTATCCAAGTGGATAGCAGTGCCAGTGGATTTAACGTTGCTTGCGTTTGTTTGCTTGGAAAGATTTGTCAAAAAGGCGGTTTTGGCTCAGTGTGATAACAGTCATGTGGACCAGCTGTCCTGCACATAAACACCCACTGATCGGCTTTGAAAGAAAAATCTTGGGCAAAGAAAGAGATGAGGAAGTGCCAGTTATGGCACTGTGCATGAAAGTTGTGGTGAGTTGCGGAAGTTGTGGAAAGGGAGTGTTGCTGGGAGGCACTGAAGTCAGCGTGTGAGTACATGACCAGAATGGTAGCTAGAGTTAGTTGGTAGCCAACCTACAAAGAGATCATTTTAATTTTACGGTTGTGGACTGCCTTCATTCAGTGTGCCTAGTGTGTGGCCTGTAAAGTACCATCCAGCCAGCAGCCACATGCCGGAACCAAAAATGAAGGCACAGTGAGGCTGCTGTACGTGTTCCTGCATGTTCCTTCCCTGTGTCTGGTGCCAAGTCTTCCAGAGGAAAGGAGGATGAGAAAAACTTTTCATCAGGCAAGGCCTGGACTAAAAACCAGAAAAGGAACAAGTGAGGGCCAAATGCAACAGCAGATGGCTGTACCTGGTGCCTGTTACCTGGCATCTGAAATTCTATATCCTCTGAACGGGATAAACCTATCCAACACACTTGGGGAGCAGGCAGGTCTGCTCAGTATGCTAACTCTTGGCACGCTGCATTATGAGCACTGGGAGGCAATTTAGCAGAGTGAAGCTCCACTCTGCACATACCATCTTTGTCTTAGTGGAGATAATAAGGCTGTTGTGCAAGTTTAAGTGTCACATCTCTAAAAATTTTGTATAGTTTAGAAGCAACATGGAAGTATTCTTTTTTTTTTTTTCTTTTTTTTTTTTCCATAGAATAATTTCCTTTCAGATGCAGAATTAAAAGGTAAATATTTTGTAGTTCNCCCTGTTGGTCAGTTTTTGGGTCGGTTTTCCTGTCCACTCTTCCTTGCAGGTGGGACCCTTCGATGCTTCCACTTCGGACCCTCCAATGGGCAAATTACAAAGCTACCTGGCCTTGGTTGTTCCAGCAATAAGGATAAGCAAGGGCCTCCCTGCATACAGTTCCTTGGTATAATTGGGTCTTATCACTGTGATACGAAACAGTTCTCTGAACAGTGTGCTGTTAATTTCAGATTTAGTTAGCTAGAAGAGGCCCAGCTAAGAAAGTAAAATTGTAAAACAGAAAATTGGTTCATTTTACCTCAAATCAGAACAAAAAGCTGTCTACAATGTTTACATTTTTGCTAAAGGACAAAAATGATCAAAACAGTTTAATAAAGTTCTTGTAAGATATGTTTTCTTTAACATATGAAATACTGTAAGTCAATCTTGTGGCAAAACACAGTGAAAATTAACTAATGGTTATTAAACTAAAAAGTTTAATTTACCTACTATCTAATTAATATTCAACACTTAATTTTCATAAAGGATTTTTTTTACAGTACCCATATTATGATGAAGCTATTTAATGATGTGCTGAGGAGTACTACTTAGAATAATTGATTAATAAGACAGTCTTAATGTTATGAATTTATAAACTGTGCTTCATACTGAAAATATATTTATTTCTGCATAGATTCCACACAGTTAACTCGGAATTCCCTCTTTTTTTCTTTAAAGATAGAACACTATCTTACAAAAATACTGTATTTTCAAAACAAAAAAGTCTGTTGTATGATTGACAATTTCTGGAAAAGTTAAATAAAAAATTTTCAAATATAGGAGCTGGTTTTTTTCCTTACTTTCGTAAGTAATATCTTTTTGATGTTCAAAATAAGATACAAGTAGAGCTACAGAAAGATATCAAATGCACTCTAAGATAAATCGCTGTACCATATTTTTTTGTGTTTAAAAATGAGACTTTTATTTTTACAAGATGAAAAACACCAGCTGATCCTGTAATTTCCAAAGATGCTCTTTGCTCCAAAGAGCTATCTCCCACATCTGAATAATCTGCATCTTTTTCCTCTCTCCATGAATTTTCAAAGTCTATTCAGATCTTTCCAAGAAAAAGCAACTTACATATTTGAATAGGAAACACAGAAACAGGAAGATTTAATATTATACCTATATAGTTTTCTGTAACACTGCAGTCCTAGGAGTGCAGTTCAGCTCTCGTTTGCATTCTGATTATTAGACAGAAAACTCATTTATTCAGATGAAAATAAAACATTTCAGTCATACCAAATTGAAAATATAATCATGTATCTCAATCTGTGGAGTGTTGCTGGGGCTCTAATCAGAAAGTATTTTGTAATAAGCTTAAGCGCATTTCTGCTGATATTTTCCTCATCAGTGCCTCTGATTTAATTTCTGTATTTGATTAAGAAGAACAATGATGTAGGGACTGGTATCATTTTGGAAAAAAATTAAAGGATTAATATTCTTATGAGGAAAAAGACCATTTAAAACTTTAGCTGCCCTGGTTATCTAAAAATATTTTTCTACGCTCTGTTCTATCACTCTGCCTTAACCTAAATGTACATTATTTCAGATCTGTATGATTACATTAAAGAAATAGGAATCAGGTACAATGATTTTGGTTAAGTAGTTGTTGACCCGGTTCCTGTATTACCCTTGTTTGTGCAACTAAAGATTTGTTTGAGAGAGAATTTCCACAATTCAGTAGACAATGGAGGACTTAGTTTTCATTGACTCAATGCAATTCAAATCAGTTGAATGCTTAATTGTCCTAATAATCTAAATTTTGTGAATTGAGAATTAATATTTTAATTAGAAGTCTATGAAAAGTATATATTCTGTACATGTTCACTTTCCATTATGTTACTTATGAAAACAGGACTCCCTGGATAGCAGAGAAACTTAGATAAGATGGGCGCTGTAGAAAATTTAAATTGGTTATAAATATTACAATAAAAAATCATCTATAAATTAACTGCTGTGTCTTCTCGGGTCCAGACAAGTGTCATGTCTGCCCCAGTCTCTCCCGTGGTTCACAGTGGGAGGCGTCAGGCAGAGGGTGGTGTGAGTATGAGACTGGTGGGTGTGTATTTGCACAACACTCAACTCCCGTCTTTTCTGGCTGCAAGGTCCCTGGTGATGGTAGGGCACTGACACAAAGAGGTGTTCCTGATTTTCAGGCCGTGCTGCAATGATTCTTAGTCCAGTCATGTTATGGGCGAACTTCTTTTGGCCCAACAGAGCTGTACAGGTCCATGAGATGACACTATCATACCGTTTCCTGAGCAGGGTCACGCAGCAGCTGGAAACTGCTAGGCTGGAGTTCACTCCATATTTCAAAGGTAGATAGTTTGTAGGCACAGTCATGCAACGATGGTTAATTGAGAATTTTAATTTTAGCTGTCATTATAAACCTTAACTAGACTGAGACTTTTGGCTCTTGAAGAAAGGAAAGAAACTTACTACGTAAGATGGTAACCAAAGCGAGCAATACCCTTGGAATTGTTGCCATAGACAGGCCTAGAAAGCACTCTCCACAGAAGAGCTCTGTGAGCTTTTCTTGCTAGTCAGTATAATTTTCAAATGCCATATTTTATCTCAATTACTGTGCTCTCATCTATTTAGTTAAATGCTCTTCACAGGAAATAATTACTATGCCCTTTTCCTTCCCCATTTTGCTATCACCTTATTGCTGATAGTCTGGTATTTCTAATAGCTTCTGATTGTAAGAACTATTGGGAAAAATACATACACGCGTACAAAGAAACTTTAAGTTTTGTGTATATTATTTTCTTTCTTGTAAATATAGTTAATTATATGGACATTGCTCCAAGTGGATTAAAGACATGATCAGATATCCACAGACTTTAGTATAAATATCTCCAATGGACTGAGTAGATGAAAAGAATAAAGCCCAGAAGGCAGTATTCCAGTACTAGCAGCTCCTAGTTACGATATGGCCTTCAAAACCTGTTCTGAAACCAAAACTACTTCTCCGTCTTACTCTACTAGCATTTATTTCAAGAGAATCCCAGAGGTTCAAAGTACTACATGACCCTGTGTTAAAGAGGAAAACATGGTGAAACTGAAAACATGTCAAGAGTTATCCCTGATGTGCAAGTTGCAGTGTGGGCTATGGTCAAGTGATGTATAGATGTTATAGAGTTGTTCATAGTCAGGAGGGCAGATGATTTTTGAAATGTTCATAAGCGTGTAAAAGAAGGGAGTTCACTGAAAGGAAAAAAAATCCAAACTGGCTATTGGTGGTGACTTGTAAATACAAAATCAGACTCTTTCATGGCACATGATGACAACTGAGCTTGAAGCACTGTGGGTTTGTCAGCAGCACAAGCACAAGAATATGCTGGCACTTAAGTATTCTTATTGTATCGTATTGCTGACAGGCATCTCAAGAAACATTCCCAACTCAATGTATTTTGTAAGTTTAATAAATTTACTTTCTACTGTATCATCTAGGCCACTGCTGAGAATATTGAGTAGCACTAGACCCAGAAGGATGCCTCTGACATCCTTCCTTGTACATCCTCCTATGTGCATCACATGGCAAAGTACAACTGCTACTAACAGATGATATTCCTTCTACTTCTTTCTACTATTAGTGTTCCCATGCAAAATCATCACATCAGTGACTAAGTAGTTTTCATTATAAATCGGACTTATTTTTGCTTATAGTCTCCAAACCCCTTTAGAGATAACAGCCATTTTCATCTACTTTTATAAATCTTAAAAAAGACCCTAGATGAAAGGAAAACTGTGGTGTCCAATTACATCTTTGTCCAATGCATGCTGCAATTGTAAATGTAAATAGATCTTAGACGTTCAGCAATAATTCTGATACTGGGTTGGATTGAAAGCCTTTAAGGTTTCAAGAAGATGTATTTGAAGAAAAGAATATATGTAAGTGTCTGTCTGTATGTGTACTTTTCTTTAGCAAGGCGAGGTGAATCTCAGTTTAAATGTTTTTTGCTGTTTTCATTAAGCATCTATGACTTCATCTTTTCAAATAAAGAAAAAATGTCTATACTGGGAGGGGCGGTCCAATTGTTTTTCAAAGTCGTCTTTAAATTGGAGCTGTCATGAGGAAGAAGTAGAAGCATCAATAGATTTGAGGTCTTTGATAGCTGTCAACAGGCTGGAATCTCAGTTGATGTAAATCAGAATATGGCTCTAGATTGAATTTCTGTCAGTTTACATTCTCAGAGACCTCCCTCAGATACTGAAAAACACCAAAGAGTACCTGTTTTCTACCAGGTGAAAAATGTGTTAATTTTATGCTCCTGTAAGAGTATATAGATTTCTGTTTAAGTCAGAGTTTTACTGTGAATGTATCTGACTGGGTCACAGGCATACATACTAGGTTTAATATATGCCAGCATCGATAATGGCAGTATGATTTCATTGTACAGTGAAAATCAGATACTCTGGTTTTCAGAGTGATGACTTTTTAATGGAAATCTTAATTTCAAAATTCACAGCTTTATGAAAGATAACTGCTAAATATATATTATATACAGTAAGTTAAATAATTTTACAGTATTATCGTGAATATATACAGAGAATAAAGGCTACTACAGGAGGTGTAGTGAGCAAATATATAAACACACATTATGGTGAATAATAAATAATACATAGGTCTATTGAATGTTTCAAAAACTCTTATGTGACTAGACCTACGTGAAATCTTTCAAAATCTTCATCTAAAGAATAAATTTGTGTTCTTTTGCTTGACTTCACAGTTCATGGAATCTCCTAGCATTTTTATAAATATGCTGTCATTTCAGTTTTTCTTTCCAATTTTTTCTCATCAGTGTAATTTTCACGGCCTGCATGATCTTTAGAAGTAAATAGCTACATTTCAGTCCTTGAGCCAATACACTACAGTTTTTCCTCCTCCTGTGTTGTTTTTTTTTGCCACACCTCTAGATTTACAGTATCTGAATGTGCGCTGCCAGTTTCCACACATTTCTGTAAGACACATATGTGTCTATTTTTTCATAAAGGTTTACTGCATCTAACTTTATTTTTAACTTTTTAATTTTATGTTCAATTTGTACTCAAGTTCGGACTGGTCCTACAGCAGTAATATTTCTGTCTCTCTTAGAAGCATTAAAAAACCTGAAAATGTCAGAGTTTATTTAGGGATTTGTTTCCACTGAATGTATGCAGACTTAAGACATGGGACAGCACTCAATCTTCTTTGGGTTACCTGAAACCAGCTGGTTCCTTCAGCTCCAGTGCTGCCTCCTTGACTTGAGTCAGCTACAAGGTCCCTTTTTCTTGGAGCTGCCTTTCCTTCCCATGGCTGCAGTGAAGCTTCCAAAGTGCAAAGATATTGCTATCTTCAACCTGTCAGCTTCTTTTTTTTCTGAGCCATAAATGGCAACAGTTAAAGCTAGAAGCTAAGAGGGCTCATATACTGGTGTACAAGACAGGCAAGGTTATCTGACAATTACAAAAACAATTCAGAGACATCTGTCTGTTGTATGATAACAGCAATGTTTCTTAGAGCCATCTGTCTGCTTTCAGATTAGCTTTAGATTGTGGAAATAACCCGTCTTTGATTAAGGTGATGGGACTGTTTTCTTATTGCACCTGTGACTAAAATTATAGATGGATTTAATATTATGTGTAATAATTCTGCATGGGAAATAATTTTGTCTTAGCCTAGAAATAATGGAATAGATTAAAGGAGCATTCCAGTGCTGTATCTCTTTTAGGATTTTCATGGGTTTTTTTCTTTGTGGTTGTGGAACCTTTTTTCTGCCAGACTTGAGGAATATTGTTGTGTTTTGTTTTTTTTGCTGGGCGGGGGAAGAGGAGGGGAACGGGAGTTGTCTCTGTTGTACTTCTGGTGAATAGACCGTTTTTTGAGAAACTACTTCTGTCCTGTTTTGCCATTCTGAAGATGGTAGAATTCTTGCCCATGTTAGACAAGTGTCTCATTTTATTTACTCTACTGTTCACTGGAGTTGAAGCTATGCTGATCTGTCAAGAGGGTGAGAAGACGACATTTTTAAACAGAAGCAATCAGCAAGAATGAAAAGTGACAGCAAATAGGGACTGTTGTCTCCCCGATGCAATGGGAAAAGCAGGTATGTTTTGTTTCAATTCTAAAAGAATAATGACCCCACTGAGAAGAGTCACTGCTGCTAACTACGCTTGAGAGAAGCCCATAATGTACAAAGATGTTCTCAGCCCTGTGGAGGAGTGGTTCTCTCATACCTACAGATGAGAAAAATGAAGCAGTCACTCTGTTGTGAGTTCTCCTTTGCCTTTTTAAGTTATGCCTCTTCAGCAATCATTTTTGTTGTACCCCACTATTTGTAAATGGAGGGGAATAAAAGAGACCAGAGATAAGGTCAGGGGTTTTCCTTAAGAGAATTTGGTTATGTGTATTGTTCTGAGTAACAAATGGAGTGTTATTAGAAATAAAACTCAGATTTTCTGATTATTTTCTTAGATTTCTTTTTCTTGCTATCCAAATGGCCAAAATGCAACTTCTGCTATGGCTATACAACTCTTTTTTTTAAAGTATTCTAGATGACAGATGGAGATACTGATGAGAATCTTATTTCTAATGAGCTGAACTGTACCAAACATATCCAGTTAATACAAACTTTGTCTGCTGTCTTTTTAAGCCAAAATCTTGCTATTTAGCTGTGTGTTATAGTACCCTTATAATAATCTTATATTGTTTTACTATAAAACAAACAACTGCAAAGTTGAGAATTAAATGTCAGCATCACATGGCTGGTGAATATACATAATTTTACAAGCCTTCTAGCAAGGAGAGCATTTTTTTCCTGTTATAGTGAAGCTGTTAAAACTGTAGTAAGTTAAAGTCAAGTCAAGTCAGTCAGCAAATAAATAAATGTTGCAGTACTTCTTTTTCAGAGGACTGCTTGCAAGACAGAAGAGATCAATTTGGTCTCATTTCAAGAACTGTGAAGATATAACTAGAAATTTTATAGGATTTTCCTGCAAATGCCAATTGTTAAACAGTCGGTTGAAAATTGAGATTTATTCTTTGCAAATAATTTTCCCAGTAATGTTTGTAACGGATTAAAATTTTTTCTGAATTATTTTATTGCAGCTGATAGTAACAGGACATGGTAAGAGAATATTTAGGCTGGTTTCTGTTTCTGATCCATATCCCATGTGCTCATGAAGATTATGTTCCTAAAACAGTATTTCATAGAGCAGATTCTATCATCTCTCTATTTTTTATCTAATTTCTTTAGCATGATAGAAATTTCTCCTTCGTTTCCTAACAACGTTCATCATTGTTTCACTTCACAACAATGTGAAATTCTTAAACAACAACTTAATGTCTACAAAACCCCATGTTGACTCAAACAAAAAAGAGACACTCTTCTACCTAAATGAGAGGATGGTGAGAAAATGTATATGTATCTGCCAGCAGGGAAAGAAAGCGTTGTGCTTCTGAATAGATTTTTTTTCTTCTATATAGTCTTCTAATTGTACTTCAGTTCTTTGGCCAAACAACGTGCCACTGAGCCAGACTCAGATCTCTAAGTAGGTGCCTTCCAGCACTATTTATACTTTTCAGAGTCACAGTTCATTACTCTAACAGACACACCACATAATTTTGCATACTCTTCACACATTATTTCCAAGTAAACATCTCCCACTTCCAGGCCCATCTGCACTTTATTCTAGCCAAGAACAGTGCTTTTGCATGTGAAATTGTCCTGGCTGGACATGTCGACTGGAATGTATTTCCCTTGACTACCTGTCATCTGAAGTCAAAACCCTCTAGTTAATACCCTTCTATGCCTTTAACAAAGAGGGACTGTTCACAGATTTCATATTAAACTGTTGCAAACAATAAGTGAATCACTGACCTTTGTGTTTACTGTAATTTTCTACTTTAAATAGGCTACTTTCATATGGATCAGTGGTAAGTGAACTAAAAAACATACTTCTAAAGGATCCTCCTTTTTTAATTTTCTGAATTTCCTTGGCTCTGTCCTGCAGGCAATTTTTTAGGAGACTTTTCCTATTGCTACTATATTGAGTTGACATTGAAGTAATATAAGGTATTATGCATAGTGCAGAGGATGGAATGCCCACCTTATCGAGCTCTAAATGGAGAATTAATAAGTGACAGTTTCTGTCCTCAAAAGCTTAACATATTTAAATAAACTAAAGGGTGAAAAGAAAAAGCTGAAGGGCTCTTATTGTGTGCTTTTTAATTAACTTGCTGAAGATTATAAAAAGTCTGTAGTTGGCTGAAAATAATAATCTTATTTCCCACTTCAGAACCAGTATATAACCACAACATTTTTAACTTCTGACCCAACATAGGTTTTAATTTATAATAATACTATTAATTACAAAGGAGTATAAAAAAAAAAAAAAAAGTATTTTCCTGAAGCTGGAGTAAAAGTTGTGTGAGATGATAATAGCGATAATAGCTGGATTCAGGAAATGAAACTACTTAATTGAAGATATTTTCAGAGAATATCATTGTCACTGAGTATTTAAGAAGGCTAACTTTGTGGCCTTAATATGTTTGGAGAATTAATGTGGGATTTTTTTTCCTTCTTCCTTTCTTAACAAAGAAATAAGTTTGCAGGAAGATTCTTTGAAGCCATCCAGCTTAATCAACTTTCAAGTTCTCCAATAATGAAGTTTTAGGTGGCTTTTCTTTTTTTAAAGGAATTAGGTATGAGGAAAATAGTATATGCCTTATTGGCTGGAGACTATATAATAGATTCCTTAAGGCTACTGCCCAGCACAAAATGTCAGGAACTTTGAGTTGTCCAAACTGTGAAGGGCTCTGAAGACTGCCTGCAGACTGGACTGCCTTTTTTATCCAGAGCTGGTTTTGATGGCTTTAATAGTATCCCTATGAAAAAACAAACAAACCACAAACA